>CM035166.1:43505942-44042004 GCA_020205615.1 Panax quinquefolius
CTTATAACTTTGAGTTGTTCGTTTCATAGCTTATCCATCTTTACATTGGTACCTCACGGTGGTTCATCAAAACTTCTACCCCTATTCTTCTGCGAATTCTTGCTAGAGAGAGAACATGATAGTGTGATGATTCCTCTAATTCCAGATTTGTAGAACTAAAATGTTTTTCCATTTCTTCACCTTATGAGCTTCAATCACGTTGACTTCTTTCATCTGATTCATTAGTGAATCCTTCATGCTAATTTTCATTACTAGTACCTTCTTCAGCGTCTTCTCCCTTGGATTCAGACTTATCATCACTTAGTTCAATTATAGCAGTAGAAGATTCTCCTTTCTTCTTTGGGATAGATTTAGCAAGCATTCTATTTCTCTTTCTTCTTCTTGGAGGGTCAACTATAGGAGAGTCAGACTCTTCTTCTTTTTCAGAGTCTGAAGCCTCTGTATCATCAGATAAGTTTTCTTGTTGTTTATCAACAGTCGAGGCATGTTCTTCTTCTTTGGATTCGACATCTTTTGAACCATCAGATGAACTTGTTGGAGCATTTCCAGTAGGAGATGCCATTGTGTCAACTTTCAACCTTTCTTCATCAACAGAGTGGCTACACTGAGTGTTACCCATTAGACTTGTACATTCTTCTTCATCGCCAAATTTAGCTACTTCTTTCATGGATTCAGCTTCTTCTTCACTGCTGGACTTGCTCTTTGAGGGTTCATTCTTGACGCTTTCAGTTCCCTTCTCATCTTCTGACTCTACGTTCTCTTCTTTGGCAGATAGCCTTTCTTGGGGAACTAGGACTGACTTCTTTATCACCTTTGCTTTCTTCTTGGATGTCCCTTGGAGTAATCTGTTACTCCTTCTTCTTTTTGGGGTTTTTGCAGTTGATGTTTTTTCTTCTCCTGCTACATGTCTCTTTTTGTCAGTAGAGAGACTTCTTGGTGGAGCCTCTATATTCTTGACACTATTAGATTTATTCTTTGCTTGAGTGGCTGCTACATGTCCAGAGTCTTCAGATTGAGAAAGCTTGTTTTCCACCTCTCGTGCCTTTCTCTTCTTTCTAGAGACCTTCACTTGCTACTGTGAAGTTATTAGCCTTTTGTTTTCCTTAGGATTTTCTTCTAGTTTTCGAACAATTGTGAGGACATCACTTTATGAACATTCAAAGGGTTCTCCTCATCATCCTTAATCATTCTTTTCGGTTTGTTCTTTAGTACAATGCTTAAGAGTCTTCAATGAAAACCATTGTGAGTGGTTTATTTGTAGACTTCTTCATCTCACCTTTTCAAGTCATTTGGTCAACCAATCAATGATAAGGGCTCCATAGTTCATCTGCTTCTTCATGACGACAATCATAACTCTCAATTGTAGATCACTAACAGTATCATGTGCAGTGTCCTTGAACAAGATGCATTTTCCTGTAATCTCAGCCAGAAATTTAAACTCTTTAGGAAACTCCTTCTTCTTCATATCCTTCAGATTTACATTCCTCTTGTAACGCATTAACTTCTTGCCTTCTTCAATGTCAACTTCCTCGAGGTTTATCAGACCTTGGTCGGTAAACCCTAGACACTAGTCGATGTGTGATGCCCTTATCTCCAGGCTTGCTCCTTTGACCTTTGTGGATAGAAGCCCAGAATCTATCGATGCGTTGGAGTAGAATTACTTCACTAGCTCTGCATAGACTAGAGTGTCAGCTTACAAGTATTCAGAAAACCCAACATTCTTTACAAGCTCAAGTATATCTGTGTACTTCTTTTATTATCTTTTGAACTTCTTGAAGCCAAGTTGGATTCCAGTTATAACACGTCATTCTTCCATTTTGAGGGTTTGAATTTTATGGGTATTTAGTTTCAGACCTCCTATGAGAGATAGTTGAATGCGATTTGGGCAAATATAGAGGGTTTAATGGATTCAGGCTTTGAAGAGGATTTTAGGGTTTGAAAAAGGGAGGTAGAGAGGTTTGATAGCTTCTGATAACTGTTTGGAGATTTTGAATTTATCTTTATGACAGTTCCTTCTCACTCTGCATAAGTTGTGATGTATCAACTAGTCATTGGTTACACGATGCCCAATAAGAAACTGTAAGTCCCCATATACTGAATAGTTTTTCAATTTTAATTTTCTTTTAAGGAAATAAGCATTACTAACTTAGATTGACCATTGACCTTTTCAATACGTAGAGTACCTTGGTGAGGTAGCTATGGACTCTCGATTTTCTTTGTCGACTCAACGATCGTCTTCTAAGAGATGCTTGAAGAGATGATTTTACATTAATCCTCATCTTGAAGTTACATGACTTAACCCCTAATGTACTCTGAGATAGTTTGGGCACTAAAATTTTGAGGTGAGTTTGCAGGATGTCTCTCCAAGTTTTATTCTTAACTTTCCTCCACACGATTTGAATAGTTTGGTATGTGCCAAGTTCTACCGAGCTCCCCATAAGCTAATGTATCCTTTGGGAAGACTATGATCGTCGAGCCTACTTTACGATCACTGAGGTTGCACTGCGATCGTCGAGTTCACTTCAGAATCTACTATATGAATGTTGTCTGTCCTTGTCCTTGAGATGAACTTGACTAAGCATTCCTTCAGGGTTAAGGTAGCTCAAGAAGGGCCAACCTCTTAGAGTGAACTAAGGGTCAGGTTTGTCCTTGAGTCGCTTACCAGAAGAAAAGCTTTAGACGATTAGTATTATATCTCATTTTGATCTTTTCTGCTACGGAGTTCATCTACCAACTTTAGACATTTGTGTTTGCTGTAAACGTGGTGTCCTCCTACTATTACACTACGATCAGATGCTTCATCATAGGCGCTCCATGATTTTGAGTTGGGTGGTTGACAAGGTTATCAGTGGCACGTTTTGAGACGTTCCCACTGACTATGGATCTTCATTTGGTTCATCAGCCACAAAGTTTAGGGACTTTGTAACCGGTATATTTCTCCATAGTGCATTTCTGATACTTTTAGTGCTTTTGATCTTTAACAGATCACTGCTCCCCCATAGTTGATACTATCTTCTCATAGAAGTGTGAGTTCTTCTTCTTCATGTGCATTAGAAGGCAGCCTTGCATATCTCATTCTGACTGAAGTCATCTTTATCATTTAAACCTCCTTTGATCATATAAATAAATATCTTCAGGACTGATCACTCTACGATACTTTGATAGAACTACGACTGTAGTCTTCTGACACTTTGTACTTGTGGAATTCTGCTTCTATAATGAGTTCCTCGAGGGTTCTTCTTAGATGATATGCTTTGCATGATTGAGCATATAAGACCCTTTTCATCTTAGCATGAATGCTCTACTTCCATATAGAGATCAGGAACCATGTGAGCTTTATTCATGTCACCAAGAAGTCCTCCTCAAGGATAGGCTTTGACAAATAAGGATTTCTGAAATGTCTTAAGCCTCCATTTGGTTGAATCTTCTCGGCTGAAGTCATCTGCTTCAGTCATTCCTTAGTGTGGACAGATAGACCAAATACCTGCAGGCTAGATAAGTTTCTATTTTTGGTACCTATGATTAAATGGGTCCTGCCAAGTTAGTTTTTCAAAAACATTATTCCTCATATACTAGAATTTTCATCAGATTGATCATCAACAATCATTTTCATGCATATCTCATTTTGATATGACAATTTAAGATGCATGATGATGAGTTTGTGTAAGATTAACCACTTTAAAAAACACTCTTTTTCTTTGATGGTTTCATCATTTACTTGGTTATGTTCACAGATTTTAAATGTTCACGAGTGAGAATCAACTCTACCACTTATTTATATCTGGTTGATTCATGGAGGCAATCCGTTTCTACAAATCTTCAAAATACTCTTGTAGAATTGATCATACTCTATGTGATATCAAAAACCTAGAACATGGGTTTGTACATATATACTAACCCATTAACAAAAATTATTCCACTTAAGATTAATTAAAACATGATATGCTTATGACCTATTTCAAACTTCTTTCAAGATGTCATCTTTAACCTAAAACATGGATGGAGAGAAAGTTTGTCAGCATTTGAGTTTCCAACCTCAGTGTACTTTCTCCCTTCCCCTTTTTAGGTAGAGTATAGTCTCTTGATATAATACTGTTATAGTGCATAAGGTGGTGCAACATGATGTACACATTTATATTATTGAGGAACCGTATCTATCCATTGTCAGTTTCTTGACAGTCATTTATCTTGATGTAATAAGGTTAGACATTGATGTGCATATTTTTACATTCATTTCTGACAGCTTGTTGCTACAGTTGTCCTTCGATCCATCAGTCATAATCTTGAAGATGTAAGCTAAGAAAATCTTGGCATCTTTAGTTCTTTGACAACCTTGAGTTTTCAAGGTTCACATCCAGCTGTTGGTTAGCCAAAAACATATTTGAGAAATTTTTATTTCTTCTCTGAATAAGTACTTCTTAGCATATATGGCCTTTTCATCTTTCAGACTGGTGAATGCTTGACTTTTTGCTGTTGATGCCTCTTGAGCTTAATTTTCTGGCCTTCAAACTACAAGATTGATTATGGCCAAGGATTGATCTTGTTGTTATGGCATTTAAGACCATGGACCAATCTGAGCAGCTTCAGGTGTATATACACATTTACCTGTACACAATATTTCCAACGTGTGAGCTAATCTGCATTTACAAGTGACTTACCACTAAACTAAGTTTAGAACAATATTTGTGCACGGGATCGGACTCAAATGATTAGCTTTTGAATATAGCATGAGAACCATTCTGTTACCAATTACTAGTTCCCATGAGGCACACAATAGATCTAGAAAGGGGGTTGAATAGATCATTTTTAATTTCAAATACTTTTGTCATTTATTTTGTATTGCTAATGAATTAGCATATGACAAACATAAGAATCTTTTCAAGCACAAATGTAAATAAGTAAAAATCCCTTCATTGATATATTCATGATCATACATACATTGTTCGTAGAGTTAGTTAAGTTGTAAGAAATTAATACATACATAGCATTTATAGCAGTTAGGTACATAATGTAAATAACAGAAAGTAAATGACTGAATGTAGAAGACAACGGATTTTAAGTGGTTCAGAGACACAAGATCCTAATCCACTCTTCTACTTTAACTAGCAGGATTTCCACTAAGGAAGGGCAGCACCCTTAATCACTAAGATTCCTTGAAGGCCAGCAGCCTTGGAACTTCAGTTCACTAAGAACTCTTCAAGCCCAGCAGGCTTGGAACTTCATTTAGTCCCTCCGAACAAGGACCCCTCAGGCTCTAGCTACTTGTTGTTGTTGGTGTTGTTGTTGTTGCTGCCTTGCTGCTAAGATGTCTTTAAGCTTGAACATCTTCTATACTTAGCATCTCGGCATGGTCCTCTTTGCATTCTGCTTATAGTCTGGACAACAAGTTCTCAAGTGCAGCTGATCTTCATTCTATTTTGCTCATCTTCATCCGTTGTCAGTTGTGCACCATCACTATTTAGGTTTACTAAGTGTTTGAGCTTTTGGTAGACTTCGTCTGACACTTAGCATTCCCTAACCCTTCTTGAATGGTTGGCAGACATGGTTCTGCATCTATTCTATTTCAGCTTTTGGTTTATGGTGATTCATAGAGTAGCTCTCTGGATCTTCTTTTTGCTTTGCCACTTTTCTGAATGTTATCTTCTTGGCCTTCTCGGCTCTAACTTAGCTGCCATCTTCAATGGCATTCTTATCCTTATTGAGTGAAGCTTTAGTCTGTTTGAGTCCTTCTTCAAATATGCTTCACTTCAACCTTCGTAGTCTCACTGTCACTAAGACTTATTATGTTAAGCTCTGGTGGAACTCGTAGAGTTAACAATATAGCATTTTAACAACTCTACGATCCTTCAACTCAGCAACTCTTTATCTTTGAATCTATGATTGATATATACCCCTTCTTGATCTTCCCGTTGGAATATAACTGTTGAAAGCTATTTTAATTGCTTCGTAGATCTCGAGTTATTTGGTGTAGACTGCAGATGTGACATGACATCACCTTTTTCATCTTTCTAACAATGCAGTCTACTGTTTCACCTACTCCATCAGAGATGTCACTTTGATGTCTCAGGAAGGTAGTCAACTTTATTTTTCATTTTTGATTTCTCGATTAGAACATCAGAGGTTGTCCTTTTGCATCGATGCTCTCAAACAAAGAATGTTTGAATATCGATCTTCAGATTGAACTGTTGCCAATGCTTCAATCTTGGATGAATCGAACTCTATTATTCTGATGTAGATGTTCTTGGACCTGATCGTAGTGTGTATTGTTGAATGTTGCTCATTGACAGGTTCAGACAACATTACGATCCTGAAGAGTGTTCATTGGATCTTCAATGTAGAATACCTCTTCCTTCTCTTATTCAATGGGTTCAACACTTACATTTTTCCTCGGTGATCTTAGGAACTGATAGCTTGACTCCTTGTTCTGGTCTCTTCTGAATAGCAAGACACATCAGATTTGTGGCATGCCCATCTCCCTTTTTCCTTAGGATCTCTCGTTCACTTATCATCAATGGAATGACCCATGCTTAATCACTTTTGCCTTTTTCTTTAGAAGCTGGCCAATATCTCTGTGTAAATTACATTTGTTCATGCTTTGTTTGGCAAACATTACGATCATGGTTGACCCCAAGATCGTTGTCTTCTGTTCACTTGACAGCTACTACACTTGCTGACTTTCCTTAGTCAGTCATTTTTACTGAAGTCTTCTTTTTATCAACTTGTGGAAGACTTCATCTTCAATGGCTTCACAACTCAATCTGGATGTTGATTGGGTTGGTTCTTAGATCTTCTGTTAGCTTACGGGCCATTCGTTGAGTGCTTTCGGTTTTTCCTTTAGGTGGAATGTATCTTTGCAACTCGGACTGGAGGCTTTATACTTTGGATATTAAGGAGTGCTCATTTGTTGAGAATTGTGTTTACTCTACGATTACGCCTTGGCATTGTGAGCACCTCTGTTGAAGCCTTATTTACATACTCTATGATTTAGCTTTGGTTACAGAGACACTACGACTCAGAGATCAAATGTTGACACTCTACGATTTATGTCCTTAAGCTTTTTATTTTCATCTAATCTGGCTCGACTATGATCTCTGCCTCTTATATGATTTGTGACACCCCGAATCCGGGTACTTCATTCCCACAAAATTTGGTGCTGACTATCAAAAATAATTACATCTAACTACCCATAATAAAGGATAAAGACATCAAATAATTTAAACAACAATCTTTTCCATTAAAGGGTTACATCATCTCTAAAATAATCCCAGGTAATCTAACATTAAATTATTACATAAGTTTGCGGAATACATTATAAAATAAAACAAGTTTTATAACATAATTCATTTAAATAAATTTTCATAAATCTTCAACACTTAGACATATTGCCCTTTCCTTTGCTAGTAGATGGCTCATCGACTCTTTCAACTTTAGTTGCAGTGTTAATTGCAAGGGTGAGCAAACAATTGCTCACTGATATTAAGAGTAGTAATGATAACAACATGAGAGTGAACAACGAATGTTGAAAAATTAATGAACTTGTTCTACGATTCAAAACTAGAAAACAAGTTCGAATTTAATATCTGAGCGTCTTAAGACTATGAACTATGTCCCCGATGATTAGGTATTACTACCCCAACCTTAACAGTCATTTAGACTTTACATACCCTACTTAACGTACTTAGGGGGATTAGCCCTTTGTACCATGTATTGTGAATAAACATCTAAACATTACACGTACAAAATCCCTATGTTAGGGTTGTTCGTCTCAGTTTGGATTTAGAATTTCCGCACTAAAGAAAGTTTAGCTCAGAACTAACTTATCAGCAGTTCTAGAATTTTAGAACACTATTCCATTATAGACTAGTTCAATTAATAAGAGTTTTGCTTAATACTTGAAGGTTCAACACAATGATATAGAATTGAATAAGGTTATCTAAGTCAAAGATCAAATAATAGAAATGTACAATTGAGTAGACATGGTATACAAGCAAAGTACTATATTCAAAATAGTAGGAACAATCTTATTTGAATTAATGTATTAAAACAATATATACTTTGAATAATAATAACAAGACTTAAGAAAGTAAAACTCGCGCTCGATATAACGAACTAGATTACAAGAGCTTGTACAATCATACGAGATAGAATCAATAGGCTTGCTCAACTGTAATATAGGATTTGTATAATGATAATTTAGAACTAGAAAGCTTGCTTGATAATAACAAAATAACGGAGTTATGGAACTTGCATTCATTATAAAGAGAATGAAGTTAGGAAACTTCCTCAATAAAAGTTTAGGATAAGAAACTTGCCTTGTATGTAAGCTACACAAGTATAATAATGTTCTCCAAATACCCTACACATATCATTGAAATCGCAGTAACAATTAGTTGTATTAATATTAGCTTTATGGGTTTAACCCACCATTTAAGTCATAACCTTATCTTAACGTCTAATCATGTTGGTTAATATCCTTAATGAATCAAATCACAAAGATGGTCTAACATAACTTTATCATTCATCTTTAACTCTCATAAACATCACTTTTTGTTCATTACATAACCTAATTAAATAATCACTTAAAATCTTCACACTTTGTATTACAACACATTACAATCTGTTGTTGTAGTCCACGTTATGTTTTAACATCATTAACATGCATGCCGAACTAGATTAGGTCCTTATATTACAACCCACAAATAAAATGAAAGTCACCGCTTTAGGGCTCGGAGACGCAGCAGCAATTTCTTATTATCCCAAGCTCTTGCCCGGCATAAATTGCAGATCCCAAAAGACAACACTAAGACAACAAGTGTTAAGTTTACTGCATAATAGAAAGCAAGCAACAATTGCGCCATACATGAATTGAAATAGCACTTAGCAACTCTACATTACAATAGCCACCAAAATCAACCTAATTCCACCGAATTTCACAAAACTTAACATCTAAATCTTTGTAATAACATAGTTAGGCATGCTATTCTTCATTCTAATTACATAAATATTACATATATTCAATTTTGAAGAATTAAAACCCCAATTTTCCCAATTTCTTCACTTTTAACACTTTTAGCGAATTCGATCGCCACGACTTCGTTTCTTAACAATTGGCACGATTCAAACTACGCCGCTTTCGTTTCTTAATATACTAACAGAATCTAACATAAATTTGCATATTATAACACATATTGAGCATGAAATTTTTTACTTTCTTAAGTTATATCACATGAATACACACTAATATTTAGTTTTCTTCCTACAATCCAATTTACATGAATTTGAACACCAACATAGGATTATAGATGATAACTAACAGATTTAGCAAGAGTATACATACATATAAACAACGTTTGAAACAACAATTCCACAAAAATACCCAATTTTAGAGAGTAGAGAATTACAAAACCAAATATTAAAATTAGGGGTAGATTATACCTAAATCGTTTGATTGTATGATACCAAAGTTTATAGAAATCCTTTCCCAAAACCATTCTTCTCCAACTCTCAATATCACTGTGTTCCTCTCTTCCAAACTCTCTGTGTTTCATTATTATCTAGTCTTAGGGAAAAACACGCATAATATAACTGGCTCCCTCTCCCTCCACGTACGTTAGGTACAAAAACAATACGCCAAATCAATTATGTTAGGCCAAAAGCCACAAGGCTGTGTTTGGCTACATAAAATTTCTCATACTAGTTTATTTTTATAATATTTATATTATACATTCACTTTTTCACACTTAATTTAGTTAATTTAAATGACTTTAGTTTAGTTAATTTAAATAACTTACAATAGTAATTATAATAATCTTTATTATAATTATACTTATGATTAATAAAGAATTATATATCTAATTTAATTAATAAATTAGACTAAAACATTACTTTGTTTAATTTAATTATTCTCTTAAATATTAAACAATTCATTTAATTTAATTATTTTCATTAAATTAAATCTTTCAAATAAAAATTACCATTATTCAATTTAATTAACATTAATCAATTTATTTACTAAATTCTTGCATCACAATTCCATCAATTATTTATTTTTCTCAATAAATAAATTTAATAAAATATTTATTTAATTCAATAAATATTTAAATTAAATTACAAAATTTCTCGATCATTACATCCTTCCCTCTTTAAAAGGATT
Source organism: Panax quinquefolius (assembly GCA_020205615.1). Classification (NCBI taxonomy): domain Eukaryota; kingdom Viridiplantae; phylum Streptophyta; class Magnoliopsida; order Apiales; family Araliaceae; genus Panax; species Panax quinquefolius. The sequence goes on from CM035166.1 coordinate 43,516,096, forward strand.
CTGTCCCCAGAATCACAACTCGATAAATTCATTTGTCACATTCTTCCCTCCTTAACATGATTATGTCCTCAGAATCATTATACAAGATTAAGCAAATAACTGAAGATAATTCTTCATCATAACATCTTCAAGTTCCCACGTAGCTTCTTGACATTTGTGGTTCCTCCAGATACCTTAACGTAAGGTATCACTTTATTCCTTAGTACTTGCTCTTTCATGTCGATTATTTGAACAGGGACTTCTTCATATGTTAAGTCTTTCTCAAACTATAAGGACTCATATTCTATTACATGTTTATAGTCAGGCTTATATGGCCTCAATACCGATACATGGAAAATATTATACATATGCTCTAACTCTTGAGGTAAAGCTACCTCGTATGCCACTTCACAAACACGTCGAAGCACTTCAAAAGGTCTTGTAAACCTAGGGCTTAATTTTCCCTTCTTGCCAAACCAAAATTTCCCTTCTAGGGAGATACTTTAAAGAAAACAAAACTACTAACATCGAATTCCCGATTTTGTCGATGTTGATCGACATATTTCTTACATGTCTCTTCTTGCGTGACTATCAATCTAGCTCGAATAACCTTGATGATTTTGACGGTTTGTTGTACCAACTCTGGACCGAATAGTTGACGTTCACCTACCTCATCCTAGCATAACGGAGTTCTACATTTCACGTCATATATAACGCGCTTTATTAGGCGGCATGCAATACTCGTGTGATAATTATTATTATAGGCAAATTCCACCAATGGTAAATGGTCATCCCAATTTCATTTAAAATCCATGATACATGCTCTGAGCATATCTTATAGTGTTTGGATGGTTCTCTCACTCTGTTTGTCGGTTTGAGAATGGTACGTTGTGCTCATTCTCAGCTGTGTTCCCAAACCTTCTTGTAATCATTTCTAGAAATTAGATGTGAAGCGCGAATCTCTATCTGATACAATGGACACAGGTACACCGTGTCTTGAAATGATTTCCTTCACGTACAGTTTTGCCAACCGATCTTAGTTAAATCTAATCTTGATTGGCAAAAAGTGTGTCAACTTTGTCAGTCGATCAACAATCACCTAGATGGTGTCATAACCTTGTTGAGTCATAGGAAAACCTACCACAAAATCCAGTGTGATATGCTCCCATTTCCATTCTAGTATCTCCAATGGTTGCAATAATTCGCTTAGCCTTTGTTGTTCAGCTTTAACTTTCTTACACGTTAAGCATATTGCCACACACTCAGCCACATCCTTTTTCCTATTCGGCCACCAAAAATGATGTCTAAGATCCTGGCACATCTTTGTACTTCTAGGGTGAAACGAATATCTTGAGTTGTGAGCTTCACTCAGAATTTCCTCCTTAACTTCCAGTACTAGCGGAACCCAAATTCTTCCTTCGAATCGAAGTAACCCTTTTGAATCGATTTTGAATTTGTTTTCCTCACCTTCAGATACTTTCTGTTTTATCTTTTCGCAGTCTTCATCCTGAAGTTGTGCATTCTTCATTTTATCCACCAACGTTGAACCGTTTCCCATCTAGAACAACTTTTCATCGGATTCTGTCGGATATTTAATTTCCAACTTCATCTTAGCCATTTCTGACACTAGCCTCTCCTGAGCAGTCAACATCATTAACTTCTCCCGTCCCTTCCTGCTTAAAGCATCAGCCATAACATTCACCTTCCCGGGATGATGGAAAATCTTGCTGTCATAGTCTTTAATCAACTCTAACCATCTTCTCTGTTTCATATTCAAATCTTTTTGTGTAAATATATACTTCAGACTTTTATGGTCGGTATATATCTCACACCTCTCTCCATAAAGATAATGTCTCCAAATCATTAGGGAAAACACCACCACAACCAACTCTAAGTCATTAGTTGGATACCCTTTCTCGTAATCTTTTAATTGACGCGATGCATATGAAATCACTCTGCCATTCTGCATATGCACTGTCGACGTCGAGATTTTTAGATGTCCCTTTCCGTTACTTGTTCTTTGGTGTTCTCATTTTAGGTGAGATTTGTTTGAAAAAACAAGTGAAAAAGGTTCGACATGTATAATGTCGACGATGGACTGTTAAGAGTCACCAGTTGGTTTTTTAAATGGTTGGATCAACACAACCGAGAAAAGGTTTGCACATTGACCCAGTGATGTGACACTACTACACTGGTCCGTGAAACCGAGATTCATTAGGGTCCGGGGACTTGGTTATGCAGAGGGAAGGTGTTAGGCACCCCTCGACATCCGTGTTACCATGGTGACCGCCTCTTTTCAAGAAACTATTATCTGAATATATGTGTGTGTGAGTCAATGTGCTATTATTTTGAAGTAGTGTGAGGCCTCGTTCACACCTATATACACATGGTTTGAATTTATGTAAAAATTCAATTTTAAGCAAGATATGGCAGTGATATTTTATAAAAGATGTTTTTTAAACCCTGATGCCCAATAGTAATTTAGACCTTTTACACTCCCATTTTATTAAGTGTTCTATTTGAATTGATTTTATTCTCTGATCTGAGGCATCCGTATGAAAATAATATACAAAATAATGCCGACTTCCTCGTGGGTATGAGAACCATCCGAGGAAATTGAGACCTTGCATAATAATTTATGAGTCGCCTACGACTTAAAATGTCCATCACGAGAACCGAATCTAGATCCAATAAGTTGAATCTGTGATCACATGATTCCTAAAGCGCACATGATACCACAATTTGTATGAAAGCGATGGCAATATATATATAAAAGCTATAAATATATATATACGATATGATCACCAACCACGAAAGCACCTCCATGGGGATCATAAATGTAAATAAAGTTGTAAAAAGCTATTAACCGCCACTTGAGAGGAACTCCAGTGGGACAAAACATAAATAAAGCGTAAAGCTATCAACCGCCATGAGAGAGGAACTCCAGTGGGACAAAATGTAAAGAAAGTTGTACAAAGCGATCAACTCGCCGAAGTAAACTCCAGGCAGGACGAAACGTAAAGAAAGTCAGAAAAGCGATCAACCACCACTAAGTGAACTCCAGGTGGGACGAATATATATATATATATATATATATATATATATATGTATACACACAAAAGCAATAAACGCACGGATGTAAAATCCAGGCTCATCGAACAGAGTTCGACAATAGTTTATATATATATATAAGCGAATAAACGCACCGAATGTAAAATCCAGGCTCATCGAAAGCGGTCAAACACACGTTAATTTATATAAGTATATATATATTAAAGCGATGGCGCTCGGGGGCCAAAGTCTCAGGCTCAATCGAGGCATAACTTCGATAATGTTAGTCAATATATAAAATATATATATAATATATACGTATATACAAACTAAAATAAAACCACGGATGAAGTCCGGAAAACGCACGCAAAGACGACTCTCAAAGTGAAGAAGGTTGTGTGCAAAGATGAAGAAAAGGCTTTAAAGTGTGTGTGACAAGGCTTACAGTTGTACCGCCAAAGAAGTCTTCTATATTATTAAAGTGGGTAAACATCGGCTTTTGTAGCTACAAAAGTAGCTATATATGAGCTCACAGTGTTTTAAAATGAGAAAGTACAATGTATATGGGGTGAGTGTAGAGCAAATTAGGCGGGGCTTCCTCATTTGTTTTCTATTGCAAAATGGCCACCCCAAGCCCTCTATTTATAGAGGGTGGAGCCGCAGGTGTACCTGCGGCTGAGCCGCAGGTGTACCAGAGGCTACTCGGGTTGCCCCGGGTTTCTCGGGTCGGGTCGTCTCGTAGTATGTGTACTCGGGCACTATAATGTTCGCTCGTACTTTTAGAAGTGCAATCCGGGGATCCGATTGGGGTATACAAGACCTATTTCGGATCGTCGTTTGTCGAGAGTTGTACAATGGCATGGGATTAGAGTTTGTACGAAGTCATTGAAGATGGGACGATGCCCTCAGGTCTTCTAGCCTCAAATTCTATCCGTTACCTTACCCCGCACAATAGTCACTCAGGATTGGTTTTTCTTGATTCTTGTGGGACATCGTTGTCTAGAGATGTGTGTATGAAATGTTTGAGACGACGTGGCATGGCATCGCATTGGCGAGATGACGATGTTGCCCCTTACCGGTGTTATCCCCGGTTTGGGCTGAAAAAGCAGACGTTACTCAGGGCTTCGCTAAGATTGGACTGCTGCAATTATTGAAGGTCCTCATTGTCATCTCTGTGGTATGCCTGTCCTCCTGGTGTTATCTCTGGGATGGTACTGAGTATCTCGTTGTGAGCGCCAAGATTGAAGCTGGTTGCATTTGAAATAAGCATTTCCGGGGTTATCGCCGAAACTGTATTCCTTGGGGTGATCACAAAGGTTGGTAGCTATTCCCATGATTGGGACTGAGACTGGATACCTCGTGGTTATCTTCGAGATTAGTCGGTCTTCTCCAGTGTGTGTTCCGGTATTGGATCTACACACCTCGGGGTTATATCCGAGGTTGGATTTATTCTTCTTAGATGTGTGTTCGGGGTTGATCTTTGAACTTACGGTAGTATCCGAAAATGGATATGAACTATCTTCCGTGGTTCCCTCTTAAAAAGACTTAATCTGTCCTCCTGTAATATTAGTGACGGTGTACGAGAAAATTTTGAGTGTCTCTGAGATGCCTCTCTTTATCATACTCATGCATGCGATGCATGGGTAGGATAAAGAATCCTAGACACTTGAAACGCAACAAGACAAACATGGTACTATATGTAGCAACATGATGCAAAATGTATGATGCATGTATGCAGGGGGTGTTGCCCAACATGTTTGGGGATGATTGTTGGCTCCTTGTTGCTTCTTGAGGATTAACAATGATGACCCAGTTGATGTGTAATCTGGATCTGTTAGGATGTTGATGTTCGAGTTATCACCAAATTCCTATGTCCTTGATAACGACTTGATCATGAAGATGTACCTCTTATGTGTAAGAGATCTGTGGGGATAAAGCTTGGTCTATTTGAGGATATGTATAACATATTCCATCATCTATCCTCTTTGATAACATTGTCCTTTCTGGTTGGTATTGCTAAGACATGTCAAGATCTTTATTGGATTTATTGCCAACAGCAAATAATGTCAGGGATGCCTGACCTTCGTTGACGTGTACTTCACCGATATGTGAATCAACGGCTAAAAAACCCTGTGGGATAGACTGTCAAGGTTGCTTGACTTTCACTGATGTGTGAATCAATGGTATATTGCGTTGTGACCCCCGCCGGTGATCTGCTGGGGAATATGAGTAATCGAGCATGAAATCCTTGAATAGCTCTATAGCTTTGATAGGTTTAATCGCCATCGGCTAAGGTAGCGTCAAGGCTACTTGACCTTCATTGATATATGTGTCAACGGCTGTAGGTGCATCGTAATCCCCTGTCGGGGCTCTACATTATAATCCCCATCGAGGATCTACGTTGTAACCCCCGTCGGGGATCACGTTGATCTTTTAGGGTAATGACCCGGAGTTGGCGGTATTGGACCTGTACAAGGTATTGTCGGATGTGATTTGTAATAAATCAGATCATTGGCAGGGTATACCTCGTGTTCGGGTGACTACCAATGAGCGATATACAGACTCAAAGTTTCATCCGAGAAGACCAGGATTGCATGTTGTTTTTGCTCAATCGCATGGCATTTTATTCCCGATTTGACCTTTCCCATTCATGCAAGAACTCCTTTGCAACTTGAATCGGTGGCCGGGAGGGTGGGGCCCATATAGGGTACCGCTTGATTACACCCTACTGCGATCGTGAGATGAGCTTCGTCATGCGCCTAAGAATTTCAAATTTTCAATGAATTAAATTTTTATTTTATTATGTGGATTAAATGAATTTAATTGAGTTATTATGTGAGTAAGATGTTGAAGGTCGTTACATGACCTAGAATGTTTAGATGTGGTTAGTATTACGGCTTTGTGCTAGACTTAATTGTTGTGAATTATCAACATGAGAACGAAGGTTTTCTGAGATTGTTTGCGTAAAAACACTATTCATCCGATGACGTTCGGAGCTAAGGTTTGAAATTCTAAGAAACGGGTAATGTTAGAATATGATGATATTATGGAAAATCCAATAATATTACCATTATGTCAAACGAAGTTTTCGCCTGCGGACTTAAAACCTTAGGGTTTGTGAAAGAGGTTTCCGAAATGGAAATGTAATGCGTATAGTCGTTTCGATTATTATACGTAAGGAATATGAGTATTATACTAGTATGTATACGAGTATGGTATGAAAAATAGTATGACCTATAATACGATCATTATATGAGTATTATACAAAGAGAATACGTGAGTAATACACGTAGAATATGAGTTGTATTATTAGAGTATGAGTTAAGGATTTTATCCAATCCAATTGGACTTGGGTTAATAAACAAGCCCAATGAATTAAGTATACAAGCCCAAGTCAAGGCCCAATATTAGATTGGTTAAAGCCCAATGTAAATTAATGTCAAGCCAAATCCAAAGAATTAAACCGTGGGTCGAACCGGCAGGTCAAGGAGTGGGTAAAACCCATGGGGCAACCCATGGGGATAACCCATGGGCAAGGTGGACCGGCCACTTGGTGTGCAAGGCAAGTGAATCACTTGGTCACCAAGTACTTTGCTTGGTGACAAAGTTGTAAATAAGTGAGGAGGTGCTAAATTGGAACATTTTGCCCTCATTGTATTTTCTATAAATGCAAGGCTTAGGTTGAGCTTTTGTGGTTTTACAAAGATTGACCAACATATATTGAGAGAGAGAAAGAGCTAGAAACACTAAATTCTTCTACTTCCAAGCAAACCAAGAGAGCGCGTTATCAAGAACGTTAATTACTTCAAAGGTAAATTCCTATAAACCGTAATCTTCATCCTTTTCGATTTCTTTCTCATAGAAGAATCATAGATGAGTGGAGAATGTTTATAGAGAATGTAAGTCCCGCTTTTATAAATAAAGATGAATTTTCTATAAATATTATTTTTGAATATTATGGAATAATTTGATATAATGTTATAGTTGTGGGTAATATTTATAAATTTTGCAAAGTATACAAGTGGTTATATTATATTCGATTGGTGGGGAATATTAGGTTTAGCGAGGAATATTAAATACAACTACTCAATCATTGGTGGACCCTACAATGTAATTATTGTCGGATTGAGAAAAAGACAAAAATATTTTATTGAAATAACGGCGGAAGTTTTACCGTGATTCTTTGTTGAACTACTCGGTAGTAAAAGTACGATGTCACATAATGTGGTTGCATAGTAGCACTTACAGGTATTGATTATTGATGCTTATGTGAGAAGTCACTCTCATTTTGATTCCATTATTGTTGATTAATAATATGAATTATTATAGCGATAATGACGTTTTGTTTTATTCAAACATCTTTTATATAAAATAGAATACTTTATTAAAGTTATTCTATAAATAGAATATATTATATTATCGTAGTATTGCATAGTGTTTGCATAGTAAAATGTTTTTATATAAATAGATATATTATATTTTATTTAAAAGATTTTTCTTTAAATATGGATAGTCGATTAAAGTAAATCAATCTGACTGTTCATGGATTAGTTATACATTTCCATTTTTCTATAAATAGAAGCTCATTCCTTCATTATTTTCTTACGAATTCATTGAAACTCTAGAGAGAGAAATTATAGAGAGAAGCTATAGAGAGAAAGTTATAGAAAGAAGAAGAGTATTCTCGCTACTTGAATACTTCTATATTCATTCTTTTACTAGTGAGGGGTGTTATTCTTTCTTCTTGAAGAGAACTTACATTATTCAATTCACTATTATTACATTTGGAATAACTTTTGTAAAAAGTGGCATACCCTATACATAACTTTGTATATGCGGCGTACCCTATACTTGGTGAAATCCTTATGTTATTCCATTGCTTATTATTACATTGGAAACTAACTTTTAATGCTGTGATTTACCTATACTTGGTGACATTCTTCTATTATTCCGGAACATCCCATGCATGGTTTTTACAGGACTGGTTCCGCTCTTTATTATTATTACATTGGAACATCCTCATGCATGTGTTTTTACAGGACACAGTTCCGCCTCTTTATCATTCTGTTGGAATATCCTATCCGTGTGTTTTACACCGATCCGGTTCCATCTTTATTATTCTGTTGGAACATCCCATCTTGCAGTGAATTTCACGACTTTGGTTCCGATTATTATTATTACATTGGAATAACTTTGTCTATCTTGAAATCCGCATGCATGGTGATTTCTTTTGTTATTCCATTCTTTATTATACCCAGTTGGTTAAAACTATGACTTCTATACTCCATGAAATTAGTAGAATATCCTTGATATTTGCGTTTCATCCAGTATCTTTTCATGGAAATATTTTTCGATCATTCTTGAATTTTTCTCTCAAAGCAAATTATGTTGACAATTTGGGCGTTAATAAATCTGGATAAAATAATTCTTGAACTTGTTTTATTGAATTCTTATATCATTGTCATCATCCTCATGTTTATATTTTTTTTAAAGTCATACATGTTTTGTAGAGAGCATGGATGGACTTGGTATGATTATGACCAGGGATTATTCGGTGTAATCATGACCGTAATGTTACAAATGATGTGGTAAAAATCCTCAGTAGCCGTAGTGCATTGATGGATAGTTGTTGGCATGATCATGACCATTAATGAATACACAACTATTCTTGGCCCGTAGTGCGGGAATAATTGTGATCGTGATACTAAAGAATATCCTTGGTAGTAGTGCGGGGTGATTCGATGATGTGGATTATTTATTAAAGTGAGTCTCGGCTATAACGATGATGAAAAACCTTTTAAAATCATAAAAGATAGTAGATTTTATTTTCTACTTGACTCTTTTAATGGATTGCTTATTCATTGCAGATTAAACCGGGTTTATCTATTGTATTTTATCGGTTTAACATTGTTGAAGACTATTGATAATTTATTACGCATTATCTTAGTCATAATATTTCTTCTTTGGGCTAGTTGAGCTCACCTTTTCTTTCACTTTGTTCTCTTGAAATGAGAATATAGGCGGGACAAGTCGGGAAACGAGTGATGGTCCCGAAGATAGCATTAGTAGTCCTCACTATTCGTGAAATAGTGTGATAATAATTATAATGAGGACTTTTGTTTGAGTTTGTATAATATCTAGTAGACGATATTTGTATTTAAACTCACGATTTTGTCGTATTGTACCACGACAATATGTTAATAAGTTGTATTTAAATTTACGTACCATGTAAGTGGCGACCCAAGATGGGTGATGTATACCTAATTTTGGGGCGTCACGGTTAATATCAAAGCTTAGGGATATGATCCCAGCTAAGATGTGAGAAAAGTACTAGGAGGGAGGCAGAATACCTTCGCTAGTATGACCTACCTAAGTTTTTTGTGCTATTTTATTGGTCGGTCGAATATAAAGATAATTGTTAAATGTCAATTAATCTTTTGTTTTGTGATGTCGAAAATGACATCTGAGAATGTTGAGAATAGCAATGGAGCACAGGCGATCGTTGATTCACCACATATCAATAATCAGGATAATGTGCATCAGAAAGGCGACAATCCTCATGCAAACAACAACACTGACCAAATGATGAATGATCAAATGTTCAGAGGCTTTATGCAATTTATGCAACAATGAAGTAGAGCGACTCATCGCCCAAAACGTGGGTGGAAACACGGAAAACTCTCGGTGGTCACATAAACAATTCAAGGAGCTGGGACCACCGAATTTAAGGGAGAGCCAAAACCACTTCGGCGGAAGCATGGATAAAGCAGATTACCAAGATATTTGATGTCTTGGGATGCTCAGGAGCAAAAGGTTCCCTTCTTGCCTTTATGTTGCGTGGAGAGGCGATTCTTTGGTGGGAATCGGTAAAAACGTACTCAACTCAGATCTTGAAGATATCTTGGGAGAAGTTCCAGAGTGCTCAACGACAAATACTTTCCTCGAAAGTATTAAGCCACATGAAGGAGGTGGAGTTTATCAAGTTGGAACAAAAACAATATGGCCAGTGTCGCAATCTGAGGCAAAATTTGCGGAGTTATCACGGTTCGTCCCCACTGGTGGATAATGAAGAGAGAATGGGCGCGAATGTTTTAAGAGGTTTGAAGTCGGAGATACGTCAACATCTTATTTCTCATAAACCGTGTTTGTATTCGGATGTTGTAAATAGGGCTCGATTAGTGGAGCGCGATAACGAGTCAATGAACTAAAAGAGAGCGGTAAAGCAAAGTTATAATACCGGTGAGAGTAGTCATCGAGCGGTGACAAACAAGCGTGGAGGGAATCAACGGGCGAGATATGGTAACCACTTGGTGGTAATCGGGGCCAAAACAATAAGAATGGACATTTCAAAAACGGAGATTCAACAATGATGGAAAGACGTCGGCCTGACAAAGACCCGTTGTTAAGGAAGGAGAAAGACCACCTATCATATGCTTCAAATGCGAGAAGAGGGACACATCGGTCCGAATCATGCCATGTCGTCCAAAGCATGTTATAATTGTGGAAGAGAAGGTCACTTAGCTCGATTTTGTCGTTTCATCAAGACAAATTCAACTAGGATGGAGGCACCAAATCTTGGTCCCGAAAAGTCAAAACCGATGAGTCTGAGGAGGCGTTTGTTGTGACCTCCCGAGAGCGAGGAACCCGAATGAGGTCATCACAGGTAAGCTTATCATAAACTCTAATGAAGTCTACACTTTATTTGATACCGGTTCTACCCATTCTTTTATTTCTCCTACTTGCGCTCATCGATTAAATTTGACTCCGGAGAAATTAGACTTTGACTTATCTGTGGAAACTCCGTTGGGAGAAACCTTCATTACATCCAACGTTTATAAGTCTTGTTTGGTTCAAATCGGTACCCTCACATTACCTGTCGATCTTATTTCATTAAAAATACTTGCATTTGACGTGATTCTAGGGATTGATTGGTTAACTACTTATCATGCAAAAATTGATTGTTTTCGTAAGGTTGTTAGCTTTCATATTCCTAATCAACCTATTATCTTGAATTCAAACGACCAAACCATTAAAATCAATCACGGTCATCTCGAGCCATAAAGCTATTCGTTTATTGAAAAATGGATGTCAAGCTTTCTTAGCTCATGTCACAGATTTAAACAAAAATACGTCAGTTTTGAGCGATATTTCTATTGTTAATAAATTTCCTGACGTATTCCCCGAAGAACTTCCTGGCCTACCCCTTAACGTGAAATTGAATTTTGTATCGACCTTGAACACGGTACAAAACCTATTTCCAAAGCCCCATATCGAATGGCTCTATTGAACTTGAGGAGTTAAAGACCCAATCTGCAGGAATTGTTAGACATTGGCTTTATTCGTCCCTAGTACTTCTCCTTGGGGTGCTCCTGTTACTATTCGTGAAGAAGAAAGATGGGAGTATCGCTTTTTGTATTGATTATCGGGGAGTTGAATCATGTCACCATCAAAATAGGTATCCATTGCCACGTATTGATGACTGTTTTTGACCCGGTTTGCGAGGAGCCAAATTCTTTTCAAAGATTGATCTTCGTTAGGATATCACCAATTGAAGATTAGAGCCGTGACATTCCAAAGACGGCTTCCGAACTCTCAGATGCGGGCATTATGAATTCCTAGTCATGTCCTTTGGATTGACTAATGCTCCTACTTTGCCTTCATGGATATGATGAACCAGAGTATTCAAGGAATATTTAGATCACTTTGTGGTCGTCTTTATTGATGACATCCTTATTTATTCCAAAAGCCGTGAAGATCATGAGCAACACTTGAGGTGACACTCCAAAAGCTTCGTGAATATAAGCTTTATGCCAAGTTGAAGAAATGCGAATTACGGCTTGAAGAAGTAGCATTCCTTGGGCACGATGGTATCAAGTCATGGAATATCTGTTGACCCGTGAAGATAGAAAGCTATTCAAAGTCGAACAACCTAAATCGATGGCCAAAAGTCGTAGCTTTCTCGGTTTAATTTGGTTATTATCGAGATTCATGGAAGGATTTTCTCGAATCGCTACTCCATTGACTCAAATTGACTCGAAAAGATCTGAAAGTTCGGTTGGAGCGAAGAATGTGAGAAGAGTTTTCAAGAACTCGAAGAGACTTATTTCATTTTGTTACGACAATACCATCCGGCTCGGAGGGATTTGTCATCTACGGTGATGCTTGAGCAAAAGGGTTGGGATGTGTTCTTATGCAACATGGAAAAGTTATAGCCTATGCCTCACGACAACTCAAAGAATATGAGAGGAATTATCCTACTCATGATCCGGGTTAGCGTTTTTATCTTTAACACTTAAATTTTGGAGGCATTACTTGTATGGGGAGAAAGTGGAGATCTTTACGGATCATAAAAGCCTCAAATATTTCTTCACTCAAAAGGAACTCAACATGCGACAACGACGTTGGCTTGAATCATTGAAAGATTATGATCATACCATCCAATACCATCCTGGAAAAGCGAACGTGGTAGTGATGCATTGAGTAGAAGATCGTTATGCAAGTCTGAGTGCGTTATTATCAACACAAAGGCCCATTTTGTGTGACTTGAAGGATGGAGATAGAGTTAAAGACTCTGGGGACGCATGTGATGATAAGCGAATATCTGAGTAGAACCGACTTTAATCGATAAAGTTAAAATTTGCTCCGAGCTACGAGACTGGAGGCGATGCGTATGAAAAAGAAAGTGCAAGAAGGTGCTATCTTAGGAAGCAAGAATCGATGAAGAAGGAATACTTGAGTCAACTCCGGACTTTGTGTTCCTAACGACCACGATTTAAAGTATAATATCATGATGGAGGTGCACAACACACCATTTGCAATCCATCTCAGGAGTACCAAAATGTATCATGATATTAAATCATACATTTTGGTGGAAGCAATATGAAGAGAGAGATAGCCTTGTTTATCTCAAGGTGTCTAACTTGTCAACGAGTTAAAGCGGAGCATCAAGTACCAAAGGTCCATTGCACCCACTTGAAATTCCGAATGGAAGTGGGAGCACATTACCATGGATTTCGTTCACGGGTCTTCCTAAGGTTTCTCAAGGCATTGATGCGATTTGGGTCATTGTTGATAGATTGACCAAGTCTGCTCATTTCTTCTGGAATCTGAGAAACTTATACACTTGAACGTCTTGCTTCAGTATGTACATAAACGAGATTGTAAGATCGCATGGTATCTTAAGTATCCATAGTTTCGATCGAGACCCAAGATTCACTTCACGATTTTGGGTTAGTTTGCAAAAAGCTATGGGCACGGACTTACGATTTAGCTTCGTATCATCCTCGAGACCAGACGGACGATGGGAGAGGACTATTCAAACTCTTGAAGATCTATTAAGACTCATGTTCTTGATTTCAAGGGAGTTGGGACAAGTTCTTACCATTGGTGGAGTTTTCCTACAACAACAGATTATCAAGCAAGTATTGGCATGGCTCCATTCAAGCGTTATGCGGAAGAAAGTGTCGTTCTCCGGTATCTTTGGGATGAGGTGGGTGAAGCAACGTTGTTGGGGCCGGAGTTGGTACGTATGACTACGGAAAAAGATTCAAACGATCCGAAATAACGTATAAAAACCTCACAAAATCGACAAAAAGAGTTATCTTGATCTTCATCGAAAGGACGTGGAATTTGATATAGGAGATCATGTGTTGTTAAAAGTTGCTCCGTGGAAAGGAGTTACAAGATTTGGAAAGAGAGGAAAACTTAATCCTCGATTCATCGGTCCATTTTAATCCTCGATCGAGTAGGAACATGGCTTTATAGACTAAACTTTCTGCTTGAATATGTCTCGTGTTCATAACGCTTTTCACATATCCATGTTACGTAAATATGTGAAAGACCCGAACCATATTATTGAGTTAGAGCCCGGACGAAATAGCGGAAGATTTGACGTATGAAGAGATTCTGTTCAAATTTTGGATAAGAAGGAACATATTCTACGCTCCAGGTTATACCTCAAGTCAAAGTTTTGTGGAGGAACCACGATGTTGAGGAAATGACTTGGGAGTTAGAATCAAAATGAAATCACGGTATCCTTACCTCTTGACATACCAGTGCGTACCCCTAATTTCGAGAAAATTTCATAAGAAGGGAGGTTGTAAGTCCCCGCTTTTTATAAATAAAGATGAATTTTCTATAAATATTATTTTGAATATTATGGAATAATTTGATATAATGTTATAGTTGTGGGTAATATTTATAAATTTTGCAAAAGTATACAAGTGGTTATATTATATTCGATTGGTGGGAATATTCTTATTTAGCGGGGAATATTCGCATAACTACTCAATCATTGGTGGACCCCACAATGTAATTATTATTTGATTGAGAAAAGACAAAAATATTTTATTGAAATAACGGCGGAAGTTTCTGGTAGTTCTTTGTTGAACTACTCGGTAGTAAAAGTAATAAAGATGTCGTGTGGTTGCATAAGTAGTAGCACCTGTATTGATTATTGATGCTTATGTGAGAAGTCACTCGGTTTGATTCCATTATTGTTGATTAATAATATGAATTATTATAGCGATAATGACGTTTTGTTTTATTCGAAACATCTTTTTATATAAAATAGAATACTTTATTAAAGTTATTCTATAAATGGAATATATTATATTATGCGTAGTATTGCGTAGTGTTTGCGTAGTAAAATGTTTTTATATAAATAGAATATATTATATTTTATTTAAAAGATTTTCTTTAAATATGGATCAAATGATTAAAGTAAATCAATCTAGACCGTTCATGGATTAGTTACTTATGCATTCCATTTTTCTATAAATAGAAGCTCATTCCTTCATTATTTTCTTACAATTCATTGAAACTCTAGAGAGAAATTATAGAGAGAAGCTATAGAGAAAAGTTATAGAAAGAAGAAGAGTATTACGCTACTTCACTACTTCTATATTCAGTTCTTTTACGGTAAGGTGTTATTCTTTCTTCTTGAAGAGAACTTACATTATTCCATTCACTATTATTACATTGGAATAACTTTGTAAAAGTGGCATACCCTATACATAACTTTGTATATGCGGCGTACCTATACTTGGTGAAATCCTTATGTTATTCCATTGCTTATTATTACATTGGAATAACTTTTGTATACGCTGATTTTACCCTATACTTGGTGACATTCTTCTATTATTACATTGGAACATCACATGCATGTGTTTTTACAGGACTGGTTCCGCTCTTTATTATTATTACATTTGGAACATCACATGCATGTGTTTTACACCGGACACAGTTCCGCCTTTATCATTCATTGGAATATCCTATACATGTATTTTTTACACCGGATCCGGTTCCATCTTTATTATTACATTTGGAACATCACATCGGTGTGAATTTCACCGACCAGTTCCGTTATTATTATTACATTGGAATAACTTTGTCTGTGCTGAAGTCTGCATGCATGGTGATTTCTTTTGTTATTCCATTCTTTATTATACCCATTGGTTAAAACTATGACTTCTATACTCCATGAAATTAGTAGAATATCCTTGATATTTGCGTTTCATCCATATCTTTTCATGGAAATATTTTTCCGATCATTCTTGAATTTTTCTCTACAAAGCGGTATTATGTTGACAATTTGACGTTAATAAATCTGGATTAAATAATTCTTGAACTTGTTTTATTGAATTCTTATATCATTGTCATCATCCTCATGTTTATATTTTTTAAAAGTCATACATGGCACCGTAGAGCATGGATGGACTTGGTATGATTATGACCAGGGATTATTCGGTGTAATCATGGTAGTAATGTTACAAAAATGATGTGGTAAAAATCCTCGATTAGTAGTAGTGCATTGATGGATAGTTGTTGGCATGATCATGACCATTAATGAATACACAACTATTCTTGGCCGTAGTGCAGGAATAATTGTGATCGTGATACTAAAGAATATCCTTGGCCGTAGTGCAGGGGTGATTCGATGATGTGGATTATTTATAAAAGTCGAGTCTCAAAAGCTATAATAAAGATGATGAAAAACCTTTTAAAATCATAAAAGATAGTAGATTTTATTTTCTACTTGACTCTTTTAATGGATTGCTTATTCACGCAGATTAAACTGGTTGTCTATTGTATTTTATCGGTTTAACATTGTTGAAGACTATTGATAATTTATTCGCATTATCTTAGTCATAATATTTCTTCTTGGGCTAGTTGAGCTCACCCTTTTCTTTCACCGTTCTCTTCGAAATGAGAATATAAATTTGAGACAAGTCGGGAAGCAGTGATGGTCCTGAAGATAGCATTAGTAGTCCTCACTATTACGTGAAATAGTGTGATAATAATTATAATGAGGACTTTTGTTTGAGTTTGTATAATATCTAGTAGATCGATATTTGTATTTAAACTCACGCTTTTTGTCGTATTGTACCACAACGGCTATGTTAATAAGTTGTATTTAAATTTACGTACCATGTAAGTGGCGACCCAAGATGGGTGATGTATACCTAATTTTGGGGGCGTCACAGAGAAGATATAAGAATGCCTTTTAATGACCAAATCATTGATAGGTCATGACCAAATAGAAATCGTAAGTGTTTACGTAAGTTAAAACCATAAAAAGTCTTGAGCGTGAACTTAGTTGTGAATGAATGTTTAAGAATCGATATAGCTAAGGAATATGCCTATTGCTTGGTTAGGAAGTAAATATAAAGTCCATGGAGTATTTCATATTATTTGCCTTAGAGAACATTAGTAACGAAGTTATGGCGGATTTTCTTGAAATAGGCGTTAAGCGTCGAAAACGCATAAAGTCCGAATTAAAGGTCAAAAGTTGCTTGAGTGTGACTTGAAAATGTTGGTTTCAATGTCAACACGTGAGATAAGGTAATTAAGAGTCGTTGGCGAAAGAATCATCGTATTCCGACTTATAACGAAGAAAACGAGTATTGAACGGACGAAAACGTTAAACGAATGCTTGAAAATGAACCTATAGGTGAATTCAGAGTTAACAGATTCGAAAATGTGAAATTCTTATATGAACACATAAAGGATGTAATTTGTGACTTGTAGGAATTTGAATGGGTCAATTCGGATGTAAAACGAACAAATTAGGAAGCCGGGAGTTTCGTTAAGAAACCAAATCTGTTTTGGCTAACTAGTACACACTGACTGTTGCCATGACACCAAAACCGAAGATACAAAGTGGTGGCGCCATAACGCCGGACTTCTACCGAGTACTCTAACTAACTTTCTTGCAATGCATACTAAAATACAAAGGATGTTGCTTGTGCATGAAAGGTGATGGAAAGAAGTTGACGAGTGAGATTTTGTTCCATTTTGGATATAGACTTAAAGTAAGACATTGAAGGTACTTAAGGTACATTATAAGACTTACCTTAACTCACTTGTAAGGTGTTAATATAAGAAGATCTAGTAAGGTTTCATTGTAATTAAACAAAGAACACAAAGACGTAATGAGCGAATCGTAAATGACATTCAACGTTGGTAATTAACCATTTATGATCGAATGTCGGCCGAAGGACGTAAAACGTTAATGAAACATAAAGAAGTATAGAAAGTCAAATCGACTTTAATAACGAAGTATAATGGAGTCTTGTGGAAACTCCTCTTCTTCCTTTTCCTCGTCAAATTCCTCCTCGAGATTCTCCTCGGGATCGATCTCGAGTTCATGCTCCGACCAACAACGCCGATCAATGGAGATGACTCCTCATACCAACTGTTCCTTAATGACATGAATGTCTCTGGGCTCCTCCTCTATAGGTCTTGTGAGGTACTGGGGTTCCTCCTCCCCGCCTCAAACTAGTTCCTCCGATATCCAGACATCCTCACAACAAAATTTCGAGTTTTAGTTACTAAGTCGTACTAGTGAGCACATAATTTAACACATAAGCACATAAAGTCTTTTATTATCTTCAATGAATTACAAAAATTCATTTGCTAGAACTCGATAAGAGTTTTCCATCACTATGTTCTTTCTATAAGGCTATTACCTAAGGTTGTTCCCCCACCTAAGGTTGATAACCTCTGACTTTGATACCAACTTCGTGACACTCCCAAATCTGGATACTTCAATTCCATAGGATTTGGTGTTCATCATCTGAAATATCTTCTATCTATCTACCCATAATAAGCGAAAACCATGCAATAGATAGAAATAAAAAAAATCCTCCCCTTATGGGCTTATAACATCCAAATAATAAATACAATCCCGAAGTTAAACTAACTTTAAACATCATGCGAGAAACATAAATAATTAAGTCTTAAATAACATTATTAACTCAAGTCTAAACATAAATACATCATCATATAAAATAAAAAGTCTTCATCAATTGTTAATCTTGCCTTTGCCTTTGCTAGTAGAAAGCTCGTCGGACCTTTCGTTCTCTAAGCGCAATGTTATTATTATGCAAGAGTGAGCACTATTGCCCACGAGGAAAATAATGAAATAACAATGTATAATAACATCTTGAGTGAATCAAAGACTTACGAAATAAAAGCTCAACTTTTGAATCAAGAATGAATAACAAGAATCAAAGATTTACGAGGGTCATAAGACCACGAACTATATCCTAGGTTATCAAGGGTTATACTTGAAACCTTTAACAATCGTAAGACTATAGACCTTTCTACTCATACTTAGGGGATCGACCTTTAGTACCATCTTTGTGCACAATATCTTAACGCTAAAGGCATAAGTAAATCCCTTTGGAGGGTTGTTCATCTCAGTTTGACATTCGAGTCTGCACCAAAGGAAGTTTGGCTTGGATAATTCAATAAGGGTTCTGAAATTTAGAAGGTTCATCAACTATGGACTAGACGAATCAATAATGGTTCGCTAGTCTAATAAGGTTCAACAATAATGACAGTTAAATTGAATAATAATCTCAATAGGTATACAATAGGACAATTATTGTATAACAGAATCATGTTTTGAAAAGATAATCAATCTTTAATATAACCATTGAACTTGATTAATAATAATGAGAATAACTCAATAATGATAACAAGTAGGGTTAGGAAACTTGCCTCGTGCGTAGATTACACTTTAACTAAACTCGTTCTTTGATTTAACTCCTACATATCAATTACGTTCACAATACCAGTCAATTATAACTTGCTAAACATCACACGTTTATTCTTTGTCTAACTTTCGAATTCGGGACTATACTTGAGTCATATTACCATACTTGTTTCCACATAATATTACACTATATCTGAACAACAAGCTAAGTATATAATCAACAATTCAATCAACATGTAATTGTCTTCTTGACTTGGTAAAAACTCACTTTAATATCTCATTATATATCTAACAAGTTTTTATATTCATTAGACTAGGTTACTAACACATTTCTATACTTGAACATTCAAAAAATGCATTTTCTGGACATTTGGCTAAATGACGCTGCGGCGCCACTTTTGTAATGGGTCTTGCATCGTTGTGGCACGGTACTTGGTATTTGGCGCTGGTGTAATGTACGGGAAATGAACTAGGAGTTAGCCGCCCATGACGACACTCTGAACTACAATTCTAGTTCATGAAGAACACATAATTCAGCGAAATAAACACTACATAATCATTAATTCTCCAAATTAAACATACCCACATGTTAGAATTCATATATAATCAATACCCAACATTTATAGAGTGATTTTAACCCATTAAAACACCTAATCACAGAATTAAATTATGCAAATTGTACTATTCTTGATGTTCTTGAAGGTTTTGAACATAAATAATGAAAATTAATACTACGGGTTAGTTATAACAATCAAATCCGTTCATTTAAAGTTTGGTCTCTTCATATTAACATGATTAATAATATCACGAGTATAAATTTTACAAAACTATTTATGTTTGACACATTAAATTTATGTATAAAGGGCCATATGGGCAAAACCCATACTTTGTAAGTTTTGAAAACAACATATCTGACGTATTTTCATGAAATTGGTGACATGATTTATAAAATATATATAATCAAATAAGATATGGTAACATTTAACACATATATAAACTCATAATCATACCCTTTCCCAATTACAGAGACTTTACAAAAGCTTGAAAGCCATTTTCATAAAACTAAATGATGTAAAAAGGAATTGGGTTGAAGAGATTACCCAAGCGTAGAATTAATGGAAGATGAATTCCTTCTCAGATGACTCTTACAATCCTCTTAACAATCTCTGAATTCTTAACTCTTTCTCTCATCTCTCTCTCATTACGCTTTCTAGACTTAGGCAAATAATGAAGAAGAAAGAAAGAAGACGTAAACTAAATAAGGAACAATCGACGCGTTGGTGGTCAATTACCCAGTCATGGGTTAACTGCCCCCAACTCCCTTTTAGGGCCATGTTTCGCTAGCTAGAATGGGTTTCAAAAACCATTTAATTTAATAAAACTTTATCATATAGTTTAATTAATGTCACAATCATTCATAAAATAAATCAATATCTTATTTAATTTAATTTAAATAAAATATAATAATTTCTCATTAATTCACATAGTTCAAATTCTCATTGATTAATAATGTCAAATTCTTAAATCTCTAATTAATAATTAAATTAATTAAAATAACACTAGGCTTATTAAATATTTCTTTTCATACCATAAGCTCACATAATCACATACTTTGATAATAAAATTCTCCACATTAATTTAATAAATATAATACATCTAATTAAATTAATCTATCACAATTGCATCAATTAAATATTTAATCTAATAATTAAGTAATTGAAAATATTTATTTAATTCAATAAATATTAAAATTGAATTACAAAATCTCGTTCATCACAGACCTGCACATCGATATTATCTTCGCTTCTTGCTCCCAGCGAGAGTGTTCACGGGTAGCTCGGTTATGCTATATGTGTGGTTTATGTCACACTTGAGACCGATTGACACTCTTAGACGGTACGGGTATTGTTTTACCCATGATATAGCCATGTCGTACTCCTTTCAGCCATCGGAGTGTACAAATGCTCTGTCTTGGTCCACATTTTTGTTGGATATCAAAGATCCGTTCAGTATATTGCCGTGTTCGGGGCTTAGCTCACCATATAACTTTATTATTCATGCTCCGGGCATGGACTACCTCCCTCTGGCTGGTTTGAGGGGCGTGACTGTGAGACCCCAGATTTTATGAATAAATATTTAATTTTCTCAAAATAATTTTTTTATATTATGGTGTGGATTTGATATAATGTTATAGTTGTGGATAATACATACAAATTTTGCAAAGTAAGCAAGTAGCTATATAATATTCGATTGGTTGGGGAATATTCATTTTAATTGGAAATATTTATACGACGGCACAATTATTGGTGGACCCCACAACGAAAGTATTGTCGTAGTTAGAAAACGAAAAAATATCTTTTTATAAAAATAATGGCGAAAGTGTTACCGTTAAAACTGTTGAACTACCCGGTAGTAAAAGTACAGTAATATGTGTGGTTACATAGTAGCACACGGTATTGATTATTGATGCTTACATGAGAAGTCACTCAATTATACTCAATTATTGCTATAGTAATTGCTGCATCATATCTCTCAAATTATTGATTCAATTATTGTTACAGTATCATCTGCATAATATGTTATATTATTAAATCAATAATTGAGACGGCAAAGTTATTAATATTATTATTTGCATTATTGATATGTCTAGAAGTTACATCGAGGAGAGGTTTGGTCACCTAATTGCGGCTATGATAAGGAGAAATCCTTATCGGAAAGCCCCTCTTTCTTTGAGAACGACACAGGTTGTTAAATATTGTGAATTAAAATATTAATGATGAATAAGTTCGTGTTGATTAAAGATGAATTTTATAGTTCCATTGTGTTGGACTTATTTGTGTTAGTATAATTGATGTCTGGAGGTTATATTGTTCAATTGGGTATTCGGGACACTTTTCGTGTCGGAGAACTATTCACGAGTTACTATTTATGGGGTACTATTCACCCGTAAGATATATTTTTGTTCGGTCCAAATTATTTTTGGGTTCAATATTATTCCATGAGTAGATGTGCTAATTTTTCAGACCGTTGGTTGAAGATATAATAATAAATCAATATGGACCGCTGGTGGAAAGTATAATAGTAATCAATATGGATCGCTGGTTTAAAGTTCTAATAGTAAATCAGTATGGACCGTTTCTTTAAGTTTTAATAGTAAACCAATATGGACCGTCCGTTTAAAAGTAAATCAATCTGGACCGTTCATGAATTAGTTACTATTCAGTCCATTCTCCTATAAATAGAAGCTCATTCCTTCATTGTTTCTTACGAATTCACTTAAAATCTAGAGAGAGAAACTATAGAGAGAAAGAAGAATAGTATTCTGCTACTTCACTACTTTGGTATTCAGTTTTTCTAAGGTAGGGAATATTATTTGTTGTACTCATAATGGGTATTCTTTCTTTCTTATTCATGAAGAGAACTTTTATTATTCCATTCTTTATTATTCTGTTTGAATAACCTGTATATGCGGGATACCCTATACTTAGTGAAATTCTTCAATTATTCCATTCTTATTATTACATTGGAATAACTTTTGTTTATCTGATACCACATACATGGTGAAATTCTTCTAATATTTTGTTCTTTATTATTACATCATAATATCATGTGTGCATTTATGCTTTGACTTTAGTTCCATTATTTATTATTCTATCGAAATATCTTGTGCATCGCGTTATCTGCCGGACCTAGTTCCATTAATTATTGTTACGTCGAATATCACATGCGTGCGTTTTACTGCCGAGTTTGGTTCCATTATTTAGTATTCTCATTGGGGAATAACTTTTATGCGGTGCGATCTATCGCACGCATGGTGAATCATTATGTTATTCCATTCTTTATTATTATGTTGGAATAACCTGTCTATGTGGATTACCACATGCATGGTGAATGATCATGTGTATTCATTCGTTGTTAAATTGTGGAAATGATCTGTATACGTGGATTACCGCATGGCGGATGAAAATCCATTTGCAGTTTCATATATTATATTATACTCAGTTGGTTAAAGCTTTGGCTTCTATACTCCATGAAATTAGTGGAATATACTTGATATTTGCGTTTCATCCAGTATCTTTTCATTGAAATATTCTTCTGAGCATTCTTTAATTTTACTACACAAAGCAGTATAATGTTGACAATTTGGACGTTATTGAGTTCAGGATAAATTAACTTATAAATCTTTAAAATTTATTCTTGAACCTGTTTTATTGAATTGTCATCATCCTCATGCTTATATTATGTTGAAAGTCATCTTTGGCTTACGTGCATAGATAGACTTGGTATGATTATGACCAGGGATTATTCGGTATAATTATGACCGTAATGTGACGAATGATGTGGTAAAAGTCCTCATTGGCCTGTAGTTCATTGGTGGACAGTTGTTGGTATGATTATGACTAGTTATTATTCGGTATAGTCATGACCAATGATGATTACATGAATATCCTTGGCCGTGGAGCAGGGATGATTCAATTTTATTTATTAAAATTTGAGTCTCGTGATAAAGTTGATGAAAAACTTTTAAATTATAGAAGACAGTAGATTTTATACTTTACTTGACTCTTCTAATGGATTGCTTATTCTGCTGCAGTTTTTGATCTAAAACTTGTTGTCTATTATATTCTATCAGTTGTTATACTATTGAAGGCTATTGATAATTTATTCTGCATTATCTTAGTCATAATATTTCTTCTTTGGGCTAGTTGAGTTCACCCTTTCTTTCACTTCATTCTCTTTAGGAAATGAGAACGTGGCTTCGGGACTAGTCGGGGAATAGAGTGATGGTCCTAGATGGTGCATTAGTAGTCCTCACTATTACAGTGAAAATAGTGTGATAATAAATGTAATGAGGACTCCATTGAGTGTGGATTTTGTTTAGATGACAATATTTTTATTAAAACTCACAGCCTATGTTTTGTCGTATTTCACACGACTGTTGTATAATTAAGTTGTATTTATATTCAGTAGCTTGTATCTGGCGACTCAAGATGGGTGATGTATACCCGTTTTGGGGTGTCATGATTAGTATAAAAGCTTAGGGATATGATCCTGGTGAGATGTGAGACAAGAACTAGGAGGGGAGAGATGGGAAATTTCTTCGCTTATATGACCTACCTAAGTTTATTTGGTATTTAATTGGTCGGTCAGAGTATATGGATAATATTTGACATGTTAATTAACCCTTGTTTTGTGGCGGTATTTGAAAATGGCATCCAAAAAATGTTGGGATAAGCAATGAAGCACATGAGGCCGTTGAGTCACCAACGATCAATATCCGGAGATAATGTGCAACGGAAGACAATAATCCTCGGGTAAAAAATAACACCGATGAAATGATGAGCGATGGGATGTTCAGAGGCTTTATGAAATTCATGCAACATCTGGCGATAAAGACTCCTATTAATAATATAGGTGGAAACAATGGCAACCCACGGTCGGTCACCGCTAAGCAGTTCAAGGAGCTGGGACCACCGGAGTTTTGAAAAGCGAAACCACATAAAGGCGGAGACGTGGTTAAAGCGATCACCAAGATATTTGATGTCTTGGGATGCTCCAAGGAGCAAAAGGTTCCCTTTGCCACCTTTATGTTGCGTGAAGAAGAAGATTATTGGTTGGAATCACGTAAAGCATACCGGCTGACTCACTCAAGATGTATTGGGAGAAGTTCGAAGAGTCATTCAATGACAAGTACTTTCCCGAAAGTATTTGTCACATGAAGGAGGTTGAGTTTATCGAGTTGGAACAAAATAATATGGCCAGTGTTGCGATGACGAGGCTAAGTTTTCCGAGTTATCCCGATTTGCATCCCATTTGGTCGATAATGAGGAGCGAATGACGCGAATGTTTCTAAGAGGTTTGAAACCCGGTATACGTCAATACCTCATTTCTCATAAACTTTGTTTATATTCTGATGTTGTGAATAGGGCTCAGTTATTGGAGCGCGATAATGATTCAGCACAACCAAAAGGTAACGACCAACAACACGATAATAATTGTACCGGTGGCAACGACCATCGGAACAATGATAACCATCGCGGGGGAAATTATCATGCCAAGAAAGGTAACCACTTCAGTGGTAATCATGGCCAAGATAATAGAAGTGGAAATTTCAAGAAGAGAAGGTTCAATAATGATGGAAAACAACGACAACAGCACCAACACGTGTTGTTAAGGAAGGAGAATGACCGCCGGTCGTATATTACAAATACGGAGGGGAGGGACACATTAGTCCAAACTGTATGCAGCAGTCCAAAGCATGTTACAATTGTGGAAAAGAAGGTCACCTAGCTCGATTTTGTTGTGCACCAAAATAAAGTCCAGCTGGGACGGTGGCACCAAAGGTGGATACGGACAAAACAATGTCGGTGGTTTTAGGAAGAGCGTTTTTCGTGACTTCTCAAAAAGCAAGTAACAAACAAAGTTAGCATGAGTTAGTTAATTATAAATTTTTGCGAAGTCAATACCTTATTAGATACCGGTTCTACCTATTCTTTTATCTCTCTTGCTTGCGCTCAACATTTAAATTTGACTTTGGAGAAATTAGACTTTCACTTATTGGTTGAAACTTCGATAGTAGAAACCTTCGTTACCTCCACTATTTATAAATCTTGTTGATTCAAATCGACACTTTAACGTTATCTGTCGATCTTATCTCTTTGAAAATACTTGCCTTTGATGTGATTTTAGGAATCGATTGGTTAACTACTCATCATGCTTTTCGTAAGGTTGTTAGCTTTCATATTCCTAACCAACCTGTTATACAAGTCCAAGCAACCAAACCACTAAAGTCAATCGTTGTCATATCAAGCCATAAGTAAAGAGCCTCGATCCTTTCGCTGGTGACTTCCTTGTGTGGAATGCACCGAAGCCAGACTTTCTGTAGGCGACGTTGTGAATGACGATGGCAAGTTGATAGGTATCAATGTGACGTGTTATCCAAGTCTTGGATGAGAGTCACAGTTTTGAATGATATTTCTATTGTTAATAAATTTCCTGACGTATTCTTGAAGACTTCTAGCCTACCCTAGGCGTGAAATCAAATTTTGTATTGACCCCGATCTGAAACCATTTCTAAAACCCTCAAATATATCTTTACCTAAAACGATCGTATAATGTGCCAAAGACGTTGGCTCGAGTTGTTGAAGTTTACGATCGTACCATTCAATATCATCGTGGAAGAGCGAACGTGGTAGCTAACGCGTTGAGTAGAAGATCGTATGCGTTTACGATTGTGATGTTGTTAACACAAAGACCCATTTCGTATAACTTACAAATGATGAAGATAGAGTTAAAGACTTTAGGGACCCACGTGAAGATAACGAATATACGATTAGAATCGAATTTAATGGAAAAAGTTAAAGCCGTTCAAGTTACACACCCGAATCTGATGAATGTGAAGAAGAAGGTTCAAAGAGGCATTATCTCAACCCTCGATTTAATTGGCCCATTTGAAATCCTCGATCGAGTAGGAACTGTGGCCTATAGACTCATTTTACCACCAAGTATGTTGCGTGTTCAGAACGTTTTTAACGTATCGACGTTACGTAAATATGGGGACGACCCGAATCGCATTATTAATTTAGAACCGGACGAGATAGCGGATTATTTAACGTATGAGGAGATACGTGTTAAAATCTTAGATAAGAAGGATTATATTCGGCACTCAAAGGTTATACCTAAAGAGTAAGTATCTGAAATGAAGTCAAGATACCCTCACCTCTTCAGCATACAATGGTATGTACATAAATTTCGAGGGCGAAATTCCATAAGGAGGGGAGATTGTGAGACCCTAGATTTTATGAATAAATATTTAATTTTCTCGAAATAATTTTTTTATATTATGGTGTGGATTTGATATAATGTTATAGTTGTGGATAGTATTTACAAATTTTGCAAAGTAAGCAAGTAGCTATATAATATTCGATTGGTCGGGGAATATTCGTTTTAATAGGGAATATTCGTACGATGACACAATCATTGGTGGACCCCACAACGGAAGTATTGACGTAGTTAGAAAATGACAAAAATATTTTTTATAAAAATAACGGTGAAAGTGTTACCGTTAAAAGCATGAACTACTAGGGTAGTAAAAGTGCGATGTCTGGCGTGGTTGCATAGTAGCACACAATATTGATTATTGATGATTACTTGAGAAGTCACTCAATTATACTCAATTATTGCTACAGTAATTGCTGCATCATATCTCTCATATTATTGATTCAATTATTGTTACAGTATCATCTGCATAATATGTTATATTATTAAATCAATAATTGAGACGGCAAATTTATTAATATTATTATTTGCAATATTGAGAAAGTCTAGAAGTTCTGTCAAGGAAAGGTTTGGTCACCTAATTACGCGCCAATAAGGAGAAATCCTTATCGGAAAGACCCTCTTTTTCTTTGGGAGCGACACGGTTTGTTAAATATTGTGAATTATAATATTAATGATGAATAAGTTCGTGTTGATTAAAGATGAATTTTATAGTTCCATTGTGTTGGACTTATTTGTGTTAGTATAATTGATGTCTGGAGGTTATATTGTTCAATTGGGTATTCGGGCCACTTTTAGGTATTGAATCACTATTCATGAGTTACTATTCATGAGTTACTATTCACGAGTTACTATTCACGAGTTACTATTAATGAGTTACTATTCACGATTTACTATTCATGAGTTACTATTCACGAGTTATTATTAACGGGGTACTATTCACCCGTAAGATATATTTCTGTTCGATCCAAATCATTTTTGAGTACAATATTATTCCATGAGGAGATGTGATAATTTTTCACACCGTTGGTTGAAGATATAATAGTAAATCAATATGGACCGCTGGTGGAAAGTATAATAGTAAATCAATATGGATCGCTGGTTTAAAGTTTTAATAGTAAATCAGTATGGACTGTTGCTTTAAGTTTTAATAGTAAACCAATATGGATGAATCGTTTAAAAAGTAAATCAATCTGGACCGTTCATGAATTAGTTACTATTCAGATCCATTCTCCTATAAATAGAAGCTCATTCCTTCATTATTTCTTACGAATTCACTTGAAACTCTAGAGAGAAAACTATAGAGAAAAGAAGAAAAAAAGTATTACGCTTCTTCTTTACTTGATATTCAATTTTTCTAAGGTAGGGAATATTATTTGTTGTACTCATAAGGGTATTCTTTCTTTCTTATTCATGAAGAGAACTTTTGTTATTCCATTCTTTATTATTACATTGAAATAACTTTTATAATCGTGGGATACCCTATACTTAGTGAAATTCTTCTATTATTCCATTCTTATTATTACTGTTGGAATAACTTTTGTTTATCTGAATCTGCATACATGGTGAGATTCTTCTAATATTATGTTCTTTATTATTACATGAAATATCACATGCATGCGTTTATCTGGGACACTGGTTCCATTATTTATTATTACGTTAATATCCTATCTATGCGTTCTGGCAGAACACAGTTCCATTATTTATTTTTCTCGTAGAATATCACATGCGTGCGTTTCTGCCGGGACTAGTTCCATTATTTATTATTACATTGGGAATAACTTTTATCGGTCTTGATCTATCGCATGCGCATGGTGAATCATACATTATTACATTCTTTATTATTACATTGGAATAACTTCATCATATGGATATGGATTACCACATGCACGGTGAATGATCATGTGTATTCATTCCTTGTTCAATTGTTGAAATGATCTGTATACGTGGATTACCGCATGGCGGGTGAAAATCCATTTTCAGTTTCATATATTATATTATACTCAGTTGGTTAAAGCCTTTGGCTTCTATACTCCATGAAATTAGTGGAATATACTTGATATTTGCGCTTCATCTAGTATCTTTTCATGGAAATATTCTTCTGAGCACTCTTGAATTTTCTTTGCATAAAGCGAATATCATGTTGACAATTTGGGCGTTATTGAGTTCGTGGATAATTTAACTTATAAATCTTTAAAATTTATTCTTTAACCTATTTTATTGAATTGTCATCATCCTCATGCTTATATTATGTTGAAAGTTATCTTTGGCTTACGTGCATAGATGGACTTGGTATAATTATGACCAGGGATTATTCGGTATAATCATGACCGTAATGTGACGAATGATGTGGTAAAAGTCTTCATTGGCCTGTAGTTCGTTGGTGGACAATTGTTGGCATGATTATTACCAATTATTTTTCGGTATAGTCATGACCAATGATGATTACATGAATATCTTTGGCCGTGGAGCAGGGATGATTCAATTTTATTTATTAAGCTGAGTCTCAGCGATAAAGTTGATGAAAAACTTTTTAAATTATAGAAGATAGTAGATTTTATACTTTACTTGACTCTTCTAATGGATTGCTTATTCTGCTGCAGTTTTTTGATCTAAAACTTGTTGTCTATTATATTCTATCAGTTGTTATCTTTGTTGAAGGCTATTGATAATTTATTACGCATTATCTTAGTTATAATATTTCTTCTTTGGGCTAGTTGAGCTCACCCTTTCTTTCACTGTTCTCTTCAGGAAATGAGAACGTAGATGGGACTAGTGGGGAACAAAGTGATGGTCCTAGATGGTGCATTATTAGTCCTCACTATTCTGTGAAATAGTGTGATAATAAATGTAATGAGGACTCCATTGAGTGTGGATATTGTCTAGATGACAATATTTGTATTAAAACTCACATCCTATGTTTTGTCGTAATTCACACGACTGTTGTATAATTAAGTTGTATTTGTATTCAGTACCTTGTATCTAGCGACTCAAGATGGGTGATGTATACCCATTTTGGGGGCCTCACAGTGACTACTTATCACCCGCTGGCTGTGATGTCGCAGTTTGACCAGTTTCAGGATTTTCATCCTTTCGAGGGGGCGACAGGTCAGCGTTCAGCTTCTCGATATCTTTCAGCAGAGGACCGATCCCGGGTGTACGTTTGTTGGGATCAACGTGAGATAGCTTATTTTTCTATCAGTCATCCAGGTTGTTCTGCGGAGTATTCCACATGGATGGAGACAAAGATTTTATCGGCAGCAATAGTATCCTCAGTACCAGATAGTTTGTCAGATGATGTAGAGCCCATGGAGAACATTGATTCCCACATCGAGGAGGAGCCCGTTGCTTTGGATTGCCGGCATTTCTTATAGATTCTCCCAAAGACGAGTATGGTTGTGATTCATTTTCTCGACATAGTACCTTGAGTAGAGTCTTCATCGATGACCTTTGAGAGAGATCATGCTCGATCCTTAATGTTGACTTCCCTTGATGGTAGAGACACAACTCTATTAGAGAGAGACGAGGCATTAGCTCGTAGAGATATCGCTGTTGTTGAGCGGGATGAGGCCAGATCAGCCAGAGATGCAGTGATAGTTGAGCGGGATAGTGCTATATCTGCCCGGGATGTAGCCGTTACAGATAGTACTGCAATGAGGTCCCTTACCACTGGCATGATCGCAGAGATGAGCGCTTACATTGATGAGCATATGGTCACCATGCAGATGGCTGCATATCTGTTGGGTTGTGTGGATATTCTCGTACAGGAGACCACAACTTCGCCTCCTTCTTTTGACAGGGACGCCATGTTGGGCTTGTTAGCTCGCATATACCTTGACTTGTAGATGAGCTTGTATTTACCTGCACAGACTAGCTTAGCCATTTTGTCATGTACATTTTACATTGTATATATCAAACATCATTATATATGTAGTAGGGAAATATATTTTTGATCACTTCCCTTTTAGATATGCTTTGCTACTTGCTTGACATTTTGCCTGATGCTTTAGGGTTTGTGATCTTGATGTATTCGAATTCCTCCCGGGTGGATGGACATTGAAATGTCTCTCTTGGATATTTTGGAATGGATCATCGATCTGTATGTATCCCTACCATCTTTGGTGTCTTAGGACTAGTTTGGAATGAAATTATGGAGAGGAATGTGGCTTTCCTCTCAGAGATTGATCGCACCATAGATGGTCGCCAATACTTCTATTTAGGAGAAGCCTAGTTAATTCCATCTCTTATGGATTGGTGTTGCTCTTCAAGGTATGACCGCAACTTAGATGGTCGTAGAATCTCTATTTGAGAGGAGTTCGGTAATTCCATCCTTTGATGCGAAGCGAATGAAATGTAGTGGATTGAAGGATGATCCCAGCATCGATTGACAATGGTTTGTATTTTGGTAGGGGTGAGACCAACCATGAATGGTGCATCACGTACTCTATTGAAGAGGAGATCATGTCTGCGTGAGTTCGAACACAGTGTAAGAGGTTCAACGTATATATAAGCAACAATGGTGTAGGAATGTTTTTAGTTGTTTTTTTTTTGTAGGGTAGAAATGTTTTTGTTGGTTTTGTTTTATTACGACCGGGCCATATGAAATGGTTGCCTACGTACTCCTATTGAAGAGGAGATCAGGTCGGCGTAGTTCGTTCCTCAGGGCGAGATGAAAAGTATAATCCCATGTGTAGTTCAGAGTGCGGGGAGGAGAAAGTTTAATCCTAGGTTAAGGATAAACTGTAGGTAGGAGAAGTTTGATCCCATGTATGGGTAGCCAAACTACAAACGCAAGAGGTTCAATTCGTAGTGGGATGATCTAAGTCGTAGGAATGCAGAGGAGCCAGGTTGCTGGCTTGAAAAGTATGTTTCCCTTAGGGGCAAAGTGTGAAAGAGTTGTATGTTGTAAAGGGTTAAAGAACCGAAATGACTAATGATCTGATAGTCCAACACAAGTGTGCTTGCTTAAGGGCAACTTCAGACATAGTACCGTTTCACGGTGTCTGAGTTGATGAGTTGTGGAAATTCATCGCCATCCATTTCTTGCAATCTGAGAGCGCCCCCTATCAATATTTCCTTGACAACAAACCGGATTTCCCATTTAGGAGCGAATTTTCCCTTAGATTGATCTTTGTTGTCAAGGATCTTCTTCAAAACCAAGTCATGTTGTTTGAACTGTCGTAGCCGGACTTTTTTGTTGTATGATCTGGCGATCCTTTGTTGATATAACTGACCATGGAAGATAGCCGTGGTTCGCCTTTCGTCTATTAGAGACAATTGGTGATACCTGTCTTGTACCCATTAGTCTTCATCCAGCTGAGCATTTATCAACACTCTGAGGGATTCCATTTCAACTTCTATGGGGAGCACTACTTCCATCCCATAGGTTAATGCGTAGGGGGTTGCCCCAGTGGAAGTACGCATTGAGGTTTTGTAGGCTAACATAGTAAGAGGCAATAGGTTAGACCAATCTTTGTGGTTGGCAGACATCTTTTGCATGATCTTCTTGATATTCTTGTTAAGCTAAGCTTCAATAGAACCATTCATCTTTGGATAGTAGATGCCAGAGTTAAGATGTTTGATGTGGAATTTCTTTGCATAACTCTTCCATAATTTTGTTGTTGAGGTTCTTGGCATTGTATTCGACACAATCACCTCTGGGTTGTCCATATCGAGAAACGACATTGTTTACGATGAAAGCAATGATGACTTCTTTAGTAACCCTTGGGAAGGAGGCGCCTCTACCCACTTGGTGAAGTAGTCGATCATGGTGAAGGTGACCATTCTTGGCTTTAGGCTCAATGGGCCGATAACGTCCATTCCCCACATTGAGAAGGGCGAGGTGAACTCGTGTTGTGGAGTTCCCGGAGAGGCGTGTATAGAATTCCCATGAATCGCATCGATAACATCTCCTGACGTGGTCATTGCAATCGACTTTGAGAGATAACCATGAATGTCCATCACGAGGACCTTCTTGACAAGGAGGGGCCACTTATGTAGGGCCCACAGACTCGTCATGGATTTCATATATAAGCCTTTGGAAGCTTGATCTTTGTCTAAACATCCGAGGAGACCTAGTCCTGCATCTCTTTTTGTAGAGCGCATCTCCACTTAGGTAGAATTTCATAGCAAGTCAATGGATCCGCCTTTTCTCAATCGGGCTCGCTTGGTGGTGTGGATCCATCTGTTGATATTCCTTGATATCTTGATACCAAGGATGTTAGATGGGAGGTAGCTTATCCAATACTTCTCAACGTAATTCCCATAGGTTTGGGGCCTTGTGTAGGGAAATTGTGACGCTTGCAAGTGTTCCTTGTGCGATATCTCGAATCAAGGAGGCCAAAGTTGCTAATCGTCCATAAAAGTCATTCTATTACGAGGAACGAAGAACAATCTTTCAAAAGAATTTGGCTCCTTGCAATCGGGTCAAACAGTCATCAATATGTGGCAATGGGTACCTATTTTTTGATGGTGACATGATTCAACTCTTGATAATCAATACAAAGTCGCATACTCCCATCTTTCTTCTTCATGAATAAGACAGGAGCACCCCAAAGAGAAGTACTAGGACGAATAAAGCCAATGTCTAACAATTCCTGCACTTGGGTCTTTAACTCCTGAAGTTCAATAGGAGCCATTCGATATGGGGCTTTGGAAATGGGTTTTATCTCTTGGGTTCAAGGTCGATACAAAATTCAATTTCATGCTCTGGGGGTAGGCCAGGAAGTTCTTCAGGGAATACGTCAGGGAATTTATTAACAATAGAAATATCATTCAAAACTGACGTATTTTTGTTTAGATTCGTGACATGAGCTAAGAAAGCTTGACATCCATTTTTTAATAAACGAATAGCTTTATGGCTTGAGATAATCGTGATTGATTTTAATGGTTTGGTCGCTTGAATTCGCATAATAGGTTGATTAGAAATATGAAAGCTAACAACCTTATGAAAACAATAAATTTTTGCATGATAAGTAGTTAACCAATCAATCCCTAGAATCACGTCAAATGCAAGTATTTTCAATGAAATAAGATCGACAGGTAATATGAGGGTACTGTTTTTGAACCAAACAAGACTTATAAACAGTGGATGTAATGAAGGTTTCTCCCAATGGAGTTTCCACTGATAAGTCAAAGTCTAATTTCTCCGGAGTCAAATTTAATCGTTGAGCCCAAGTAGGAGAAATAAAAGAATGGGTAGAACTGGTATCAAATAAAGTATAGACTTCGCTAGATTTTATGATAAGCTTACCCATGATGACCTCATTCGGGTTCCTTGCTTTTTGGGAGGTCACAACAAACGCTCTCCTTGCACTCTGGCTTTGACTTTTCTAGGACGGCCTTTGGTGCCTCCATCCTAGCTGAACTTGTCTTCGGTGAATGACAAAATCGAGCTAAGTGACCTTCTCTTCCACAATTATAACATGCTTTGGACGGCATCGAGTGTGACACCCCCAAATCCGGGTACTTCAATTCTACGGGATTTGGTGTTCACTATACAAATATCATCTATCTATCTACCCATAATAAATGCAAGCCATGCAATAGATAGAATAAAATCTTCCCCTTAAGGGTTACAACATCCGAATAATTAATAATACAATCCCAGGTTAAACTAACCTTAAACATCTGTACAGAATCATAAATAAATAAGTCTTAAACAACATCATTAAATCAAGTCTTCAACAAAATACATCATCACATAAACAACAAGTCTTCGTCACTTGCTAACTTTGCCCTTGCCCTTACTAGTGGAAGGTTCATCGAGTTCTTCGTTCTAAGCGCAATGTTATTATTAAGCAAGAGTGAGCACTATTGCCCACAAGTACAATAAGGAAATAACAATTATAATAACATGCGAGTAAATCAAAGACATCTGAATAAAAGCTCAACTTTTAAATCAAGAATGAATAACAAGAATCAAAAGAATTCTGAGGGTCATAAGACCTTTAACTATGTCCTAGGTTATCAAGGGTTATACTTTAAACCTTTAACAGTTATAAGACTATGGACCTTTCTACTCGTACTTAGGGGGATCAACCCTTAGTACCATCACGTGCACAATATCGTGCACGCTTAACGCATAAGTAAATCCCTTTGCGGTGTTGTTCATCTCGGTTTGACATTCGAGTCCGCACCAAAGGGAAGTTTGGTTTGGATAATTCATCAAGGGTTTTGAAATTTAGAATGCTCATCAACTATGGACTAGTTTAATCAATAAAGGTTAAGCTAGTCTAATAAGGTTCAATAATAATGATATTCAAATTGAATAATAATCTTAAGGAGTATACAATAGAACGATTATTGTATAACAAAATCATACTTTGAAAAGATAATCAATCTTTAATATAATAATTCGAACTTGAATAATAGTAATGATAATTTACTCAAGGTAAATAATAAACTTGAACAATAATGACAAGTAGGGTTAGGAAACTTGCCTCGTGCGTAGATTACACTTTAACTAAGCACGTTATTTGATTTTAATCCTACATACCATTCACATTCACAATACCAGTTAATTATAACTTAACTAATCATCATAAACTCATTCTCTTTGTCTACTTTGATTATTGACTATACTTAGTCAAATTACAACTTTGTCATATAATTTGTACTTCATGAATATCAAGCTAATTATGTATTCAATAATTCAATCCACATGCAATTATGTTATTTACATGTTAAACAACTATTTTAACATCTCATTATACTTCTAACATGTTTACGTGTTCATTAAATTAATTTACTAACACATTGTTAGACTTAAACATTTTAAAAATTACATTTCTGAACATTCTGGAGAGTGGCACTGTGGCGCCACTTTTATACTTGATATTCGTGCATTATGCATATGATGGCGCTGTGGACTCGACTCTTGGTGTTTGGCGGCAATGCAAGTACACTTGATTTCGAGACTTATGTATTGCTTGCTTGGGACTTCAGTTTTGGAGTTGGTGCTTGCAATAAAAACACGAACTTTGATTCCCAGTTCGCGAAGAACACAAAGTTCAGCGAAAAGGACACAAAATGATCATTAATCTCACTAAATTAACATACCCACATGCTATAATTTATACATAATCATTACCCAACATCTATAAAGTGATTTTAACCCATTAAAACACATAATCACGAATTAAAATCTATAATTTCAACGACTTTGATGTTCTTGAAGGTTTTAAAATAAAACATGAAAATTGACACTCTGATTAAGTTATAACAAGAATCCATTCATTTAAACTTTGGTCTCTTCAGTATCAACATGGATAATAATATCTGAGTGTAAAATTTAGGAATAATATATGATCAACACATGAAATACCACGTATAAGGCCATATGGACTTTATCCAAACTCTGTAATTTTGTAGAAATCATATATACTACGTATTTTCATGAAACTGCTGTTATGGTTTACAAAATATATATAATTAAATACGATTTGATAATGTTGATCGATTTCACAATCAATGAATATGTGCAAGTATACATGGTCAACAAGTAATAAAGTGAAAGTAGAGTATCGTTCCCACGAGGAATTATTTAATACAGATCACCAAGTGCTTATTCTTAACCAAACTAATTTTATTTAAACAATCTCAAATCATGATTTTTCTAATTAAGAAAACTAAATTAACTAATTAAACTGAATTGCTTTATGACTGAATTCAGATAAATAAAGATTAAGACTACAATATCCCCAATTATGAACTATAAATCAATTATCCAATTATCCCAATTATTATGTGTACTGAATTGTTAACAGGAATTCTCAAGTGCCAAAAGTCCTTTTCCAAGTGATCAATTGCCTTCTATTTAACCCAGATTAATTTTGCTATATTCCTATGCAAAACAATTGAATTAAATTCTTTTCAATCCCAATTTCTTATATGTTACATGCGTAAGAAGATATTTCCATTCCATTCACAAACCTAATTATTCACTTTGCAAATAACTAAGTCAAATGTCACCATGCCCAGTTCTAACTCTAGAATTCCTCTTTCAATTTCTTCTAGAGTAACAAGGTAATTACTGATCAAATAATTAGTCAATAAGCACAAGGCAAGATAAACAATTCACATTGACACAAATAATTGGAACAAATCAACTAACTAATTTATAGACATAAAAGGTTCAATTGAAATCTTAATGAAAGAGTTAGTTCATAATTAATGAATTAAAATCAAGAATCCACAACTGAATAGACATTAAAAGATAAAAGTATGATAATAGAAGAGAATAGAATCTGTTGTCAGCAAATCTGATGCTCCCCTCTTGCTCCTGCTCTTGATCTTCAATGATCTCCAAGTTGCTTCAATTTTCAAAACTAATAAGAACTAGGGTTATGTTCTAATTTAATGGAGTGTTTTATCTAAGCTAAGCTATGTAATCCCCCTTTATTTTATGCCTTACATCATGTATTTATAGGTTACAAGTCCAATTTTTAGCTTAGGAACAAACCCAATCAATTTGAGTCAAAAGGTGTCAAAATTAAGCCCCAAAAGCGTCCCAGCCACACACCAACCTCTTCCCCCCAGCGCCCCAAAGCTGGGCACGACGACTCAAACCTGCTCCCCAGGTTGCCTCGACGCTGGGCATAGGACAAAAATGGGCGCCCAGTGCTGCCACACGTTTGACATTTTCTGCTCAAGCGTCCTTTGGGAAAATGACCATAACGTCTTCGTCCGAACTCAAATTTCGATGATTCAAGATGATCCGGAAGAGGAGAAGTAGATCTACAACTTTTATTCTTTAAGTATTTCGAAATAAGGTCCGGAACAATACTCAA
Source organism: Panax quinquefolius (assembly GCA_020205615.1). Lineage (NCBI taxonomy): Eukaryota > Viridiplantae > Streptophyta > Magnoliopsida > Apiales > Araliaceae > Panax > Panax quinquefolius. The sequence continues at coordinate 43,553,695 of CM035166.1, forward strand.
ATTGGCTCTGAAGTGACTGATGTGTCAATGGCAAGCCAGAAAACACGCATCTAGCCACCCCAAACGTCGATCCAAGTAACTTTTGTCCCAATTCCTACAAAACAACATAAAAGATTCATGAATAGATATAAACACTTAAAACATCCAAAATATTAAGCTCAAAGCGCACTCAATTCGTGTGTATAAAACTCACTCATCAAATACCCCCAAACTTAAACATTTGCTTGTCCTCGAGAAAAACACAAAAGAACTAAAATAAATAACGTAAATTAACTACATGAATGAATATGCATGACCTACTTCCTAATATACCTCTGAACCTAGTAATAAATCAATATGATATATAGCAACGAATATCAAAGATACCAATGATACTCAAATAATATATCCAATCAAGTCAATGTCCATAACTCTAACCAATTAATCAATCCAAACCTGTCATCACCCATGTGGTGTGTGTGTGCCTGTTAACCATTCTAACCAACCACAGTTCAAGATAATCACATAACAAACTTCTTAAAAGGAAAATTTTAGTTCCAATTCAATTACTTTTGTGAACATGACAACTCCGTTTAAAACTAAGCAATTACCAAGTCTTAAGGTAAATACAAGATTTATTTATACTCTTATTCAATCATGAGGGCATTTTTGCTCTTTCTCGTGTTTTATTCATTTTTTTCTCATGGTCATGCAATGTCCTATTCCCTTAGGCTTTTTCGATTGCTACCTTAATGAGCTTTCGACCAACGACTCACAAGCCATTAAGACCTTAGGGTGCTAGGTGTAAAGACAATCCCCTGCTTACTTACTTACTCAAGTAACAAAGGCCACAAAACTAGACAAGCATGCCACGGTGTTTATTCTTTTTTTTTTTTGGATTTTTCTTTTTTTCTTTTCATCATTTCTTTTTTTTTTTTCTTTTCATTTTCTTTTTTCTATATATATATCCCATAGATTCCCCCAAACTTAAACTTTTACGTCATTCCAACCTTTATCGCCAGTTCACTAATTTCCTTAAATTTTAACCAAGATTTTCCCTTAGAAACAAATTATGAAACCCTAGAACCAAGTGGATTAAAATAGTTAAACTTTAAGTGCTAACTTAGGTTACATAAGTTTCGAACGAAGCTAAGATTATCATCATGATTAAAATTAGAACTCATCATCAATTATCAACACTTTGCTCAAGTTAACATGCAAAACCAATCTTCTCATAGATTAGAGCTAAGACCACACCAACCGATCACATGATTCATGCAAAAAAAAAATAAAAAATGCAATAATACTACATGAACACATACTAATGCAACACATATAACGCTAACACATACTAATGCATCACATATAACGCTAACACATAAAAAAAAGAACTGTAATGCAAATAACTAACTATATGCAATACGACACTAAAATGCCCCCAAACTTAAACTAGACATTGTCCTCAACTAAAATAGAAAAAATTAAAGTAGAGGACTTCCCTGAAAATATAGCAATCTTCCTCGTTGTCCGTTAAGTTTGGAGAATAGGCTAGGCGCATGGAACAAATTGGGCACCACACTTGAATTTGACTTAAATAACCTATAAACCATGATATAAACAATTTTATTAAATTCTAAATAAATGCAAATTCAAAACTACTAATATAAAACCTAATAAAAAATAAAAATAAAAATTAAACTTGGGTTGCCTCCCAATAAGCGCTTGTTTTATAGTCTCAGCTTGACTTCTTCAATTCTCTATCCAATTTCCCAACGAAAATTGAGGAACTCTCCATCCATCAATAATAATGTCTCTTTTGGGAGGTTCCCATTAGTAAAGACCTTTGAATTAAATTCACCTAGCATGCTCTTTGTAGATAGGTTCCCACATTAAGAACGCCCAACAACTAGGTGTTTTCTCCATTATGTCTATGATCAGATTGGGGCATGGAAGCTTGTCAAACACAATGGGCTCTTCCTCAATCTTCTCCTTTTCAACCCACCACCATGACCATGCGGTTGTGTACTCGCTCTTATGTCACAAAGAGCTTTTCCTACGACATGGACCGCCAATTGGGCATGGTTTTTGCAAACTTGCTGGATTCTTGAACTTTGGTGGAGGAAGCACATGGGATACTAATGAAATCGGTTCATCTTCGTTGAATCTTACAGATTAAATCTTCGGCCGATCTCCTTTTCTTGGTCCCCAAGTCTTTCCTCTTTTCAACATCTATATCATTTAGCACATCCGTTCTGAGATTTGGTTCGGGCTCATCATCGGTCTAAATCATCCATGTCATAGAGCCTAGTGTATTGAGGATGGTTGTTCAACGCATGTGCTATTTGTCCCAATTGATTTTCCAAATTCTTTATCGATGCACCTTGGCTTTACAAATTCATCTCTATTTGATTCATTTTTCAGTCTTGTTCCTCGTTCCTTTTGTCAGAAGCTCTAATGAATTTTTCCAAGGCTTCTTCCCAACTTGATTTCCTCTCTGGTTGTTGTTGAGTCTGCTTTTGAAATCCGGATGTGTTTTGCTGTCTAGGTGCTTGAGCTTGATTGTTACAAAATGAAAAATCCGGGTGATACCCCCAATCCTGATGATAGTTTTTGGGATAGACATAATTATTGGGGTAATCACCACTATATCTTTATCTTGGCTCGAAATCGATGGCGCATTGATGACTCATATGATTTCCAAAGACAATAATCATAAATAGCAAACCGCCACACTTTGACGACGTTGAGCTTCAAAAGCTTCAAACATCCTCGAAAGTGTCTCGATCTATCTTGACAATGCGAAAGTTTCTCGAGTCTGTCAATCTCCGCTCCCCTTGGTTGAGTCATGTTAGTATGTATGGCCATTGATCATGAAAGTCATCCATGGTACCCTGAAAGAGAGAAATATAGAAAGAGAATTAAAATAAAAATAAAAATGTTTAAATTAAGACTAATTTGATTGAAATTAATATTGGTGAAAAAATTATCAAATTAATTCCCAAGAACGTCGCTAAAAAACTTGTTGATCGATTTCACAATCAATGAATACGTGCAAGTATACACGATTCAACAAGTAATAAAGTGAAAGTAGAGTATCGTTCCCACGAGGAATTATTTAATAAAGATCGCAAAGTACTAATTCTTAACCAAACTAATTTTATTTAAACAATCTCAAATCATGATTTTTCTAATTAAGAAAACTAAATTAACTAATTAAATTTGAATTGCTTTATGGTGAATTCGGATAAATAAAGATTAAGACTACAATATCCCCAATTATGAACTATAAATCAATTATTCAATTATCCCAATTATTATGTGTACTGAATTGTTAACAGGAATTCTCAAGTGCCAAAAGTCCTTTTCCAAGTGATCAATTGCCTTCTATTTAACCTAGATTAATTTTGCTATATTCCTATGCAAAATAATTGAATTAAATTCTTTTCAATCCCAATTTTTTATGTGTTATATGCGGCGAAGAGATATTTCCATTCCATTCACAAACTTAATTATTCACTTTGCAAATAACTAAGTCACATGTCACCATGCCTAGTTCTAACCCTAGAATTCCTCTTTCAATAACTTCTAGAGTAACAAGGTAATTACTGATCAAATAATTAGGCAATAAACACAAGGCAATATAAACAATTTACTTTGACACAAAAAATTGGAACAAATCAACTAACTAATTTATAGACATAAAAGGTTCAATTGAAATCAAAACATCTTAACCTATAATAAAAGAAAAGGAAAGGAGAGTACGTATAAAGGAAGAAACTGACGTGCATTATGGAGGTCAGTTACCCATCATGGGTAACTGCAATCAACTCCCACTTAGGCTATGTTTGGCTAGCTTTAATTGATTCAAGTCATTTAATTTAATAAAAGCTTTATCGCATAGTTTAATTCATGTCACACCCACTTGCACAATAATTCATATATCTTATTTAATATAAATAAAATATAATAACTTCTCATAAATTCACATAGTCATAGATTTAATTTACTCATTAATTAATAATGTCAAATTATTAAATCTCAAATTAATTATTACATTAATTAAAATAACATCATGCTTAATTAAATATTTCATTTAATTGATAAGCTCACATAAATACATACTTGAATAATAAATATTCTCTACATTAATTTAATAAATGTAACGCATAACTAAATTAATCTACCATAATTGCATCAAATAATTATTTAATCCAATAATTAAATCATCAAAAATATTTATTTACTTCAATAAATATTAAAATTAAATTACAAAAATCTCGTTAGTCACATCTTTCCCTTAAAAGGATTACATCCCCGAATCATGACTAAATAATTTTGACCGTTACATTCTCCCCCTTACAAAGATTACATCCCCAAAATCGCTTACACATAATTAAGTAAATAAATGAGGGTAATTCTTCAACATTTTCTCTTGAGTTCCCACGTAGATTCTTGACGTTGTGGTTCCTCCAAATTACCTTAACATAAGGTATAACTTTATTTCTGAGAACTTGTTCTTTTTGGTCGACAATTTGGACAGGAATTTCTCCGTAAGATAAGTCTTTTTCAAAATGTAGGGATTTATATTCAATTACATGCTTGTAATCGGCCTTGTAGGGTCGTAACACAGAAATATGGAAGACGTTGTGGACATTCTCAAGTGATGGAGGTAAGGCTACCTCATACGCGACTTCATCGATTCTTCTCAATACTTCAAAGGGTCCAACGAATCTTGGACTCAATTTCCCTTTCTTTCCGAACCTGATCTTCCCCTTCAAGGGAGAGACCTTCAAGAAAACATAACTACCTGATTCAAACTCGATATTTTTACGATGTGGATCAGCGTATTTCTTCTGTCAATCTTGAGAACGATACTCTTCTGTCAATCTTGGATCACTTTGACTATTTTTGCTATCTGCTGTACGAATTCTGGCCCTAGCAATTTTCTTTCACCAACTTCATCCCAGTAAAGTGGAGTTCTGCATTTTCTGCCGTATAACGCTTCGTAAGGCGGCATGCTAATACTAGTGTGGTAACTGTTGTTGTAGCCGAACTCAACTAACGGTAAGTCATCATCCCAATTTCCTTTAAAGTCCATCACACAGGCTCTTAGCATATCTTCTAATGTTTGAATCGTTCTTTCACTCTGTTCGTCGGTTTGACGGTGATAAGTTGTACTCATTCGCAATTGCGTACCCATGCATTCCTTAAGACATTTCCAGAAATTTGATGTGAATCGCGAACCTCTATCAGAAACAATTGACACTGGCACTTCGTGTCTCGAAACAATCTCTTTCACATATAACCTTGCCAACCGATCATGTTGAATATGTGTTTGATCGGAAGGAAGTGTGTGGATTTAAATGGGTTGGTCAACGATAACCTATCTTTACGTCGTAGCCTTTACGAGTCGTCGGAAGGCCAATCACGAAGTCCATTGTAATATGTTCCCATTTCCATTCGGGATCTCTAATGGTTGTAGCAATCCAATTGGTCTCGATGTTACGCTTTCACTTTCGGCGGTGTAAGACACTTGGCAACACATTCTGCAACATCTCATTTTAAATTTCGCCACCATAAATGTTGTCGAATATCTTGGTACATTTTGGTACTACCAGGGTGAATTGAATATCGTGAACTATGAGCCTCACTCAAAATATCTTCCTTAATCTCTTTTACTGGCGGTACCCAAATTCTACTCTCAAATCTCAGTAATCTGTCTCTCCTCACAACATAAAGGCGGCAAAGAGAAACCTTTTGCTCCTCGGAGCATCCCAAGACATCAAATATCTTGGTGATCTGCTTTATCCACGCTTCCGCCTTAACTGGTTTTGGCTCTCCAATAAACTCCGGTGGTCCCAGCTCCTTGAACTGTTTAGCGGTAACCGTCCAAGAGTTTCCAGTGTTTCCACCTATATTTTGGATAGGAGCCTCTCTCGCCTGCTGTTGCATGAATTGCATAAAGCCTTTGAACATTCCATCATTCATCATTTGGTCAGTGTTGTTGTTTGCATGAGGATTGTCGCCTTCCTGATGCACATTATCCTGATTATTGATATGTGGTGAATCAATGGTCACCTGTGCTCCATTGCTATTCTCAAGATTCTCGGATGTCATTCTTAGATACTGCCACAAAATAAAAGGTTAATTGACATGTAACATATTATCCCTATATTACATTGACCAATTAAATACCAAAAAAACTTAGGTAGGTCATACTACTCATGAAGGAATTCCCGCCTCTCCTCCTAGTTTTATTCTCACATCTTAGCCGGGATCATATCCTAAGCTTTGATACTAATCTGTGATGCCCCCAAGATAGGTATATACATCACCCATCTTGAGTCGCCAAATACATGGTACAAAATTCAAATACAACTTAATTATACAACAGTCGTGTAAAATACGACTAAACATATGCTGTAAGTTTTAATACAAATATTGTCATCTAGACAATATACAAACTCAATGGGGTCCTCATTACATTTATTGTCACACTATTTAACAGAATAGTGAGGACTACTAATGCTATGCTCTGGACCATTACTCCGTTCCCCGACTCGTCCCAGCTATATTCTCATTTCTTAAAGAGAACATTGAAAGAAAGGGTGAGCTCAACTAGCCCAGTAAGAAATATTATGACTAAGATAATGCAAAATAAATTATCATTAGCCTTAAACAGTGTTAAACTGATACAATATAACAAACATCAAGTTTAACTACAGCTGAAACAAGCAATCCATTAGAAAAGTCAAGTAGAGAATAAAATCTACTATCTTCTATGATTTAAAATTTTTTTCATGACTTTTATCGCTGGGACTCAGCTTAGTAAATAATCCACATCATCAAATCACCCCGCACTTTCTGACCAAGGATATTCTTTAGTATCACGACCACAATTATCCATGCACTACGGGCCAAGAATATTTGTGTATTCATTAATGGTCATGATCATGCCAACAACTATCCATCAATGCACTACGGGCCAATGAGGACTTTTTCCACATCATTTGTAACATTACGGTCATGATTACACCGAATAATCCCTGGTCATAATCATACCAATTCCATCTATGCACTACAGGCCACAGATTACTTTCAACATAATATAAACATGAGGATGATGACAATGATATAAGAATTCAATAAAACAAGTTCAAGAATTAATTTATCCATGAACCAATAACGTCCAAATTGTCAACATGATCTTCGCTTTGTAGAGTAAAATTCAAGAATGCTCGAAAAGAATATTTCCATGAAAAGATCTTTGGATGAAGCGCAAATATCAAGGATATTCCACTAATTTCATGGAGTATAGAAGTCAAAACTTTAACCAACTAGGTATAATAACGAATGGAATAACAAAAGAAATCACCATGTATGCGGTGCTTCGCATAAGCGGAGTTATTCAACAGATTAATAAGTATGTGAGAACCGAATTCGAGGCAAAATTACATGCCGACAAGATGTTCCAACACAATAATAAAGATGGAACCCGAGTCCCACAGAACGCATACGAACATGATATTCCAACAGAATAATAATAAAGATGGAATATTAGAAGAATGTCACCAAGTATAGGGTAGTCGCATTATCTTTGGTTATTCCAAAGTGAGAAAAATAAAGAATGGAATAACAGAAGTTCTCTTCATGAATACAAAAGAAAAAATACCCCTTAAGAGTACAACAAATAATATCCCTTACCGTAAAAGAAACTGAATATAAGAGTAGGGAAGGAGCAGAATACTTTTCTATAGGTTCTCTATAATTTCTCTCTTTAGAGTTTTAGTGAATTTGTAAGAAATAATGAAGGAATAAGCTTCTATTTATAGAAAAATGGACTGCATAGTAACTAACTCATGAACGGTTGAGATTGATTTACTTTAATCTGATGGTCCATATTTAAAGCAAAATCTTTTAAATAAAATATAATATATTCTATTTATAATCTAATAAAATGAATAACTTTATAAAATATGTTACTATGCAAACACTTATCTGAGTACTTATGCAAACACTATGCATAATAAAATATAATATATTCTAATTATTGTCTAATAAAACATATAAATTTATAAAAGTATTCTGTTTTATATAAAAAGATTTTACTATTAGCCTAATAAAATGAATAACTTTATAAAAGTATTATGTTTTATATAAAAAGCTTTTATGTTTTATTACATTAATAATACCAATAAAATAAAAGTGAGTGACTTATCACATAAGCATCAATAATCAATACTGTGTGCTACTATGCAACCACGCCAGATTCAGTTATTTTAACACCGGTGTTTCAACAGATTAATTCAAAAACTTCCGCCGTTATTTTCATAAAGTAGTACTTTTTAACATTTTCTCAATCCGACAATAATTACATTGTGGAGTCCACCATGATTGTCTTGGTTATGCGAATATTCCTTGTTAAAATGAATATTCCCCGACTAATCGAATATTATATAACAACTTGCGTACTTTTCAAAATTTATAAATATTACCCACAACTATAACATTATATCAAATTTGCTCCATAATATTCAGAAATGATATTTATAGAAAATTCAACTTTATTTATAAAAGTTGGGGTCTTACAGGTTGTGTGACCATAGAGGTAATGCTGTAACCTCATGGAAGCCCATGATAAAGCACAACACGTCTTTTCGATCAGAGTGTACTTGTGTTCACCGTTTTCTTTGAACCTTTTCTTTGAGGTAATAGATAGCTCGTTCTTGGCCTCTATCGTCTTTTCTCGTCTCAAAGATCTGACCCCATGGCATAGTCACTTATGGATATGTACATGAACAGGGGAACATCATCCCTAGGTGGTTCCAACACGGGAGCTTTGACTAGTTGTTTCTTGATTGTGAGGAAGGCACTTTGACACTCATCATTCCATTTTATGTAGGAGTTCTTCCTTAATAGCTTGAAGATTGGCTCACAGGTTGCTGTGAGTTGAGAGATAAACCTGCTGATGAAGTTGATTCTTCCCAAAAATCCCCGTATTTCCTTTTACGTGCGAGGAATGGGCATTTTCGTGATGGCACGGATTTTGGCGATCCAAATTCAATCCTTTGTGGCTTACTAGAAATCCTAGCAACTTGCCTAATTTAACTCCAAAGGTGCATTTAGCTGGATTCAACTTCAAGTTGTACTTACGCAACCTATTGAAGAACTTTTTGAGATTGTCTATATGGTCATTCTCCTTCTGGGATTTGACAATGATGTCATCCACATAGATCTCGATCTCTTTGTGCATTAAGTCGTGGAAAAGAGCTATCATAGCTCGTTGATAGGTGGCTCCAACATTGATGTGGCCGAATGATAACTGTCTATAGCAAAAGGTTCCCCAAGGCGTGATGAAAGCAGTTTTCTCATGATCTTCCTCAAGAACCACGATCGTCCATTGGGAGAATGGGAAGGCGATATTATGATTTGATGTTTTTTGTGTATGCATATTATGATTTGATGTTTTAATGTATATGATTATTTATAAGGTCCTTAAATGAATATATGTACAAGGACTTAGTGATAGATCAAAATTGTTAGGTTGATCTAAGCTTTCAACGTGTACCATTACGATAAAGAATGTATAGATAGAAAGATCAAAAGCTGTTAGGTTGATCTTAAGATGTAATAGATTAGTCTTGAAGAAATCGTAGTACATCCATCGATCAACATTGCGAAAGTCGAAGCGAAAAACGTAGAGCACGAAGATCGTAGTGTGCACGCCTTGAAGGGACTCTTCAAAATCGTAGAGTGGTCCCAGCGTTTGTCGAGCCAACTCCACGATCGTGATATCTTTGAAGGAAACATGAAGTTTACAAGTCAACGATCGTAGTGTGCTCTCGAGGCAGCGTAGAGTCAACAACACGAGCAAGAGAAGATCGTAGTGTCACGAAGGTTTAAGGAAATCGTAGTGCTCTCGATTGATATAGCATGGTAGTGTGCAAAGATGTCAAAGCCACTACGATCTAAATCGTAGAACATCACGATCCAAATCGTAGAGCATCATCTGTCTCATGTCAGAAAACGTCGAGCCTCATGATCTGTGTTTTCAACAAGTGAGGAATGGATCCCGAGATCTTTGCGGTGCTCATCGATCCCAGAATATATGAAATATCCTTAGTATCTGAACAAAGAAGCGTAGTGAAGAAGCTAAGGATAGTACCATGGGTAAGAGGACACACCTTTTCGGTGGTAGGTGAGAAAGCGACTGCGGTGTCGGTGGGCGAAATGCGAAATTCGGAAGATGTGCGAAAATGTCTCCATCACGATCTACAAAAAAGTTTAGATGCATTTAATTCCACAACGGATGGATCCAACGGATAGTTTTCAACATCACATATATATAGATCAGACAGATGAGAGAGAAAAAAGCAAGCATTAAACAAACAACGTGAACATCTCTCTCAAGCTCAACTCTACGATCTGAGATATTGCAAAGCTTGCTCAGCTACTCAGTTCTTTAGAACAAGTGCTTACACATCGACTGAGTAGCAACCATCAAGAACTTAACAACTATCAATCAACTGAAGAAGAGTACCAAGTCTGCTGGACTTGAAGAGTTCGTAGTGAACTGTAAGAAAGCCAAGTCTGCTGGACTAGAAGGAATCTGTGTGATTTAGAAGATTGTAAAAGACATCCTTAGTGGATATCCTACTCGTTGAGTAGAAGAGTGGACTAGGAGCTTTGAGTGCTCTGAACCACTTAAAAACAACTGTGTCATTTACATTCATGCTATATCTGCTATAACTGCCTTACTCGCTCATAACTCCATTGCTTGGTAAAGAAGATTAAAACAAATACTAATTCCGCTAAGTTTTAATCATTATCTAAGAACAAGTTTAAAAAGGAAAGATTTTCAAATATCTATTCAACCCCCCTTCTAGATAACTTGTGCCTACTAGGAACTAACAATTGGTATCGAGCGGGTTCTATTTTACGACTTACACGCTTTAGTAGATCTAAATGGCACTTTTATGCAAGCGAATCCGGAATGGGGAGGCGTGAAGCCACGATGTGCAACAAGGATAAATTTGCTAAGCTGGAAAGTCGGGATGCAAGCTACATGGACTCGATAGATGAAGATCTATTTGAGATTGTTCTTAATGGGCCTATATACCAACAAAGCTTGCACCAACCATTGTGATCCAAACAGAGTACAAATCAAAGTTAAAGAAGAATGGGCGGAACCACGAGAAAGAGAGTTGTCGAACTTGATAAAAAGGCGAAGAACATCTGTTCCAATCCTTAGAGGACGATCTGTTTGAAAATGTTGTAAATAACAAAACAGATAAGGAAGTTTGGGAAGCATCAACGATTATGCACGAGGAAGCGAAGAAGTCGGAGAGAACAAGCGGTCTCTCCGACACGGCGGTATGAAATGTTACGCTCATATGCGGGGAGAGAAAACGTGGCGCAACCTATGAAAAAGATTCAACGTTACGCTTTCGACTCTCTACGGCGTATGGGAAGATCTATCTAACAAGGATCTAACCATAAAGTTCATGAGAGCCCTACTAAAGTAGGTGGGATGAAAAGACCACAACAATAAAGAGAATCAAAGAATCTTAATGAGATGACAGATTCAACAACTATATGGAAATCTCTGACGTCTGAACTGGAGTTGACCCAACGCTTTGAAAACCTTATCGGAAGGAAGAAGAAAGGATAAAGGTGTTGCTCTCAAGGCAAATGAAGGTGTATCAAAAGTCATAATTGAGATTGACTCACGATGATGATGAAGACGATGGCGATGACTTTGCTATCTTTGGTAAAGAGACTAAGAAGGTTAATGCGACAAGCGAGAATCGTGAAGCCAAAAAAAGTCGATAACTTCGTCGACCGAGAACAAATGAATGATTTATGCTACAACCTGCAAAAACACTGGTCATTTCATTGCCATCTGCAACAAGCCTATCAAAGAAGAACTAAAGAAGAAATCTCATGCAAAGAAAGAATACAAAAGGAACGAGAGGCCTCGAAAAAGAGACAAAGGCACAGTTCTTGGGAGGATCGTGGAGTGATTAGGATAATGACTCAAATCTGACTCAGGAGATGAGGAAGAACCACATATAGCCAATCTGTGCTTAATGGCCAAACATGCAAAAAGGACAAACAAAGCCTAAACATACATGATGTAAGTATCGATGAGGTATTTGATTTTAATTCTCTGATGTAGATATAAGTGACTTAAGAACGCTTTGCATGGCATAACCACTGACTACATCAATACATGAAGTGGTTCGAGTCTTGTCTAAAGATCATTCACTTCTTCAAGAGAGAAGAAGAAAGTTCAAGAAGAGCTTGAAATAGCCCTTCTAAGTACTAATCTTCTCTCAAGCTTGAAATTTGAGAATGAAACTTTAAAATAGACAAACACACATCATGCACAAAAGAGAGTCTAAGCTAACCTCTAAAATTGAGGATCTAGAAGACTATCTACTGCATGGAACAAATCCTCATCATCCATGGATTTGCCTGCTCTCTAGTCGGGAGAAAAGCACATTCGACGAGAAGGTGCTTAGGCTTTGGGAATCCATCTCGAGAGCTAAGTGTGGAAAAGACAATGGAAACTAGCACTAGTAATGTCTCGAGTTTTGGTAGAGGCATTGCTTTTGTGAAATCCTCACGAGTTGGAAGAACTAGTTCAACCTTGTTCTCTTGTTTCTAGTTATACTCGAGAGAAGTAAAGGATCTCATGCGATGCAGGGTTTCATAAGGAAAAGAGTAACCCAACTCTCTACTTACCAACCTCGAAGAATCGTGAGAGTCAAAAGCAAAACCAACTCTACGAATCAACTGGGAAGATACAGGTAGAGGTAAAGGCACACTCATCACTATTTATGAAACCTAAGGACACGTGGAAGAAAGAAATCGGTTTAACAGAAGGTTAACTAAGGAACCACACAAGTCCAAGTGGAAGATGAATCACCACACACACACAGGCATGCATCATAATAGATGTTTCATATGCAATAAAAATGGTCATAGGGCTACAAAGTGTTATTATAACTCCATGCATTTGAAACCCAAGATTAAACTAATTTGGGTCCCCAAAGGCACTAACAATGAAGGACCCATGCAAATATGGGTACCAAAATGAAGGTTCAAATGTTTTGACAGGAAAAGAGCTCCACGACCTCAACATGGTATCTGGACAGTGGATGCTCAAGGCATATGACAAGGAACAAAGCTCTACTATCTAACTATGTAGAAAAGGAGGGTCCCTCAGTCATCTTTGGAGATAACGGCTAGGGCAAGACAAGAGGATTTGGTTCTGCTGGCAATGGTGCAGTATCTTTCAGCAAAGTAGCTTATGTGGAAGGACTCCAACACAACCTTCTAAGTATCGACCTTCTGCGACAAGGGTCACCAAGTAACATTTCTCAACAACCAATGTCTAGTCAGAGATTTGAAGACATCTGCCATAAAGCTGACCAGAACAAGAGAAGGAAATGTCTACACAGTAGATCTTGGTCAACTAAGCTCTGATGAGATAATATGTTTTCTGGCAAAAGCATCCGAGGAAATGAGCTGGCTATGGCATAGAAGGCTGTCTCACTTAAACTTCAAAAGCATGTCCAAACTGGCATCAAAAGACCTCGTAGCTGGTCTACCCAAGTTCCACTTTGTGAAGGAAAGGCCATGCAATGCCTGCCAGCTTGGAAAGCAAACCAGAAGCTCATTCAAGAGCAAGACTGCCAACTCCATTGACAAACCCCTACAGCTGCTCCACATGGATCTCTTTGGGCCAATCCCAACAACTAGTCTTGGAGGAAAAAGATACTCTCTAGTCATAGTCGACGACTTCACCAGATTCACATGGGTATTTTTCTTAACCTCAAAGGATGAGACAAGCTCGAATTAATCAAGATGTTCGGTGGTGATGAGCGAGAAAGGAGAAAAATCAAGGCAATAAGGAGTGATCATGGAAGAGAATTTGATTTCTCGAAAGATGATAGACAAGTTCTTTTCGAGACAATGGCATCGATCGCCTTCTCGACTCCACGAACTCCTCGACAAAATGGAGTTCTTTGAAAGAAAGAAACAGAACCTTGATAGAGGTTGGAAGGACTCTACTAGCGGCGACTTCGTCTGCTGAATACTTCACGGGCGGTATCATCAACACTGCATGCTACACACAGAACAGATCATTAATTCACTCTACGATCAAGAAGACACCCTACGAACTGTGGAAAGGAAGGAAGCCGAGTGTCAGCTATTTCCATGTCTTTGGTTGTGCATGCTATATTCTCAACAATGGAAAGCAGTATCTGACAAAATTCCAGCCCAAGTCAGACGAAGGGATCTTTCTTGGATATGCCACAGACAGCAAAGCTTACAGGGTGTTTAACAAGAAGACATTGAATGTCGAAGTCTCAATACACATCATCTTTGATGAAAGCGACTTAAACAAAGCGATTACCTCGAGACACTACGACAGATAGTGCGAGACACTACTGAATGAAATCGTCGAGCTCAACACTCTGATCGTAGTGCGAGATATGAAATGAAGTCGTAGAGCATGATAATGAAATCGTAGAAAGGTCCATCCAGGACAATGAGCCTCCACTCCAAGAAGAAGAGATGAACCTTGAAGACCTAAGGCGAGGAAGGCATCGGGACGGATGTCCCAACCAGGAACAGATGGGCAAGAGATCACACTCAGGATCTAATCATTGGAGATCCAAGTGCAAGAGTCAAAACAAGAGCTGCTACTCAGAATGAATGCTTTTATCTAAGCTTCCTATCACAGATAGAGCCAAAGAAGATAGAGGATGCTATGGAAGACTCGGTTGGATAGAAGCCAAATGCGGGAAGAACTCAACCAATTTGAGCGAAGCAAAGTTTGGAGATTGGTACCCGACCGAGAGTCATCCTGTCATAGGAACCAAGTGGGTCTTGAGGAACAAAATGGATGAAGATGGGGTCATCACGAAATAAGGCAAGATTAGTGGCAAAGGGCTATTCTCGAAGAAGAAGGTATTGACTATGATGAGACATTTGCACATGTTGCGGAACTAGAAGCCATCGAGAATCTTTCTTGCCTTTCTTTGCTTACATGAAGTTCAAAGTCTTCCGGATGGATGTCGAGAGTGCATTTCTAAATGGAGAACTTCAAGAAGAAGTCTACGTAGAAACAACCTCCGGTTTTCATCAATCCATCTCTTTCCAATTATGTCTATAGATTAGATAAAGCTTTATATGGTCTTAAACAAGCACACAGAGCATGGTATGAAACAACGACTAACTTCTTAATAGAAAATGGGTTCACTAGAGGTAGAGTAGATACCACACTATTTCTTAGAAAGCATAAAAACAAAGTCTTACTAGTTCAAATATATGTTGATGATATCATTTTTGGTTCTCTTGACGAAAAGTTATGTAAGAGATTCTCTAAGCTAATGCGAGAGAAAGTTTGAAATGAGCATGATGGGTGAGCTAAATTTCTTCCTTGAATTTGCAAGTGAAGCGCGGTGATGAAGGAATATTCATCAACCAAGCCAAATACATCAAAGACTTACTAAAGAAGTATGGCATGGAATCGACCTCTCCCATGAAAACACCAATTGCTCCTACAACCAAGCTTGACAAGGATGAGAAAGGTAAAAGTATTGATATCACTCAATCTGAGGTATGATAGGGTCTCTTTTATACCTAACTACGATGAGACCCGGATATAATGTTTGCAACATGCATATGTGCTAGATTTCAAAGCTACCCTAAAGAGTCACATTTATCTGCTTTGTAAAGAGGGATCTTGGTATCTCAAGGTACACCCTACTTGGGGATTTGTGGTATCCCAAGGAATCCTCATTTGAACTAATAGGATACACGGATGCTGATTTTGCAGGATGCAAAATAGATAGAAAAAAGTACGATGGCACTGTCGACTTCTTGAAAGCAGACTTGTGTCTGGTTTAGCAAAAAGCAAAACTCGATGTCTACTTCAACCGCAGAAATTTGAATATATTCTTTCTTTGGCATTCTTGTACTCGAGATCTATGGATGAGAAATCAACTAGTGACTATGGGTTTGATTTCAAATCTATTCCCATACTGCTTTGTGATAACACAAGTGCCATAGCAATAACTCATAATCATGTGTCATGCATTCTAGGACCAAGCATATAGAAATAAGGTATCACTTCATTAGGGATCATGTGCAAAATGGAACTATATCTTTACAATATATCCTACTGAAAATCAACTTGCGATGTTTTTACAAAACCACTAGATGAATCCAGTTTAACAAGTTAATAAGTGAGCTAGGCATGCTAAATCTTCAACCATGAAATGTATGCTCTAGATTGTGCTAACCATGACGGATATAAAGGTGTGTACTCAAAATCGTGTAGACATGATCAAGGAAAGTTCACGATCGTAGAAATTTGAGCAGACAACTACCTCAACGATCGTAGCAAAGACTCAACTATCATAGTGCGAGACTCGGCGATGACCAAAAAGCCCTTTCAACAAGCAAAAAGTGAATCCTGTGATGACAAGCTTCATAACAAAGCAATCTCTCTAAGAGGTGCCTTGAGGACAAACCTAACCCTTGAATCACACCAAGAGGTTGGCCCTTCTGAGTTACCTTAAAAAGAATGCTTAGTCAAAAACTCATCACAAGGATCCGATAGATCGACGAATGTTGATCGAGACTCTCGACTTTCGACGATCGTGACGGACGATCGGGACTCTACTAATCTTGATCAGACTCAACGATCGCCGGACGACTGACTCGATCGATCGCGGACGACTCAGCGAAAAGACTAAAAGATCGTAGTCATCCTCAAGACACCTCGGACGATCTTAAGACTAAAAGGACACCTCTCGATCGTGTCACATTCCTACACCAAAATCGTAAGACTAAAAAAAATCGACACAAAGTCCCTACCCAGTCAAAAGAGAGAGGGAAGCTACAAGTACAAATTGAAACCATGTGTTTTTGAAATCTGAAGTTCAAAAGATTATCTCTCTCTCTCTCTCTCTCTCTCTCTCTCAAAACCCTAAATCAAAAAAAGCTCGATCGTATCTCACTTCTCCACTCTGAGAATCAATGGTTTGCTTCAAATGTAATTTCGAGACTCTGAGACTCTGTTTGACGAGTTCAAGGATGCTCCACCAAAATTTCACAAAGACCTTAGCAACTACTTGAAGAAGGCGGGTCTCGAAGAGGCGTTGAGCACACACACTCTCATCTATCCCAGTTAGTGAAGGAGTTCTACAAGAATGGGTGTGTCTGAACACAACACCATCACTACTCGAGTAAAGGGAGTAGAAATGAGACTCAGGGAAGAAGACTTCAACCTGGCCCTAGGTTTCAAGAATGTGGGGCACCCATTTCTAGATAGCATAGGCTTCCAAGAGGGACTGAAGAAAATGCATCACAAAAAGAACCCCTCTGTGAAAGGCTACAAAAAGAAGGAGTTCCCTCAGAGGTACAAATTTTTGGCTGACATTATTGGAAAATGCATCTGCTGCGCAAGCTTTGGTCATGACTTCGGTAAATGAGACTCGACTTAAGCTCATGTTGGCCATGGTTCATGGTACCTGACTCAACTATGGGGTTATGTTTGCTCGAGTGGATCGGCAAGTGGATAGTCGACTCGAAGAAATCAAAGAGCACCAGAAGATGTTGTATGGGAGATTCATAAGCATCATTCTGCAATCTGCCTTTGGGTGACAAAATTGGGGATGATGAAGGAGAAGCCATCAACCCAAATCGAAGAATGACCACAGCAGTTGTTTAAGAATGGGAAAAGGAACCTGCTTGAGTATGTTGAATGATGACAGAGTCCGATTGGGAGAACTGGGGAACTAAAGGAAGCGGGCTTTCCGGGAAACATGTCATTGTCGGAGAAGTTGAAGAAGAAGAAGAAGAAGCGGATAAGGAGAACCCTCTACTCTTGCCGAAAAAAGCAAGGGCAAGAGAAAGCTAAGGGCAAGACAAAGTGAAGAGCCTCGAGGATCTATAACTAACATTCTGTAGAGTCCTCGACATATAGAGACTCTAAGGAGGCTAAGAAAGATCAGCAATGCGAAAGAAGAAGTTGAAGAGGATCAAGCCACCATATCACGGATCCTAAAGAAGAACAAAATGGTCATAAGTCCAAAAGACCAGCAGGTTTCTTCGATCGTAGAGTCTCTGTTTGTTCTCGAGACCGAAGCCAAGTGTGGCGAAAATGGAAGAAGTATGCTTCAAGAAGAGTGGGTATTCAACATGGCAAAGCAAAGACTCGAGAGAATCCGAAATGGTGGCTAAACCCAACAAATCAAAAAGGAAGTTGGTCGAAAGTATATTCTTGAGAATGAAAAAGTCTTTGAAGAAGGAAGCCAAGAGTATGGTGCAAAAAGTAGAACTATCCCAAGCAAATGAAGAGAGGACGATGCTCCGGTGAGGGGAGATCCACAAAATTCTCATGATTGAGTATACACCGGTGAGGGGAGAAATCTATAGCTCGAAGATGTTCCAAATGAAGGGACTTTCTGAACTTAGAAGAAGATATACCAAATGAGGGGAGTTTCTAAACCTCCAAAAGATGTTCATGTTGAGGGGGGAGCCTCATGATATCCCAATGGTGAAGAAGAGGTCCTTGCTCAAGATAAAAATTGACCAATGCCAAACCTTCCGAGAGACCATTGAGATAATGGAATCTTGAAGAAAACAAAGAAGAAGAAGATGATGATGATGATGATGATGATGAGCTTGAAATCACTTGAGTAGGGAAAGATGGATTTAGGAGCTATATGTACACTCAACTATTTTCCTACCTACCCATGATGGCATACCATCAAGCTCAAATCCACGAACTCATGGGATCACATGTTACGGAGCTTCAGAATATCCAATGATCTCGAGTTACGGCTAATGGATTTCGAGGAAAGTCGTCTTTGCCAAGAAGCCATTACCAACCATTCCTCATCAAAAGATAAACTCGAGGTATTGTCTATCCTATCAAATTTTAGAGTTAATCACTTACCATCATCTTCATTTAGCTATTTCTATGAATTTCCTAAATGGTGGAAGTGATTCTCAATCCATTAAATCGGTTTCGATTCTTCTGAATCCCAAAATTTTGGCGAAGAACCGAAGAAATCAACCTTACCTGCTCCCTCAAATCACCAACTCTACGATTCCGGACTCGAAGCCACATCGTAGAGTCCAACATTAAAATCGTGAGTCACCTATCCCAAATATCCAAACCCAAGCCCCTCCAATTAATATACCATCCTCCTCATCACATGACTACTTGGTCTTGATCTCGCTCTGTACAATTTGCAAGATCAATCTCAACCAAGAACCCCTCCAATGGACAATCCTCAAGCAAATGATACTCTCCAAGCACCTTACCAAGGATGACTTGAAAGAAACTTACGAAAAAATGATCAAGTCTATAGAAAGCAAGTTTGGAATCTCACTCGATCTCATCAACATCCGGGTTGAATCAAATGATAACAGTTTGCAAATAATTTCCACAGCACTATGAATCTTGAGCTTACAAAGAGGCTAAGGGAAATTATCAAAGAGATTACGAAGAGTATATCGAGACGAGATGAGATCCACTTCGAGTTCTTTGCCAAGCAAAAGAGAGGTTGTACTTGAAATGCGAAACACAAGATCTTCAACATCAAATTATGTTGGACAATATTCTCGACTTGAAAGCTTACATATGACTTCCGAAATCTTATGCCAATCGGGAGAAGCATAATGATATGATTACATCGATCCTCCAAAATAAAGAAGCTAAAGTGAAAAAAGAGATCGAGGAAAATAGAGAGGACATTACTCAAACCCAAAGCCAATGAATGAGCTTGTTCAAGGAGTTAATCGGTGTCTGTCTGCGGATATTCGAACCCTTGATCTTTGACATAAAGGGGAGAATAATAAAGGAAAGGAGATCAAGGAGGTCGAGGAAGCCAAGCGGAGGCGGAGAGGTCATGGAACTTCGAGAAAGGGAAGAAGTCAATTTCATGCTCAGACATCACGAAGCCCTCCTGCAAGACATCATCAGACTCAACGATCTGGTTAGCAGGCAATTGTAATAGCTATTCCTCTAAGTCGTCAAGAGCCAACTCCCAGCTCACAAGACGTGACTACTGTACGCATAAGAATGCCAATTGGAGATCCTGCATTCATGCGCAGACATGAGGAGAATCCAGCTCTAAGTCTAAGCGAGCTGGAAGAGTTAGCAAGAAATGAGGAAGCTCAAAGGAAAAGAAGGGCTGAGGAGTATGCCAACCCACCTCCACATAAGAGGTCGAGGAAAGCAGAGATAAGTTAAAACTTAAATTTCCTATTGATGTAATCTTTGAATTGTAATATCTTACGATCATCAATAAATTCATACTTATTCTCTAGAAATTTCATTTTTCAACCAAATACTAAGTCATGTTTAAATTTCCTTCAAATGCATCTAGTCACTAATAATCATGACAACAAATCTCCTTGGTTATGTCGACATCAAATAGGGGAGATTGTTGGGAGAATGCATATTATGATTTGATGTTTTAATGTATATGTTCATGATTATTTGTAAGGTCCTTAAATGAATATATGTACAAGGACTTAGTGATAAATCAAAATTGTTAGGTTGATCTAAGCTTTCAACGTGTACCATTCTGATAAAGAATGTATAGATAGAAAGATCAAAACTGTTAGGTTGATCTTAAGATGTAATAGATTAGTCTTGAAGAAATCGTAGTGCATCCATCTGATCAACATTGCAAAAGTCAAGGCAGAAAATGTAGAGCCTGAAGATCGTAGTGTGTCTGCCTTGAAGGGGACTCTTCAGAAATCATAGAGTGGTCCCAACGTTTGTCGAGCCAACTCTACGATCATAGTATGCTGAAGGAAACATGAAGTTTTACAAGTCAACGATCGTAGTGTGCTCTCTGGAATGTAGAGTCAACAACACAAGCAAGAGAAGAACGTAGTGTGCGAAGGATTAAGGGAAATTGTAGTGCTCTCACACTAATAGCTTCGTAGTATGCAAAGATGTCAAAGACACTACGATCTAAATCGTAGAACATCACGATCCAAATCGTAGAGCATCATCTATCTCATGTCAGAAAATATCGAGCCTCATGATCTGTGTTTTCAATAAGTGAGGAATGGATCCCAGATGGTGCAGTACTCATCAGTCCCAGAATATATGAAATATCCTTAGTATGCAACAAAGAAGTGTAGTGAAGAAGCTAAGGATAGTACCATGGGTAAGAGGGACAAAACACCTTTTCGGTGGTAGGTGAGAAAGCGACTGCGGTGTCGATGGGCGAAATCTGAAATTCGGAAGATGTGCGAAAATGTCTCCATCACGATCTGAAAAGTTCGGATGCATTTAATGCCACAACGGATGGATCCAATGGATAGTTTTCAACATCACATATATACAGATCAGACAGATGAGAGAGAAAAAAAGCAAGCCTTAAACAAACAACGTGAACATCTCTCTCAAGCTCAACTCTACGATCTGAGATATTGCAAAGCTTGCTCAGCTATTCATTTCTTTAGAACAAGTGCTTACACATCGACTGAGTAGCAACCATTAAGAACTTAACAACTATTAATCAACTGAAGAAGAGTACCAAGTCTGCTGGACTTGAAGAGTTCGTAGTGAACTGTAAGAAAGCCAAATCTGCTGGACTTGAAGAGTTCAAGAGTGAACTAGAGAGTTCTGAACTGCTTTGGTCTAGAAGGAATCACGTGTGATTGAAGATTGTAAAAGACATCCTTAGTGGATATCCTACTCGTTGAGTAGAAGAGTGGACTAGGAGCTTTGAGTGCTCTGAACCACTTAAAAACAATCATGTCGTTTACATTCATGCTATATCTATATATACTGCTATAACCTTTACTTTGCTTGCTAACTCAAATATTAATTCCATAAGTTTTTGGTTAAAGAAGAAGTTAAAACAAATACTAATTGCTACTAGGAACTAGAGTTTTTATCATTATCTAAGAAAGGTCAAGTTTAAAAGAAAAAGATTTTCAAATATCTTTCCATTTTCAAAAAAAACCGCTTTAAGCCAAAAGAAAGGAATTAGTAGGATTGTATAGGAAATGGTTAAGTCCAATAGAATTAATGTGCAACCTAAGTGTTTGTAATGTGAAGCCCAAGGTAAGTTAATGGTCAAGCCTAAGTGATTATTTAATTACAAGCCCAAAGTAAAATTAATGTAAGCCCAAAATGATTAAGTTAAGTTAATTAAGCTAAAGTCCAAAGTAAATGTCTAATGGGTTAGGAGATGGTTTAAAACCATGGGGCAAACCATGGATAATCCAAAGTGATGAGCAAGTAAAGCTAACTTAATGGCTAAGAAAAAAGTGTGGGGAGAAAGATAGCTTAATGGCAAAGTGCTTATGTGTGATTAACAAGTATACTTAGTGATTAAGTAAGTGTGATGGCCAAGTTTATGTGGTGAGCAAGTTTACTTAGTGGCAAAGTAATGAATAGTAAGGAGGTGTATTAAGGAGGTGGAATGGCCTAAAGACTAAACTACCCTAATCTTAGAAGTCCTATAAATAGAGAGCTTAAGAGCTCATTTGTTGGTTGTTTCATTTTCCTCCAACACCTTATACACTAATAAGTTGAGAGCTTATTTGGTTGAGAGAATAAGCACTAATAAAGTTAGACTTCTATTATTAGATTTTCCACAACAACTTATAGCTTAATGGCTTGAGAGAAAAAGCTAGAGAAGCTAGAGTTCTTATTAAGCAAGAAGCAAGAAGAGGATTGAGGTTTAACAAGTGATCATCAAATAGTAAGTAACCTTAATCCTTGATTCTCTTTCTCTTCCATTGTTAGAGAAGGGGGTATTGGTAGAACTAGTGTGTTAAGGAATGATAAACCAAAGGGCTTAAGTCTTAATAAAGTAGTATAAATCATGAATAAGCTATTCATAATCATTTAAGTTCTGAACTTGTGAAGAACAATAATGAAAGTATAAGAACTTGTAAGAAGTGGTAACATGTTTACATTAAGAAGTTAGCATGATTAATAAGAGGTAAGAATAAGGATTAAAGGACTTAACTTATTAATAAGTCATAAGCAATGAAATCAAATATGTTATACTTTAATAAGTAGTTTATAAATTTATGAGTTTTGACCTTATTAAGATCAAGTAATAATTTATCCTGTTTATAAGTTAATGAAGCATGTATAGTATAATGAATTGATTCCAAGTGAAATGGTTTAAAAATCTCAAGTAACGAAGTTTCGCCGGAATTTACATGATTAGACGACGATCGTCGAATTCGTGAAATTCTCGGAATAGAAGTCAAATTTTGATATTGAGTTTGGAAACATTGGTTTTCGATGGAGACAAGTCTTATTTGAAATTATAGAGTTGTGGACTCAAAAATGGCCGGATTCCGACTTAGAACGAAGAAACGAGAGTTGAACGTTCATGAACGTTTATCATTTTTGTTAAAAATGGACTAATAGGTGAAATTTTAGTAAACGAAGTCGAATAGACAAAATTCTTGAATGAATATGTAGAGTACATAATTTGTGAACCGTAGGCTCTTGAACGAGCCAATTCGAACTTATAACGAAGAAGTTACGAAGTCGGAAATCTCACATAATGAAAAATCTGTCAAAATTGTCTATGGCACAAAGTCCATGGCAGGTAAGCGCGCGACTCAAGCCGATTAATTTGGCCTTGCCAAATGCAAAAGCAAGCCTCACCTCCTAGTTCAGTACTGGCAATGTGCAGCAGAGATAACATTAGGACTCGCGCTTGCCTTACTTGAATCCGATCTTTTGATTCTAAGGCGTGGCACTTGCATGACGAAACAAAGAATAAAAAGGTGGAAATACTGCATTTCCAAATTTCTAGGAATTGCATAGAGAGGATTGGTTATAAAGATAAAAAGAAAGGCAATGAAGTAATACAAACTTAATGAACATGAAGTAACATTGTTAAGTCATGATTAAACCCCAAGTAAGATCACTTAGGGTTAAAATAAGTCAATTGAAGATGAATGCAAACGATGTGAAATAAGTCCTAAACCAATGACGATTGAGTTTTGATTAATAATAAAGTTATTAAGCTGCGATTAAGGACACTTAACTCGAACCGAGTTGTATTAATGAAATAATTTCAGTTAAGTTATAGAAGAGAACGAAGTTGGTAAGAATGATGTAAAGAATGACGAAAAGCCGAAACCAATAATAACAAATCTAATAAGGGATTAGATTGAGAAGAAGGGTAAGATTCTTTAGGAGCTATGTATGTTCATTCATGACCTAATTTGGTATGTTATGTGATTATGTGTTGAAGAGACTGTAGAGACTCAAAGGAAACGTAATTATACTGTAGTAGACGCTGAAGGCAAGTTTTTCTTAAACCCTTGTCTAACCTTCGTGTTAGTCAGGTTTTCAAATGATTCAAGTTATGAGATGCATGTATGGTTTTAAAGAAAGAGTCGATGCCATTTTTAGCTCGGCTAGACTAATCGTAATAGATTGATTGAACTGTTTACAAGTCTTTCAATATAGAATTGCTAACGCTATCCCACGCCAACTAATTGGTATGCATTTAAGGTAAGCTTTGAATATGAATAAACAAATGTATTTTCATCGAGTATTCGATGGGCACGTGAGGTTGCCACAACTTAAACATATACACGTTTAATGGATGTAGTGTTGATCAACATAGAGTACTATAGGCTGATCACCTAGAAGTGCTCGTAAGATATGCCAGACTTACGGACTTTGTGCCGAGTTGTCCTTTTCAAAGAGACTATAAGACGTTCACGTCTTGAACCAGAATTGATGAATTATAGATTATTGTTATTGCAAAATATTTTGAAGGAAAAGAAACGTTATTTTAAGTTATTGATAGTACTTCATAACTATCATCCAGTTATTGGAGATATACGATTTCTATGTTTCAAGCATGCTTTTAAAATGAAATTGTTGTACTTGCTGAGCTTGCTATGCTCACACTTGCTTGAACCATATGAATGCAGCTGAGACCGAATGGACCGAAGGATTCTACAAGGATAAAGAGAAGGCTAAAGTGAACGTGTAGATTACCTATGTAATAGTATAGGTTTATAATGATAATATTTGATATTATGACAAGAACAAATGTAACGGTTATAAAGAACATGGGGAATGGTAGTATTGTTTTGGAATATATATAAGACATATTTGTTTTTTTGAGGCATTTCAATTGAATGTTTGTGTGAACTGTAGCAACGTGGAGCACCATATGTCGGGTTGAAAGAGACCCGAATTTGGGGGCATCACAGTAGGTCTTGAAGTCCAAGTACATAGAGTCCATCCGTTTCCTCAAGTGGCAGATCTCATGCTCTTGTCTGGCATAATAGTCGGGAGGTGATAAGTGGGTTTTATACTCGTGAATCAATTTTTAATTAAAGCTTAATCGATGTTATTTCCTTATTTTTATGTTTCTTTTTATTTGTTTAGTGTTATTTTATGTGTAGGTTTGGTGGTGTTGAAATTGATCAAAAAGGGTCGAGCTAAGGTGCATTGTGGCATGCAAATGGGCAAAACAGAACATCAGTTGACAGAACCTACCCCCACCGGGGGTGGGCTATTTCTTATACAAAACCCTTACCGGGGCGGGGGGTCTTCAAGTTAGCTTAAAGAAGACAAGCCCGCCGGGGCGGGCCATTTGCAAAGCAATACCCCCGTCGGGGAGGGGGGTCCCAAAACATAGGAGTCTAATATTGATTCAAACACTGCTGGATTGTGAGCTTTAGTACTGAGAATGCTTTGGGACTCTAGATGACGTGGGATTTCACTCAGAATCTGAGAGAAAATATATAATTACATCAAAAACAACAAGATGGACGTCACGCAAGGTAATTAACAGAGATTAAGAACAGATTTGGAGCAAGCATTGGAGTGAAAATTTTGAAGGATTTTTATATCAATTACCGATTAAGGCTAAAGTGAAGGGTGTTCTGAATTATTCTTATTCTCTAGTTTTATATTTGTAATAGGAAGGATGATATCTTTAATTTATTCAGTTATTATTTCAATGATGATGAATGTGACGCCCCCAAATTCGGGTATCTTCAAACCCGACATATGGTGCTCCACTGTACTAACATCCATACAATCATTGTAAGACCCCAACCTTTATAAATAAAGATGAATTTTCTATAAATATCATTTTTGAATATTATGGAGTAAATTTGATATAATGTTATAGTTGTGGGTAATATTTATAAATTTTGCAAAGTACGCAAGTTGTTATATAATATTCGATTGGTCGGGGAATATTTGTTTTAATAGGGAATATTCGTACAACGACACAATCATTGGTGGACCCCATAATGAAATTATTATAGGATTGAGAAAACGACAAAAATACTTTATTAAAATAACGGCGGAAGTTTTACCGTTAACTGTTGAAAAACCCGGTGTTAAAAGTACAGTAATATGCGTGGTTGCATAGTAGCACACGGTATTGATTATTGATGCTTACATGAGAAGTCACTCAATTTTGCTTATTTTATAAACACCCATTTACCCATTTTTCAAAAATATCGGAAGGAAGTTATTAAGTATATATATATATATATATATATATATATATATATATATATATATATATATTCGTATTATATATATATATATATATATATATATATATATATATATATATATAACATGTGAGTGGGTGTTAGTGGTGGTCCTAGTGGATGAGATTTTTTGGCAGGATGTAAGTTATTTTTCAAGGCTAGCTTTCACTTTATTTGGCCAAGCTTGTCAGTCATGCATTATTATTGATAACGTATAATTAAGGGTGCATTTTAATTGGTTAAAGCTGCTAATTGACATGTGTTGGTTTTCTTTATTGGTCAGCACTTTGAAAAGAAGATATTGATATGTTGAAAATGTAAACTTCGTCCGAATAATTACTGTTGCATCCGTGATTTTTGCAAATAGTATCCTTTCCATTCTACTATAAATAGAAGCTCATTCCTTCATTATTTCTTACGAATTCATTGAAACTCTAGAGAGAGAAAATTATAGAGAGAAAGAGGAAAAGTATTCTGCTACTTTCCTACTCTTATATCCAGTTTCTTTTACGGTAAGGGGTATTATTTCTTTTGTATTCATGAAGAGAATTTTTGTTATTCCATTATTTATTATTCTATTGGAATAACCTGTATACTTGGTGAAATTCTTCTGTTATTCCATTCGTTATTATTACATTTGGAATATCCCACATACATGCGTTTTCTGTGGGACTGATTTCGCCTTTTATAATTCTATTGGAATATCCTCATGCATGCGTTTTACGCTGAGACACGATTCCGTCTTTATTATTATTACATTGGAATATCACATGCATGCGCGTTTTACGCTGAGACACGTTCCGATTAATTATTATTCTCGTTGGAATAACTTTTACACTGTCGGTCTATTGCATGCCTATTGAGTTCTTTTGTTATTCCATTCCGTATTATACTCATTGGTTAAAGTTTTGACTTCTATACTCCATGAAATTAGTGGAATATCCTTGATATTTGCGCTTCATCCAGTATCTTTTCATGGAAATATTCTTCTGAGCATTCTTGAATTTTTACTCTACAAAGCTGTATTATGTTGACAATTTGGACGTTATTGGTTCATGGATAAATTAATTCTTGAACTTGTTTTATTGAATTCTTATATCATTGTCATCATCCTCGTGTTTATATTTTGTTGAAAGTTATCTGTGGCCTATAGTGCATAGATGGACTTGGTATGATTATGACCAGGGATTATTCGGTGTAATCATGACCGTGATGTTACAAATGATGTGGAAAAAGTCCTCATTGGCACGTAGTGCATTGATGGACAGTTGTTGGCATGATCATGACCATTAATGAATACATGAATGTGATACTAAAGAATATATCCTTGGCCATAGTGCAGGGGTGATTTGATGATGTGGATTATTTATTAAGCTGAGTCTCAACGATAACAGTGATTAAAAACCTTTTAAATCATAAAAGATAGTAGATTTTATTTTCTACTTGACTCTTTTAATGGATTGCTTGTTTCGCTGCAGTTAAACTTGATGGTTGTTATATTGTATCAGTTTAACACTATTGAAGACTAAGGATAATTTATTCTGCTTTATCTTAGTCATAATATTTCTTACTGGGCTAGTTGAGCTCACCCTTTCTTTCACTGTTCTCTTGAAAATGAGAATATAGGCTGGGACGAGTCGGGGAATGGAGTGATGGACCGATGATAGTATTAGTAGTCCTCACTATTACATTAAATAGTGTGACAATAAATGTAATGAGGACTTATTCTAAGAGGATATTGTCTAGAAGACAATATTTGTATTAAAACTCACAACTCTCTTGTTGTATATTAAAGATTGTATTTGTATTTTGTACCATGTATTTGGCGACTCAAAATAGGTGATGTATACCTATTTTGGGGGCGTCACAATTAGTATCAAAGCTTAGGGATATGATCCCTGGCTGAGATGTGAGACAATAACTAGGAGTGGAGAGACGGGGAATTCCTTCGTTAGTATGACCTACCTAAGTTATTTGATATTTAATTGGTCGGTCAGAGAATAGGAATAATATGTGATATGATAACTAACCCTTATTTTGTGGCAGTATCTGAAAATGACATCCGAGAATGTTGAGAATAGCAATGGAGCATAGGAAACCGTTGAGTTTCCAAATATCAATAATCAGGAGAATGTGAATCAGGAAGGCAACAATCCTCATGCAAACAACAACACTGACCAAATGATGAATAATGGAATGTTCAGAGGCTTTATGCAATGCATGTAACAGCAGGCGAGAGTGGCTCCTGTCCAAAATGTAGGTGGAACCACTGGAAACTCTCGGACGGTGACCGCTAAACAGTTCAAGGAGCTGGGACCACCGGAGTTTATTGGAGAGCCAAAACCACTTAAGGCGGAAGCATGGATAAAGCAGATCACCAAGATATTTGATGTCTTGGGATGCTCCGAGGAGCAAAAGGTTCCCTTTGCCAGCTTTGGGTACTAGGAGAGGCAGATTACAGGTGGGAATCGGTAAAGCGTACTCAACCTGCCGCACTAAAAATGTCTTGGGAAAAGTTCCAAGAACTATTCAACGACAAGTACTTTCCCAAAAGTATTCGTCACATGAAGGAGGTGGAGTTCATCAAGTTGGAACATAATAATATGATCGTGTCGCAGTACGAAGAAAAGTTTGCCGAGTTGTCCCGGTTTACGTCCCACTTGGTGGATAATGAAGAGAGAATGACGCGAATGTTTTTAAGAGGTTTGAAGCCGGAGATACGTCAACATCTTATTTCTCATAAACTATGTTTGTATTTAGATGTTGTAAATAGGGCTCAGTTAGTGGAGCACGATAACGAGTCAACGCAACCAAAAGGGAGCAGCCGACAAAATGACAATATCAGCGAGAGCAACCATCGAAGCGGTGACAACAAGCATGGAGGGAATCAACAGGCCAAAAATGGTAACCACTTCAGTGGTAATCAGGGCCGAAACAATAAGAATGGACATTTCAAGAAGAGGAGATTCAACAATGATGGAAAGACGTCAGCACCAGCACCTGTTGATAAGGAAGGAGAACGACCACCTATCATATGCTTCAAATGCGGAGGGGAGGGAAACATCAGTCCAAACTGCATGATGCCCCAAGGCATGTTATAATTGTGGAAGAGAAGGTCACTTAGCTTGATTTTGTCATTCACCGAAGACAAGTTCAGCTAGGATGGAGGCACCAAAGGTAGTCTAGAAAAGTCAAAGCCCGTGGTCTGAGGAGAGCGTTGTTGTGACCTCCCGAAAAGCAAGGAACCCGAATGAGGTCATCACGGGTAAGCTTATCATAAACTCTAGCGAAGTCTATACTTTATTTGATCTGGGTTCTACCCATTCTTTTATTCTCTCTACTTGCGCTCAACGATTAAATTTGACTCCGAAGAAATTAGACTTTGACTTATCTGTGGAAACTCCATTGGAAGAAACCTTCATTACATCCATTGTTTATAAGTCTTGTTTGGTTCAAATCGGTACCCTCATATTACCTGTCGATCTTATTTCATTGAAAATACTTACATTTGATATGATTCCAGGATTGATTGGTTAACTACTCATCATGCAAAAATTGATTGTTTTTGTAAGGTTGTTAGCTTTCATATTCCTAACCAACCTATTATGCGAATTCAAGCAACCAAACCATTAAAATCAATCACTGTCATCTCAAGCCATAAAGATATTCGTTTATTGAAAAATTAATGTCAAGCTTTCTTAGCTCATGTCATGGATCTAAACAAAAATACGTCAGTTTTGAATGATATTTCTATTGTTAATGAATTTCTTGACGTATTCCCTGAAGAACTTCCTGGCCTAACCCCAGAGCGTGAAATTGAATTTTATATCGACCTTGAACCTGGTACAAAACCCATTTCCAAAGCCCCATATCGAATGGCTCCTACTGAACTTTAGGAGTTAAAGCCCCAATTGCAAGAATTGTTAGATATTAGTTTCATTCGTCCTAGTACGTCTCCTTGGGGTGCTCCTGTTCTATTCGTGAAGAAGAAAGATGGGAGTATGCGACTTTGTATTGATTATCGGGAGTTGAATCATGTCACCATCAAAAATAGGTACCCATTGCCACGTATTGATGACTGTTTGACCCGGTTGCAAGGAGCCAAATTCTTTTCAAAGATTGATCTTCGTTTCGGATATCACCAATTGAAGATTAGAACCGATGACATTCCAAAGACGGCTTTCAGAACTCCGTATGGGCATTATAAATTCCTAGTCATATCCTTTGGATTGACTAATGCTCCTGCTGCCTTCATGGATATGATGAACCGAGTATTCAAGGAATATTTGGATTACTTTGTGGTCGTCTTTATTGATGACATCCTTATTTATTCCAAAAGCCGTGAAGATCATGAGCAACACTTGAGGATGATACTCCAAAAGCTTCGTGAATATAAGCTTTATGCCAAGTTGAAGAAATGCAAGTTCTGGCTTGAGAAAGTAGCATTCCTTGGGCACGTGATATCAAGTCATGGAATATCTGTTGACCCAGCAAAGATTGAAGCTATTCAAAGCTGGGAGCAACCTAAATTAGTGACCAAAGTACGTAGCTTTCTCGGCTTAGCTGGTTATTATCGGAGATTCATGGAAGGATTTTCTCGAATCGCTACTCCATTAACCCAGCTGACTCGAAAAGATATAAAATTTGGTTGGAGCGAGAAATGTGAGAAGAGTTTTCAAGAACTCAAGAGGAGACTCATTTCAGCACTTGTTCTGACAATACCATCTAGTTCGGAGGTATTTGTCATCTACAGTGATGCTTCGAGCAAAGGGTTAGGATGTGTTCTCATATAACATGGGAAAGTTATAGCCTATGCCTCAAGATAACTCAAAGAATATGAGGGGAATTATCCTACTCATTATCTAGAGTTGGCAGCTGTTGTTTTTGCACTAAAGATTTGGAGGCATTACTTGTATTGGGAGAAATTGGAGATCTTTACGGATCATAAAAGCCTCAAATATTTCTTCACTCAAAAGGAACTCAACATGCGATAACGACGTTGGCTTGAAATGTTGAAAGATTATGATCATACCATTCAATACCATCCTAGAAAAGCAAACGTGGTAGTTGACACATTGAGTAGAAGATCATATGCGGGTACGAGTGTGATATTGTCAACGCAAAGGCCCATTTTGTGTGACTTGCAAAGGATGGAGATAGAGATAAAGACTCCAGGGACCCACGTGATGATGGCGAATATACGAGTAGAACCGACTTTAATTGATAAAGTTAAAGTTGCTCAAGTTCTGAGATCCGGAGTGATGCGTATGAGAAGAAGAAAGTGCAAGAAGGTGCTATCTTGGGAGCAAGAATCGATGAAGAAGGAATACTTTGAGTCAACTCCAGACTTTGTGTTCCTAACGACACTGATTTAAAGTATAAAATCATGATGGAGGCGCACAACATATCGTTTGCAATCCATCCTGCGAGTACCAAAATGTATCATGATATTCGTCATACATTTTGGTGGAGCAATATGAAGAGAGAGATAGCGTTGTTTATCTCAAGGTGTCTAACTTGTCAACGAGTTAAAGCGGAACATCAAGTACCAAAAGGTCCATTGCAACCACTTGAAATTCCAGAATGGAAGTGGGAACACATTACCATGGATTTTGTTACTGGTCTTCCTATGGTTTCTCAAGGTATAGATGCGATTTGGGTCATTGTTGATAGATTGACAAAGTCTGCTCATTTCTTATCGATACGAGAAACTTATACACTTGAACATCTTGCTTATATATACATAAACGAGATTATAAGACTGCATGGTATGACAGTATCCATAGTTTCTGATCAAGACCCAAGATTCACTTCACGATTTTGGGTTAGTTTGCAGAAAGCTATGGGCACAGATTTATGATTTAGCTCGGCATATCATCCTCAGACAGACGGGCAGTCGGAGAGGACTATTCAAACTCTTGAAGATTTATTAAGACTTTGTGTCCTTGACTTCAATGGAAGTTGGGATAAGTTCTTACCATTGGTGGAGTTTTCCTACAACAACAGTTATCAAGCAAGTATTGGCATGGCTCCATTTGAGGCGTTGTATGGAAGAAAGTGTCATTCTCCAAAGATCTTTGGGATGAGGTTGGTGAAGCAACGTTGTTGGGACCGAGTTGATGCGTATGACTACGGAAAAGATTCAAACGATCCGACAATGTATAAAAACCTCACAAGATCGACAAAGAGTTATCTTGATCTTCATCGAAAAGACGTGGAATTCGATATAGGAGATCATGTGTTGTTACGTGTTGCTCCATGGAAAGGAGTTACGAGATTTGGAAAGAGAGGAAAGAACAATCCTCGATTCATCGGCCCATTTTTAATCCTCGATCGGGTAGGAAGCTGTGGCTATAGACTCGCTTTTACTGCCAAGTATGTCTCGTGTTCATAATGTTTTTCACATATCCATGTTACGTAAATATGTGGAAGACCCGAACCACATTATTGAGTTAGAACCGGACGAAATAGCGGAAGATTTGACGTATGAAGAGGTTCCTGTTCAAATCTTGGATAAGAAGGAACATATTCTACGCTCCAAGGTTATACCTCAAGTCAAAGTTTTGTGGAGAAACCACGATGTTGAGGAAATGACTTGGGAGTTAGAATCTGAAATGAAATCAAGGTATCCTTACCTCTTCGACATACCAGGTACGTACCCTAGTTTTTAGGGCAAAATTTCATAAGAAGGGGAGGTTGTAAGACCCCAACTTTTATAAATAAAGATGAATTTTCTACAAATATCATTTTTGAATATTATGGAGTAAATTTGATATAACGTTATAGTTGTGGATAATATTTATAAATTTTGCAAAATCACGAAGTTGTTATATAATATTCGATTGGTCGAGGAATATTTGTTTTAACGGGGAATATTAGATGCAACAAGACAATCATTAGTGGACCCCACAACGGAATTATTATCGGATTGAAAAAGCGACAAAAATACTTTATGAAAATAACGGCGAAAATTTTACTACCGTTAATTGTTGAAACACCGGTGTTAAAGAAATGAATACGATGTCTGGCATGGTTGCATAGTAGCACAGATTGGTATTGATTATTGATCTTGTGAGAAGTCACTCAATATTGATTGCGTTCATGAATATTACAAACCTAATAAATGGCATCGAGCCAAACCTTTATCACGAATTATTAATTGTTTTAATTTGATATGTATATTGATATGTGTTTAGAACAATTTAATTGGGCATAATTTTGTTGTATGAAATTTAATATAAAAAAAAGCGTTAATTTGCAAACTGAATTTCGTTGTGCCTTATCCGTGTTTCGCTTGGTGGCGTGATGTTTCATGGAGTTAATGATGAGTATATTCGATTATCGATATGATTTCTACTTTTTAAAGGTTACATGAAATTATATATATATATATATATATATATATATATATTTTTTCATCCTATGTAATCCTTATTCATTACAGTAAGATTAATTATATATTATATATATAATATACGGTGTATATATTTTATATATATATATATATATATATATTGATCTCTGATTTACATGAATCATTTAGTAGGTTGAGGTGATACTTAATTTATTATAAGTTACGGTTTATATATATATATATATATATATATATATATATATTCTTAATTATTTTAATTTTAAAATAAAAGTTTATATTAATTTTAAAATTTAATTTCATGCTAACTAATTAGAGTTGGAATTAGATTCCATGATAACTAATTGGAGTTGAAATTGGATTCCATGTTTCCTTAAATAAAGGAGTTTATTTAGATATGAAATAAGATTTCATGTTATTCAAAATAAAGGAGTTTATTTGGAATTAATTCTTGAACTTGTTTTATTGAATTCTTATATCACTGTAATCATCCTCATGTTTATATTTTGTTGAAAGTCATCTGTGGCTTATAGTGCATAGATGGACTTGGTATGATTATGACCAGGGATTATTCGGTGTAATCATGATCGTAATGTTACAAATGATGTGGAAAAAGTCCTCATTGGCACGTAGTGCATTGATGGAGAGTTGTTGGCATGATCATGAGCATTAATGAATACACGAATGTCCTTGGCCCGTACTGCATGGATAATTTGTGGTCGTGATACTAAAGAATATATCTTTGGCCGTAGTGTAGGGATGATTCGATGATGTGGATTATTTATTAAGATGAGTCTCAGCGATAACAGTGATGATAAACCTTTTAAATCATAAAAGATAGTAGATTTTATTTTCTACTTGACTCTTTTAATGGATTGCTTGTTCCGCTGCAGTTAAACTTGATGGTTGTTATATTGTATCAGTTTAACACTATTGAAGACTAAGGATAATTTATTCTGCTTTATCTTAGTCATAATATTTCTTACTGGGCTAGTTGAGCTCACCCTTTCTTTCACTGTTCTCTTCAGGAAATGAGAATATGGCTGGGACGAGTCGAGGAACGGAGTGATGAACCAGATGATAGTATTAGTAGTCCTCACTATTCTGTTAAATAGTGTGACAATAAATGTAATGAGGACTTATTCTGAGAGTGGATATTGTCTAGAAGACAATATTTGTATTAAAACTCACAGCTCTCTTGTTGTATATTAAAGATTGTATTTATATTCTGTACCATGTATTTGGCGACTCAGAATAGGTGATGTATACCTATTTTGGGGGAGTCACAATCATTCCATTGAAATACAACAAAATGAAGGTAATTACTATCTTCTTATTATAATCAAAGTATAATCCTTCCCAGGTTCATAAATCGGTTACATCGTTCATTGTTCATAATGTATAATACATACAAACTTACTAAACTATTACACAATGCCTAAGCATCCATCTTAGCTTTGCCCTTATCTCTCTTGGCATTCACAGCACGTTCATCTTTAACTGCAGTTATATAATTCACGCAAGAAGTGAGCATGACAGCTCAACAAGTTTAATCAAGGATAACAGGAATACCACATTCATAAATTATATAACAATTCCGACATAACTAAATAATAGTTATGAAGTATTATGAATCAATAATACTTTAACAGTTCATAACATAAATTCCCAAAGTATAGAATAGATTAGGAATTCTGAACCGGTCGATAGACCATGAGCAGTAACTTTCAGTTTTCATACTTGAGAAGGAGTCCACAGCAATAAGGTCGTTCATCCGTATAACTTACGAGCACTTCTAGGTGATTAGCCTATAGTACTCTATGTTGATCAACACTCATTCATTAAACGTATTTACGTTTAATATTTTTGGCAAACTCGCGTGCCCATCGAATAATCGATAAAAAATACTTTTGTTTGTTCATAGACAAACCTTACCTTCACGTCCGTACCAATTACTTGGCATAGGATAGCGTTAACATTTCTATATAGAATGATATGAATAATAATCAATCTATATATTACGAATAGTCTAGCCGAGTTAAAATCTAGCATCGACCCTTTCTTTAAAATAAGTCTTGCAATTCAGTTCAACGAATCACATAAAACTTGGCTAACATGGAAGTTAGATAACCGTTAAGAAAACTTTCCTTTCAACGTCTTCAAATAACTTACTCGACTGACCACAGCCTTTACAGAATCTACATGATATATTCACATAGCACACTGTAATTAGCTATCAAACAACTATTCACATTGTTCCTACAAGCTTCTTTCTCTTCTATGTCTTTGTTAACTTAATACCTTTATTAAAGTCAACATGACTTATTACCCTTCGTCCCGGTTTATCACTCAATTGACGTTTATTAACCAAACTCAAACATCGTTGATAAGGTACCAACTTTGTTCATTATACATATCTTGTTAACAAGCATTACATTCCTAAGTTTCATACCATATACCATGGTATAGGTAATATAGGATTAGTTTTAGTATATTTATTGAGTATATAAACTCAACTCAGGTAGGTCTCTAAACAAATGAAGTTTAAAACCTAACTTAGTCAACTTTTTCTATTGTTAAAAGTGACTGCGGACGCCATCCTTTGTATTTTAGTGGTATTTATGACGAGAGTTAGCAGGTACTTTACGAAGTCTCATGGCCATGGTGCCACCACCACTTTGTCTTTGGTTTTGGCGCTTTCTGTTGTAGAAATCTCATCACCAGATTAGCCAAACCAGTTTTGGTTTTTTAACAAAACTCCCGACTTCCTAATTTGTTCGTTTTACATCCGAATTGACCCATTCAAATTCCTAAAAGTCAGGAATTACATCCTTTACGTGTTCATATAAGAATTTAACACTTTCAAATCCGTTAACTCATAATTCACTATTGAGTTCATTTTATATACGTTTGTAAACGTTAATGAGCGTTCAATGCTCGTTTTTTTCGTTCTAAGTCAGAGTCTGATGATTCTCAAACCCACAACTCTTAATCACCCTATCTCACGTGTTGACATTGAAAATAAACGTTTTCAAGTCTCACGGCAACTTTCGACTACCAATCCGGAATTTCTACGTTTTCGACGTTTAACGTCTATTTCCGTAAAATTCACCATAACTTCGTTACTAATGTTCTCGAAGCCAAATCACATGGAATACTCCATGGATTTCATATCTACCTCCTAACCAAACAAGAAGCATATACTAACGTATTGATGGAGCTCAATTTTTTATCAACAATCGATCTCAACTATCAATATTTCGATGGTTCCAAAACTATATTAAACCATATTATTTTTATAATCTTATGACTTATAGAGATTGAATCTATGGTAAGTCATCTTTAAATCCTCACTCTTAACATATACCACTCCTTCATGATTCTCTAAAATGAAAGAAAATCTAAAAGAGATGGAGATGAGAAACAAGAAGTATTACCTCAAGAACTCTTAAGAAATCTTTTGGAAAAATAGAAGTAAATGCTTCCAAAGTGTATGCTTGCAAGGATAGCTCTCTTTCTCTCTCAATTAATCTAGGTTGGCAATTTGAAAAACTCACAAATGAATCAACCTAGCTTCGTATTTATAGAAAATTATAATGGAGGGCATAATGGTCAAGAACCATCACCTCCTTACTATTCATGTGTGGTCAACAAGTAAAACACTTGGTGACCAAGCCTTATGCTTGGCTTCCACACCAAGGTGGCCGCCCCACCTCCTTTTGTGACATCCCATGGGTTGCCCCATGGGTTTTACCCATTTGATGACCCACCGGTTCGACCCACGGTTCGGTTTTAATGAATTGGGCTTAACTAAATTAACATTGGGCCTTAGTCATTCAAATGATTGGATTAATTAATAATCCAATTCCAATGAATTAGTCATGAAGTCCTAACTTAATTCTATAATACGAATCGTATCACATACATACAATTTACGTAATACTACTTGTACAATAATCGTATTATACTTCGTATTTACTCAACGTATTATACATAGATAATAACTAGTATCACCAAATGCATAACACTCGCCTTAACCCTAACTCCATTCCTTCTACGCATATTATTTCCTTCTCAGAAATCAATATACTCAACCCTTAGGTTTTAAGTCCGCAGGCGAAAACTGTATTTTCCATAAATGAAATATTATCAGATATTCCAACTCATCACGATATTCTATCATTACGCGTTTCCCGGAATTTCAAAATAATTCCCCGAACAGAAACGAATGAATAGTGTTTTTACGAAAATTTCTCGGAAAACAATTATTATCATCTTGGAAATTCCAAACAACTATTTCTAACACGTAGCCAAAATACTAAACACGTTAGCACATT
This sequence comes from Panax quinquefolius, assembly GCA_020205615.1. Classification (NCBI taxonomy): domain Eukaryota; kingdom Viridiplantae; phylum Streptophyta; class Magnoliopsida; order Apiales; family Araliaceae; genus Panax; species Panax quinquefolius. The sequence goes on from CM035166.1 coordinate 43,591,945, forward strand.
CTAGGTCATAGAACGACCTTCACATAGCTTACTCACAAAGAAATTAATTAAATTCATTTAATTCACATAATCAAATAAAAATTTAATTATCATAAAAATCCGATTTTCTCGGGCGTTACAGGTCCAAGATCAAGAACTAAAGTTCAATGTCTTTAAGGCCATGAAATTCCCTATGGATGAAGAGGAGTGTGTCAGGATGGATGCCATTGATCAGATAATCAACGAAGACATGGTTAAAAGTTTGGCTAATGATCCATTGGAAACAACATTATTGGGAGATGAAGATTTAGATGATCCAGAATTTGTGGATTACTTGCAGATGCTAGACTCCCTGCCATGAGTTAGCAAATTTAAAGCACCCTTTGAACCATTGCACACGGAGGAAAAACCCACAACAAGGATGAAATCATCATTGGAGGAGCCACCTACTCTTGAACTTAAGCCACTCCCTAAACATCTCAGGTATGCATATTTAGACAATTCTAATTCTTTACCTGTTATTATTTCTGCTGCACTTAATGAATTGTAGGAAGAAAAGTTGCTAAGAGTGCTTAGAGAACACAAATCGGCTATAGGATGGACAATTATGGATATCAAGGGAATCTACCCATCCTTTTGTATGCACAAAATTCTGATGGAAGACGATGCAAAACCGATAGTGGAGCAACAGAGACGGCTCAACCCAATCATGAAAGAAGTAGTGAAGAAAGAAATTCTTAAATGGTTACACGCAGATATCATTTACCCAATTTCCGACAGTAAGTGGGTCAGTCATGTTCAATATGTGCCGAAAAAGGGAGGAATGGTCGTGGTATAAAATAATGACAATAAGTTAATTCCGACAAGGACAATGACTGGTTGGAGGGTTTGCATGGACTATATGAAGTTGAATAAGCCGACCCACAAAGATCACTTTCCTCTGTCTTTTATCGATCAGATGTTGGACAGATTAGCGGGACACGAGTACTACTGCTTATTGGATAGATATTCGGGATATAATCAGATCGTCATTGCTCTTGAAGATTAAGAGAAGACTACTTTCACGTGCCCATATGGCACATTTGCATTCAGGAGAATGTCCTTCGGCTTGTGTAATGCACCCGCTATCTTCCAACGGTGTATGATGGCCATCTTCTCGGACATCGTGGAGAAAAATGTGGAAGTCTTCATGGATGACTTTTCTGTCTATGGGGATGATTTTGATGCTTGTCTAGAGAATTTGGTAATGGTTTTACAGAGATGCACATATACGAATTTGGTCCTTAATTGGGAAAAGTACCATTTCATAGTTGAAGAAGGAATAATTTTTGGGCACAAGGTCTCGGCTAAAGGATTAGAGGTTGATAAAACGATTGAAAAGCTTCCTCCACCAAGTTCAGTTAAGGGAATTCGAAACTTTTTGGGACATGCTGGGTTCTACAGGAGATTTATAAGACTTCTCTAAAATTGCAAAACCATTGTGCAGTCTTTTAGAGAAGAATTCAGTTTTTAAGTTTGATGAGGACTGTAAGTTGGCATTCGAGCTATTGAAGAAGAAATTAACTACATCTCTAGTAATCGTCGCATCGGATTGGAATATGCCCTTCGAGTTGATGTGCGATGCAAGCAACTATGCGGTTGGGACTGTCTTGGGTCAACGCCGAAAGAAGGTATTTCATGCCATATACTATGCAAGTAAAACACTTACGGAGACCCAAATGAACTACACAACTATGAAAAAGGAATTACTTGCAGTAGTATATGCCTTTGATAAATTCAGGGCATATTTGATCGGAATAAAGGTGGTAGTTTATACTGATCACTCGGCTATTCGGTACTTAATTTCGAAAAAAAATGTTAAGCCACGCCTTATCAGATGTATTCTCCTTATACAGGAATTTGACTTGGAAATAAAAGATAGAAAGGGCACGGAGAATCAAGTTGCAGACCATTTATCTAGGCTGGAAAATCAGGGTAAAAAGGAAGAGGACATATGTGTAATTAATAAATCATTTCTGGATGAGCATCTATTTGGGATCAATACGGAATTTCCATGGTACGCGGACTTCGCCAATTATCTAGTGAGTAACATTCTTTCCCCTGATCTCACACGACAGCAGAAAAAGAAATTCCTTCATGATGTCAAGTGGTACATATGGGATGAGCCATATCTATTTAAACAGTGCGCCGACAAGATGATTAGAAGGTATGTGCGCTACAACGAGGTGAATAATATATTGCATTAATGTCATTCGTGTTCATACGGGGGACATTATTGTAGTAAAAGAACGATGGCAAAAGTGCTTTAAGCCGGGTTTTATTGGCCTACATTATTTAAAGCCACTACAAATGATCTTGGAAGTTAAAATTTTTGACGTTTGGGGCATTGATTTTATGGGGCTATTCCCTTCCTCATTTAACAATCAGTACATATTGATTGCGTTTGACTATGTATCAAAATGGGTTGAAGCTATAGCATTCCCAACTAACGATGCCAAAGTGGTTCTCAAATTCTTGTAGAAGAATATTTTTACGAGATTTGGCACACCAAGAACTATTATAAGTGATGAAGGTAGTCACTTCTGCAACAAATCGTTCACAACTCTTCTGGCAAAATATGGGGTCAACCATAAGGTGGCAACGACATATCATCCCCAAATAAGTGGGCAAGCTGAAGTTTCAAACAGGGAGGCGAAGAGAATCTTGGAAAAGGTGGTCAACCCAAATAGAAAGGATTGGTCTCTCAGGTTGGACGATGCACTATGGGCCTATCGGACTGTGTACAAAAAACCAATTGGTATGTCACCATATTAATTGGTCAATGGGAAAGAATGTCACCTGCCTGTGGTGTTAATCACATCACAAAGCCTACTGGGCTATTCAGAAATTTAACTTCGATCAAGCAGCTGTGGGTGAAAAGAGACTACTTCAATTAAACGAGCTCAATGAATTCCGACTTCAAGCTTACGAGAACTCTAAGTTATACAAAGAAAAGGTCAACAAATGGAACGACCAGAAAATCATGCACATAACATTCGAACCGGGGCAATCAGTACTACTTTTTAACTCAAGGTTGAGGTTGTTCCCAGGGAAGCTAAAATTAAGGTGGTCGAGTCCATTTACTAGTAAAAGAGTTTTCTCACATGGCACCGTTGAGCTCTACAGTAGGAATCCATTGGAAACGTTCAAGGTCAAAGTATTGGGGTGGTGATTCAAACATGGATGTCATCACAATCACACTAGCCGACGCACCATAAACAGGGAGTAGTCAGGTTGAACTACTTAAAATCAAGCGCTAATTGGGTGGCAACCCAATCGTACTTTTATTCTTTATATTTTTATTCACAACCGACAAATTATAGTTTATAATAATTAGTAATAAAGAATAAGTTCATTTACTAATTAGTTAAGTTGCATGTTCTTGATAATCTCTCCAACATGTTTAAAATTGCTAAAAATCTACTCACACTTATGTTTCATGGTATTGCAGGATCTTAAAATGATCATGGTTTGGAGTTGAAGGGAAGAAATAAGCAAAACAGACCCAGTTAACAGAACCCACCCCTGTCGGGGCGGTCCCTTACATGCCTAATACCCTCGCCGGGGCGGGGGTCTCTCAAGTTCAATGACAGGGTGCATACCCATTGGGGCGGGCTTCATAGGCACAATACCCCCCGCCCGGGCGGGGGTCTTTGAATTCGAACCAGCCTTGTTTTGGCAGTTACATCTTGTTGCCCACTACTTCTTCTTCCCCAATTGAAATCCCACCCTCACACATCTTTAACCCACTCCCCACCCACGTTTTGGCAACTACAACTAAATCACTCCACTACATTAATCTAGTCACCCACTACTTCAATCCATTACTCCTATTCCTCTCAATCATACCATCTCTATATATTCCTTCCCTCATAACCCAATTTCACCACATACATTCAACTCCGACTCCAAAAGCTACGAATTAGGGTTGTTGTTAAGGGAAGTCATATTGCACTTAAGAGTGAGTTACTTATCTTCCAATTCTTCATCCTTTATCACCATAGTTGCCACAAACTAATAAAATTTGGGGGGATAAAACAGTGTGCCCACCAAGTGTTTGAAAGATTGCGTGAGTGAAGTTTGGGGGAAATATCGTTGTAAAGCTTACTGATTTTCAATTCAATGGCGTCTCAACCCACATCAAAATGACAAAGGGGTGAAAGTTCAGGGTCCGCACAACCAACACGGACCTTTGATCGGCGAAAATTCAAAAGTGTCGTCGCCACCGACCGTTACGACTACATGGTGACAAAGGCACTTACACTGGAGCAGGGGTTGGCACCGGACCATGTTGACGGTGAAATGATGCAGCAAATATATCAGAAGGGTTTAAATAAGTTCACAAAAGAGCCCTTGCCCGCAATTGTGAGTATGGTCAAAGAATTCTATGCAAACGCCGAAGATAAGGCCCCTTTCAATGCTTTTGTGCGGGGGAGGCTCCTTCCTTTCAGTGCCGACGCTATCAACACTTACTACCAGTAAAGAGTACCAAGACATTGCTAGTACGTTCACTTACGTGATAACGATACGGACTTTGAGGTTATTCTGAAGGAAAGGACTAAGCCGGGAACCATATGGATCAAGGGTCGAAAAGGAGGCACTATTTTTCACAGTAAGGATCTCAGCATGTATGGTAAAATATGGTACGCATTCTTGTGTGCCAAGATGTTTCCATCCACACACACATCAGATGTGACCAAAAAAAGGCATTACTCTTATATGCAATTGTGCAAGATTTCATCATCGATATAGGGGCTATAATCAGTTTTTCAATTCGACGATGCTTGCGAGGAAATTTCTCGGGCGGCTTGCCATACCCATCACTCATTTGTGGGTTGTGTCACCAAGTGGGTGTTAAATGCTCTGATGATGAACCCACTCAGATGCAGCTGCAGCTACTAGATTCTAGAATGATTGTGCGGTATACGGTGTGGGCCGGGGGTGAGTCACATCCAAGGGGAGTAGGCTTTATATTTCCCTCAGCTTCAGAGGATGATGCTGACGCTAAAGACACCTCGGATGACGACGAGTTTCAGGGGGATGCAACGATGGGAGAGCAAGGAACAGTGGCGGAACCACAGCCCGATATCATATCTAGCCCTCAATTCCTGCACTTTCAACAAAAACTGGATGCACAAAATAAGGAGGCACGACGAGAAATACGGAGACTAGCAGCGAGGCATGACCATATGTTTGAGGCTATGAATACGTCCTTTGCTTCATTGAATGCAACGCTCCATAGCTTCAATCCAAATGCACAATTCCCATACCAGCAGCCAATCCCAAAGCCAAGGTTTCCACCAAGTGACTCTGATGAAGAAGAACAAGCACCACAACCCCAGACTTGGACGATTACAAGGAAGTCCTCACACATTCATTGCTTTATAAATACAATGAGGACATTGTAGTTTTCAAGTTTAGGGGATTTAGTTTTTATATTGCATTTCATGTTTGCATGTTTAATGTCATTAGTTAGGGTTGCAGTTGTTAGTTCATGTTTAGTTCTAGGATTTTTACATGTTTGCATTCATATTGGCACGTAGTTGTATAGTAGATTAGGAGCATAAATAATTTTTAGTTATTTTTGCATCATGTTATGTTATGTTTGCCATATAAAAAAAATTTAGTTAGAATTGTGTTGTTTTGCATATGTCCAACAGTTGTTGTAGTTCATTTTGATTTTGGCCAATGATGAGATTGGGTTTGAGTAGACGGGAAATAAGAGCAAAGAGCCCCCGTGAATGAAAAAGAAAGCATGAATACCTTATCCGGACCCCTAATCTTGGTGGATGTTTGATTTTAGTTGGAACTAGTCTGTTTTTGAAACTTTTGAGTTTACTCTATATGATTCCTGATAAGGGATTGGTTATGTATTGAATTTGAATTAATATCAGTTAGTATGGATGTTGAGCACACACACACTATATCAGTGATGACGGTCTAAGATTCAAGGATTGATAAGGAGTTATTGATTGGTTTTGATATGAAGTGTTGTAGTGCTTGCTTGATTACTCTGAGGCCGAAGGAAAAATTTTGATTCTATGATACTGTTGGATTCGTAGACATATAGATTAAATACATTACATATCATTGAATTGCATTGCATATCATATTAGTTTGTTTTGTGCTCGAGGACAATCACATTTTAAGTTTGGGGGATTTTGATAAGTGGGTTTTATACCCGTGAATCGGTTCCTAATTCAAGCTTAGTCGATTTTAATTCCTTTTTTTATGTTTGTTTTTATTTGTTTAGTGTTATTTTGTGTGTAGGTTTGGTGGTGTTGCAATTGATCAAAAAGGGTGGAGTTAAGGTGTATTGTTGCATGCAAATGGGCAAAACAGAACATCAGTTGACAGAACCTACCCTCACCGGGGTGGGGGTCTTCAAGTCAGTTTACAGGAGACAAGCCCGCTGGGGTGGGCCATTTGCAAAGCAATACCCCCGTCGGGGCGAGGGGTCCCGAAACGTAGGAGTCCGATGTTGATTCAAACACTGCTGGATTGTGAGCTCTAGTACTTAGAATGCTTTGGGACTCTAGATGGCGTGGGATTGCACTCAAAATGTGAGAGAAAATATATAATGACATCAAAAACAAGCATTGGAGTGAAGATTTTGAAGGATTTTTATATCAATTATCGATTAAGGCTAAAGTGAAGGGTGTTCTGAATTATTCTTCTTCTCTAGTTTTATATTTGTAATTGGAAGGATAATATCTTTAATTTATTCAATTATTATTTCATTGATGATGAACTTAAGTACTTTTTAGGCTTATGACGGATCTTTAAGTGGAACAATGGTTATGTAATCTTTGATTTCCAGTTTAGTAAGCTATTATTCAGTTTATCTATATTAATTTGAGGTTGAATTTTTGAATTTCCTGATCAACAATTCTTTGTGGACTTGTATGAATTCGAGAGAGGAAGTACGAGTCTAGACTTAGTTAATATAGCATGTGTTCTTGAATTTTGTGATTGAACAAAATCTTGATAAATATTAGGGTAGAGATATACTTGACATCGCATGTAATAAATTAAAGAACTTGAACTTAAACCTTCTTTAATTGTAATTCACATAGAGATATAGTGAGTTCGTTGATTAAGGTGTTTAACTTGATTCTATCTAATTTGTGGATTTGAGTTAATACGGTATTAGTACATCGAGAGGTGGCTAGTTCTACATACGTTTTCTTGATTAATAAACTAGGATAGTGAATTAAACTGGAATAAGGTGTAATAACCAGAGTAATGCTTAGAGTGAAGTCGTAAGTCTAATTCTCCAATATTTGTTTAAAAATTCAGTTTTTAGGGTTTGTTGATTGTTTGATGATTTTAATATTTTTAGTACTTTTAGTTACAAACTTGAAGTTGGTTAGTTTAATAAAATTAGGATTAATAGGAAATTTGTAATTGTGAGAGTTAATTTCTGATTAAAAGTCTTTGCGGGAACGATACTCTACTTATTATTATATTATTTGTTGACCATGTATACTTGCGTGCTGTGCGTAATTAGATTTTAGCCAACAGGAGGTGGCCCAACTGACTGTGGGACGGGGATATCCTCCTCCTTTTCTTCTTCTTCTTAATCTTCTTCACTTTCCTCATCGGGTATAATAAATCACAAGCCTCGCTGGTGAGATTCCCCTCCTTTCCATATAACATATTTCTTTATTGTAGCACTGTCTATGTCTTTCATCGGCGGTAGAAGTGTTTCTAAATCACATTCCACATTTGCAACATAACAGAGACTGTAACGCCTTAGAAAAATTGGATTTTATGTAAATTAAATTTTTATTTGATTATTTGAATTAAATGAATTTAATTGTTTATTTATGTGAGTAAACTGTTTAAATGTCGTTCTAAGACCTATACTGTGTGGATGTGGTTAGGATTCTGGCTATGTGCTAGGTTTAATTATTTTGAATTTCCAAGACAAAAATAAAAGTTTTCCGAGAAATTTTCATAAAATCACTATTCATCCATTTCTACTCGGGAATCAATTATGAATTTCTGAGAAACGCGAAATGATAGGATTCTAAGACGAAATACAATACCTAATAATATTTAAGTTATGGCAAACGAAGTTTTCGCCTGCGGACTTAAAACCTAAGTGTTAGAAAATATGAGTTCCGAGAATTAAATGACCATGTATAATAAGTATATATATTATATGTAAGAAATACGAGTATGATACTAGTTGTTATACGAGTATAGTATGAAGATTATTATGACGTATAATACGAATATCGTACGAGGTATATACGAAGAGAATACTAGATTTATACGAGTAGTATACGATTAGTTCTTAATGTACTTCAGTAATTGTACCTAGACTTTGTCAATTCCAATCGGATGAGATTTATGTCAAGCCCAATGTTAAATTAAATCAAGCCCAAGATAGGCCTGATAGTAATTAATTCTAAGCCCAAACCAAGAAACAAAACCATGGGTAGAACTGATGGATTGCCGGATGGGTAAAACCCATGGGGTAACCCATGTTAGAACCCCAATGGGCATGTGGGGCGGCTACTTGGTGGGCAAGAAAGGGAGGATAGCTTGGTGGGAAAGAAATGAATAGTGAGGAGGTGGCCCTTATGACCAAATTGCCCTCCACTTGGTTTTTCTATATAAGAGAAGCTATGTAGTTCATTTGTTGTTTTAACAAACATAGAACAAAATATTGAGAGAGAGAGAGAGAAGATGAATAACAAGTAATCAAGAGGAATCAAAGCAAAGTATTCAAGTTTAAGTCAAGAACACGAAGAACACTAAGGTAACAATACGTAAACTTTAGTCTTCAATTCTTTTCTATTTATTTTTCATAGAGAAATATGAATTGGTGGAGCATGTCTCTTTCGGAGTAATAAGGATGGCTATTAGCGAATTAAAACATTAATAAGCCATGTAACAATAAGAATCATAAGCAATTAATAAGTTTTAATCGAAGAAAATCATTAAAACGTTGAATTTGTTGTTGATGGACAAATTGAAAACTATCAAGTATAAGTTATGTGACGCCCCCAAATCCGGGTATCTTCCAACCCGACAGATGGTGTTATATGGTGCTACAGTTCACACAAACATTTAATTGAAATAGCTCAAAAGAACGAATATGTCTTATATATATTCGAAATAATATTAACATTCCCCAGGTTCTTTATAACCGTTACATTTGTCCTTGTCATAATATCAAATATTATTCCTATAAAACTATACTATTACATAAGTAATCTACGGGTTCACCATTGCCTTCCCTTTATCCTTGCCAGATCCATCGGTTCGTTCGATCTTAGCTGCATTCATATGGTTCAAGCAAGAGTGAGCCTAACTAGCTCAGCAGGTACAACAATTCTAATAAAACTAGCATGCTTGAAACATAGGAATCGTATATCTTCAATAACTGAACAACAGTTATGAAGTATTATCGATAAATCAAAATAACACTTCTTTTCATTCAAAACGTTTTACAACAACAATATTTAGTAAAACATCAATTCCCGGTCCAAGACAATGAGCATTTCATAAGTACTTTGCAAAGGACATCCCGACACTAAGTCCATAAGTCTAGCATAGCTTACGAGCACGTCTAGGTGATCAGCCTATAGTACTCTATGTTGATCAACACTACATTCATTAAATGTGTATACATTTAAGTTGTGGCAACCTCACGTGCCTGTCGTTTAACGACAAAATAGTTTAGTATACTCAGTCTCCTTTTGAAAACCACAACAATATTAGTTCGATAAATCCTTTAATCACAAAGATTATAAGAAATCCAACATAGCATAAATCTAACCGAAAGAGTTGGCTTTGACTTCATCAGACATTAACTCAAACGAAGAATACATGAATCACAAAGTTTGTACAGATTGAACTGGAACAAAGGTTAGAGTACTTGCCTTTAGCGTCTGCTTACAGATATAACACGTGCACTTTAAGTCCTTAAGTCTCTATAGTATATGATAACATCACATAGCATATTAGGTCATGAATAATCATACATGGTTCCTAAAGAATCTTACCCTTCTTCTCAATCTAATTACGTATTAGATTTGTTATTATTGGTTCCGGCTTTCCGTTACGTCATTCTTACATTCAAATGCAATTGACTTTCTTGAACTCTAAGTGATCATACTTAAGGTTTAATCATGACTTGATGATGTTTTATTAAGTTCATTATTTATGTTTTAATCATTTACTATTCATGCTCAACATGTAAACATTCTTTACTATCTAAGTTTTAAGGTTGGCACTGCGGCGCCGGCTATTCCTCTGTGTACCGTGCTGCGGCATCACACATTGGGCTAGAAGACCGAACTCGGCGCTGCGGCACGAGTCCCTTCGTTATGGGTCACGCTGCGACATGAGTCTCCAAGGGCTGAGGGCCATTTTGGCATTGCGGTGCCGGCTATTTGGTTTGGAGTTGCGCCGCAGCGCGGACTCTGTGCCATAGATAATTTTGACAGATTTTTAAACATGTGAGATTTTTGGATTCATAACTTCTTCGTTATAAGTTCAAATTGGCTCGTTCAAGAGCCTACGGTTCACAAATCACATACTCTACGTGTTCATGCAATAATTTTTATCTGTTTGACTTCGTTTGCTAAAAATTCACCTATTAGTTCATTTTTAATGAAAACAATAAACGTTCATGAACGTTCAACTCTCGTTTCTTCATTCTAAGTCGGAATCTGGTCATTTTCGAGTCTGAAACTCTATAATGCCAAATACGTTGTCTCCATCGAAAACCAACATTTTCGAGTTCAAAAAAAAAATCCTACTTCAATTCCGAGAATTTCACGATTTGATGATTCTCGTCCAATCGTGTGAATTCCGGCAACACTTCATTACTAACGATTTGTTCATTATTCCAAATGCATTCATTTCATTAACTTAACATCTCAACCTATATCCTATATATTACAATAACTTATATTCACATTAGGTTATGATTTATTTCTTATAAGGCCATAACTTAACAATTTCTTCAATACAAGATTTCTTACTTATTCGGCTTAAGTCCATTGGTTATCCAATCATTATATGTTCTTAGTATACATGATCATCACTTCTCTATCAAGCTATCATGGTAGAGATAGAAGAATATAAGATAAGAGTCTTACCCTTGATGAACTAATGCTTCTTCTTCTTGGAAAATCTAACCATGGAAGTTAAGCTTCAAAGTGCTTATTCTCTCTAACACTTAAGTTGTTTTACTTTGGATGAAAACTAAAAACCAAATAATGAATTACAAGCTTGCTATTTATAGGCTTTCTAAGCTTAGGGAACTTTGGTAATAAGTTCTCCCACCTCCTTAATAAACCTCCTTATTATTCCTAACTTAAAGCCTAAGTAAACTTGGCCGTCACACTTAATTCTTGCCCACCACACAAAGGTCTTGGTCACCACTTCACCCATGGGTTGCCCCATGGATCTTAATTAACTAATGAATCATTAATTGGGCTTAGGTCTTAAATTACCTTGGGCTTGTCTTTAATTACTTTGGGCTTAATATAAACCAACACTTAGGCTTAATCATTTCTACCTCTTGGGCTTGTCCCTTAATGCTTAATGGATTTATACTTCCCACATAATCCATAATTCCATTCCATTAGAAGTTAATACTTAACATTCTCAAATTAAGTCCGAATGCGAAATATTGCATTTTCCATACTTAAATTATTATTACATAATCCATCTCGTCTCGATATTATAACGTTACGTATTTCTCGGAAGTTCAAAAATAATTCCCGAGTGATAAACGATGAATAGTGTTTTTTCAAAAAAAATTTGGGAAAGCTTTTATTTTTGTCTTGTAAATTCAAACACTTTAATTCCCTCATGTAGTTAAAATACTACGATGTTCCGACGTTTCTAGGTTATAGAATGACCTACGTCTTATTAACACATAATAATAACAAATAATATTATTTTATTCATTATTTAATTCTTTCAAGTATTTTACAAAGGATCCGAATTTCTTGGTCGTTACATTCTTCCCCCCTTATAAAGATTCTATCCCCAGAATCTCGCCTTACATTACACAAACAAATGAGGGTAATCCTTCTTTATCTTTTCTTCTAATTCCCGTGTTGCTTCCTCGGCATCGTGGTTCTTCTATAACACCTTTACCGACGATATGACCTTGTTTCGCAGAACTTGCTCTTTTCTATCGATGATTTGAATTGAAATCTCTTCGTATGTTAAGTCCTTCTCTAGTTGAATAGGCTCAAACTCTATTATGTGTTTATAATCCGGTTTGTAAGGATGTAACACCAATACGTGAAATACGTTATGTATTCATTCTAAGTCTGGAGGTAACTCTACCATATACGCTACCTCACCTACTCGTTTTAGTACCTCAAAAGGTCCTATAAACCTTGGGCTTAGTTTCTCCTTCTTTCCAAAGCGTATCTTTCCTTTCCAGGGAGATACCTTTAGAAATACGTACGAGCCAACCTCAAACTCACTATTTTTTCGATGTAAGTCTACATAATTCTTCTGTCTGTCTAGAGCTGCTACGAGACACAGTCGTATCAACTTCACTACATCCGATGTTTGCTTCACCAATTCTAGTCCTAGCATTCGACGTTCTCCAACTTCATCCCAATACAATGGTGTTCTGCATTTCCTTCCATACAAGGCTTCATAAGGCGGCATACCTATGCTTTCATTATAATTATTGTTATACACAAACTCTACTAATGGTAGATGATCATCCCAACTACCCTTGAAATCCATGACGCAAGATCTTAACATATCTTCTAACGTCTGAATTGTCCTCTCGCTCTGCCCATCAGTTTGTGGATGATATGCCATACTTAACTTCAACTGCGTCCCCAACTGCTCCTGTAAACTTCTCCAAAAGTTCGACGTGAATCGTGGGTCATGATCTGACACAATCGAAACTGGTGCTCCATATCTGGAAATAATTTCCTTAACATAAAGTTTCACCAATTGATCTAAGTTATACTTGACCCGAATTGGCAAAAGTGAGCTGACTTTGTCAACCGGTCCACTATCACCCAAATCACGTCATACCCCTTCTGAGTAATCGGAAGTCCCACTACAAAGTCCATCGTGATATGCTCCCACTTCCACTTCGGAATCTCCAATGACTGTAACATACCACTTAGTCGTTGATGTTTGGGATTAACGTTCTGACAAGTCAAGCACCTACTCACATACTCGGCTATCTCTCTCTTCGTGTTTGGCCACCAAAAACTCTGTCGAAGATCTTGATATATCTTAGTACTACCAGGATGAATCGAGTACCTCGAACTGTGAGTCTCTTGTAAAACTTGCTCCTTTAATTTCGTCTCATTTGGAACCCAAATTCTTCCCTCAAATCTTAATAATCCCTCATTATCAAGAGTAAATTTAATATCTTTTTCATTGGTCAACCGCTTCTTCATTTGGTCACACTCACCAGTTTTGAGCGTACCTCCTTGTCTCTCTCTATTATGGTAGATTGGATCTCCGTCGCAAATAGTCTCTGATCCTCTCACTCGGCATCTTCACCTTTATCTCCATCCTAGCCATCTTTGTTATTAACTCAGTTTGAGCCATTAACATAGACAACTTTTCCCAACCCTTCTTACTTAAAGCATCGACAACTACATTGGCTTTTCCAGAGTGATACAGGATTTCACAGTCATAATCCTTTATCAACTCAAGCCATCTCCTCTATCTCATATTCAACTCCTTCTGTGTGAAGATATATTTTAGACTCTCGTGGTCTGTGTATATCTCACACTTTTCTTCGTAAAGATAATGTCGCCATATCTTTAAGGCAAACACTACCGTGGCCAGCTCCAGATCATGAGTAGGGTAAACTTTCTCGTAATCCTTTAACTGCCTAGATGCATACGCAATGACCTTGTCATGCTGCATGAGCATGCAACCAAGTCCTCTATGCGAAGCATCGCTATAGACTACGAATTTTTCTGTGTCATCGGGTAATGACAAAATAGGCGCTTCACCTAACCTCTTCTTCAGTTCTTGAAAACTGTCCTCACATTTCTCAGTCTATACGTACTTCACCGTCTTTCTTGTCAAATTAGTCAACGGAATAGCTATCTTTGAAAAATCCTGAATGAATCTTCGATAGTAACCCGCTAACCCTAGGAAACTCCGCACCTCAGTCGGCGTTTTCGGTTGTTCCCAATTCATCACGGCTTCCACCTTCACTGGGTTTACTGAAATCCGTTCCTGGTCAATGACATGACCTAAAAACTGTACCCTCTCTAACCAAAATTCTCACTTAGTGAACTTCGTATATAACTTCTCCTTCCTTAATGTCTCCAACACTATCCTTAGGTGTTCAGCATGATCTTCTAGCGTCTTAGAATAGACTAGAATATTATCGATAAACACCACAAAGAACTTGTCCAAATATTGTTTGAACACTCTGTTCATCATATCCATAAATTCAGCTGGTGCATTAGTCAACCCAAATGACATCACCAGAAACTCGTAATGACCATAACGAGTCCTGAATGACGTCTTTGGTACGTCTTCATTCCTAACCTTCAGCTGATGGTACCCCATCCTTAAATCTATTTTAGAAAAATACTTTGCCCCTTTCAACTAATCAAAAAGATCATCGATTATGGGCAATGGATACTTATTCTTTATTGTTAACTTGTTCAACTCACGATAGTCGATACAAAGTCTTAACGATCAGTCCTTCTTCTTGACAAACAGTACCAGTTCTCCCCATGGCAAAACACTCAGTTGTATATACTTCATGTCCAACAGTTCTTGCAACAGCACCATCAACTCCTTCATCTCCACTGGCATCATATGATACAGTGCCCTGGAAACTGGTGCCGCTCCTGGCACAATGTCTATCATGAACTCGGTCTCCCTATATGGTGGAAGACCTGGTAATTCACTCAGAAATACATCCATGAATTCACTCACTATAGGTATTGGTTCCATGGTCGCTCCCACTCTCTAGGTATCAACCACATGGCATAAATAACCTACACACCTCTTCTTTAACAGTTTCCTAGTTTGTGTCAAGGTAAGACAACACGAACGTCCCGACGATTTATTACCGTAAAATACTATCTGTGGTTGTTTTAACGTTTTAATATTTACGCATTTCTTTTGACAATCTATAATTGCCTCATGGTTCACCAACCAATCCATTCCGAGAATTACGTCGAATTCTCCTAACTTTATCGGTATCAGGTCTACCGATAATTTACAACCTTGAATGTCTACGTAACAACTCCTATGAATATCTTCAACAGGAATTATTTCTTCATTAGCTACTTTAATATTTAAAGGTATAAGCAACTTTTCGGGAAGTAATCCTAATCGTCTAGCAAAATCACATGTGATAAACGAACAGGTAGCACCCAAATCAAACAGCACGTATGCATTTAGATCGCTGATCGGAATAATACCTGCGACTACGTCCCCTGAGGCCATCAGATCTTGGATTCGGTCATATTAAACGATATGGCCATCACCACTTACTTTACTGCTTTGGACCCCCAATAGTTAACTTACCACTATTGGCGCCCTTATTCCCATCTCTCCCCTTCTTCGGGAAGTTCTTTGCCATGTGGTCAGTTGAGCCACACAGAAAGCATTCGTGGTTCTTCTTCGTACTTGGACAGTTAGGCGTAATATGCCCCTCCTGTCCATAATTGTAACATACAATCTTTCCCTTGAGATAGACTCCTAAATGAGTCTTCCCACAAGTCTTGCAGGCCTCCATCCTCCTCTTCAGGTCTCCTAGTTTCACTCCGGTATTCCCAAAGCTAATCACCTTCTGCTTGTACCCTTCGCCACTCCCACTGACTCCCTCGATCTTCAACGCCTCGCTACCACCTTCAGCGATTATCGTCTTCTCTAATATGATTCCAAAGGAAGTACTTTGGAACACCGATATGCGATTATAGAGCCAGGGTTTCAAGCCCTGCTCGAACCGTCGCGCCTTTCTAACCTCGGTGTCCACTTGGTGTGGAGCGAACCTCGCCAATTCATTAAACTTGCCGGCGTATTGGGGAACTGCCATGTCCCCTTATTCTAATTTTAGGAACCGCATCTCCATCCTTCCTTTCAAGCTCGTGGGAAAGTAGTTCTCAAAAAATATCTCTTTGAACCTCGTCCACGTTAGAACCTCTATCCCGACCCTAGCTTGATTGGCCTCCCACCAAAACTTGGCATCGCCTTTCATCATGTAGGTTGCAAAGGCAACCTTCTGGGCCTCATCGACATTTGCTATCACCAATTCCTTCTCGATTTCCTTCACCCACGTTTGGACTTCGATAGGGTCCGTAGTTCCTTTGATCTCTGGCGGACCCATGCTTTTAAAATCCTTAAACGTAGTAGCTCGTACTACACCAGGATTTACGGGGATGTTAGCCCCTGTAACATTCTAGAATTTTAATTGTAATATTAAATATTTATTGAATTATATATTTAATGGATGTGTTTATCGTTGAATAAATATTTGTTTAATTGATTTAATTTTATTGGGTTAATTATTTGTTAAATAAATAATTAATGAACTAAGGAAATTATTATTATATTGATATTTCAATTTAATGGTAAATAATTAATGAATTAAGGAAATTATTATTATATTGATATTTCAATTTAATGGTTAATTATTTGTGTTGAGTTATGTGATTAAATGATTTATTTAATTAATTGTTATTTAAATTAATTAAATTAAATATGAAAGTTTGACTAAATAAAGTGTGACAAATAACTATATTATAAGAATTTATTAAAATAAATTAAAGTGGTTTAATTTAGTTTTATCCAAACAAGGTTCAAGGATATTAATTCTTTAAATTTAAAGGGTTTTGCCAAACAAGCCTTATGGCTTTTGGGATTTCTAAATTTTGAATTTCATTAAAATAAATAAAATTAATTAATTAACTTTAAATAATAAATATAATATTTATATTATATACGTTAGTAACTGATATTGTAATAAGTAATAGTATTAAGTTTATCAGTTTTTTTTTTGCGATTAAGTGCTACGTGACTTGGTATTTGACCATATTGAGAAGAGAGTTCAGAGAGTTTGATAGAGCTTGACAGTGAAAGTTGAGAGAATTGAGAAAGAAATTAAGAAATTTCCAGCAACTTCAGAGTTTAGCAAGAATTGTTCGACCATTTAAAGGTATGTTCACAACCTTAGTTGTAAGACCCCAGCTTTTATAAATAAAGATGAATTTTTTATAAATATTATTTTTGAATATTATGGAATAAATTTGATATAATGTTATAGTTGTGGGTAATATTTATAAATTTTGCAAAATAAGCAAGTTGTTATAAAATATTTGTTTGGCCTGGGGAATATTCTTTTTGTTTGGGAATATTCGATGCGACGGTTCAATCATTAGTGGACCACAATGGCGGAAGTATTGTCGTAAACGATAAAATTATCTTTCTATAAAAATAACTTGGAGGTGTTACTGTTAAAATTGTTGAACTACCCGGTGGTAAAAGTACAAGAATACTGGCGTGGTTGATAAGTAGTTACACTCAGATTGATTATTGATGCTTACGTGAGAAGTCACTTAGCTATACTCAATTATTACTTCAAGAATTGCTTGCATCATATCTCTTATATTATTGATTCAATTATTGTCACAAGATCATCTCAGATAATATGTTATATTATTAATTGAGACGACAAGTTATAAATGATTAATAATTGTTGAAAGATTAAATATGTGCTCATTAAAAATAAAATGATTTGTGGTAATATTTATTCAATCCTTGATGTATATAAAGAGTCCATTATGAGACGCTTTGTGGTAAGTTTGATTATTTTATATGGGGGCCCATATGTCATCATCTAAGAGTCTCTTTTCGTCAATAGTAATTACCTTTGTGAATAGTAATTACCTTCACAATAATAGTATTTACCTTCATCAATAGTATTTACCTTCGTCAATAGTATTTACTTTCGTCAATAGTAATTACCTTCTTCAATAGTAATTACCTTCGTCAATAGTAATTACCTTCGTCAATAGTAATTACCCCTTCGCAAATAGTAGTTGTCCCTTCAATATTACCAAGAGTTAACTGCCTCTTCGGTGTTCCAAGGGTTAATTACCCCTTCGCAAATAGTAGTTGTCTCTTCAATATTACCAAGAGTCATTTTGACCATTCGTTAAGACCAAGAGCCACCCTCAGTTTTTCTATAAATAGAAAGCTCATTCCTTCATTATTTCTTACGAATTCACTGAAACTCTAGAGAGAGAAACTATAGAGAGAAAGAAGAAAAGTATTCTGCTACTTCACTTTTCCAATATTCAGTTCTTCTAAGGTAGGGAATATTATTTGTTGTACCCGTAAGGGGTGTTATTCTTTCTTATTCATGAAGAGAACTGTTGTTATTCCATTTCTTATTATTCATTGGAATAACTTTTGTACGCTGTGCTTTACCTATATACTTGGTGACATTCTTCTATTATTCTCATTGGAACATCCTCGTTTATGTGTTTTACACCCGGACTGGTTCCGCTTTTATTATTATTCATTGGAATATCCTCGTCATGTGTTTTACACCGGACTGGTTTCCGCTCTTTATTATTATTCGTTGGAACATCCTGCATGCATGTGTTTTACGCGGACTGGTTCCATTCTTTATTATTCTCGTTGAATATCCTCGTCATGCGTTTTACTGACCGGTTCCGTTATTTATTATTCTGTTAGAATAACCTTCCTATGCGGTCTATCGCATGCATGGTGATTTCTTTTGTTATTCCATTCTTTATTATACCCAGTTGGTTAAAACTTTGACTTCTACTCCATGAAATTAGTGGAATATTATTGATATTTGCGCTTCATCCAGTATCCTTTCATGGAAATATTCTTCTCAGTATTCTGGAATTTTTACTCTACAAAGCAGTATCATGTTGACAGTTTGGATGTTATTGGTTCTTAGATAAATTAATTCTTGAACTTGTTTTATTGAATTCTTATATCATTGTCATCATCCTCATGTTTATATTATGTTGAAAGTCATATGTGGCCTGTAGTGCATAGATGGACTTGGTATGATTATGACCAGAGACAATTCGATTGTAATCATGACCGTAATGTTACAAATGATGTGGTAAAAATCCTCGATTAGTAGTAGTGCATTGATGGACAGATTGTTGGCATGATTATGACCATTAATGAATACACAACTATTCTTGGCCGTGAGTGCATGGATAATTGTGGTCGTGATACTAAAGAATATCCTCGGCCAGAAAAGTGGTGGGTGATTCAATGATGTGGAATATTTATTAAAGTTTGAGTCTCAAATTATAACAAAGATGAAAAACCTTTTAAATCAAAAAAAGATAGTAGATTTTATTTTCTACTTGACTCTTTTAATGGATTCTTGGTTCCACTGTAGTTAAACTTGATGTTAATTATATTTTATCGCTTTAACACTCTTTGTTGAGGCTAATGATAATTTATTCTCGCATTATCTTAGTCATAATATTTCTTCTCGAGCTAGTTGAGCTCACCTTTTTCTTTCATTATTCTCTTGAGAAATGAGAATATAGGTTTGGGGACGAGTCTGGGAACGGAGTAATGGTCCGTAGGATAGCATTAGTAGTCCTCACTATTACGTGAAATAGTGTGATAATAATTGTAATGAGGACTCCTTTTGAGTTTGTATAATATCTAGTAGACAATATTTGTATTCAAACTCACAGCTTTATGTCGTATTGTACACCTAGCGCTTATATTAGTAAGTTGTATTTAAATTTACACCACCATGTATTTGACTACCCAAGATGGGTGATGTATACCTAATTTTGGGGTGTCACAACAGTATTAGAGCTTAGGGATATGATCCTGCTAAGATGTGAGAATAGTACTAGGAGAGAGAGACGGGGAATACCTTCGCTAGTATGACCTACCTATGCTTATGTGCTATTTTATTGGTCAATGTAATATAGGGATAATTTGTTACATGTCAATTAACCTTTTGTTTTGTGGCGATGTCTCTCAAAATGACATCCGAGAATGTTGAGAATAGCAATGGAGCACGGTACCGATCGTTGATTCACCATATATCAATAATCGTGGATAATGTGCATCGTCGAAGGCGACAATCCTCATGCAAACAACAACACTTACCAAATGATGAATGATCAAATGTTCGGAGGCTTTATGCAATTTATGCAACAAAGAAAGAGAGCGACTCTGTCCAAAACGTAGGTGGAAACACGGAAAAACTCTCGGCGGTCACCGCTAAACAATTCAAGGAGCCGGGACCACCGGAGTTTAAGGAGAGCCAAAACCACTTCGGCGGAAGAATGGATAAAGCAGATTACCAAGATATTTGATGTCTTGGGATGCTCGAGGAGCAAAAGGTTCCTTTGCACGCTTTATGTTGCACCTTGAGAGGCGACATCGGTGGGAATCGGTAAAACGTACTCAACTTCATTGTACTAAAAGATATCTTGGGAGAAGTTCCAAGAGTTGTTCAACGACAAATACTTTCCTGAAAGTATTCGCCATGAAAGGAGGTGGAGTTTATCAAGTTGGAACAAAACAATATGACCGTAATCGCAATACGAGGCAAAATTTGCGAGTTATCACGGTTCGTCCCCACTGTGGATAATGAAGAGAGAATGGCGCGAATGTTTTTAAGAGGTTTGAAGTCGAGATACGCCAACATCTTATTTCTCATAAACTGTGTTTGTATTCAGATGTTGTAAATAGGGCTCAATTAGTGGAGCGCGATAACGAGTCAACGCAACTAAAAGAGAGCAAATTTAAGAAAATTATAATACCAAATGAGTAGTCATCGAGCGGTGACAACAAGCGTGGAGGGAATCAACGTGGCGATATGGTAACCACTTCGGTGTAATCGTACCAAAACAATAAGAATGGATATTTCAAGAAAAGGAGATTCAACAATGATGGAAAGACGTCGGCACCAAAGACCAAGTTGTTGTGGAAGGAGAAAGACCACCTATCATATGCTTCCAATGCGTGGGAGAGGGACACATCATCCGAATCACGCCATACCGTCCAAAAGCATGTTATAATTGTGGAAGAGAAGGTCACTTAGCCCAATTTTATCGTTTATCGAAGACAAATTCAGCTAGGATGGAGGCACCAAAAGGTCATCCCCGTAAAAGTCAAAACCTAGAAGTGCAAGGGAGGCGTTTGTTGTGACCTCCCAAAGAGCAAGGAACCCGAATGAGGTCATCACGGGTAAGCTTATCATAAACTCTAATGAAGTCTATACTTTATTTGATACCGGTTCTACCCATTCTTTTATTTCTCCTACTTGCGCCATCGATTAAATTTGACTCGGAGAAATTAGACTTTGACTTATCTGTGGAAACTCCGTTGGGAGAAACCTTCATTACATCAACTGTTTATAAGTCTTGTTTGGTTCAAATCGGTACCCTCACATTACCTGTCGATCTTATTTCATTAAAAATACTTGCATTTGACGTGATTCTAGGGATTGATTGGTTAACTACTTATCATGCAAAAATTGATTGTTTTTGTAAGGTTGTTAGCTTTTATATTCCTAATCAACCTATTATGCGAATTCAAACAACCGAACCATTAAAATCAATCACGGTCATCTCAAGCCATAAAGCTATTCATTTATTAAAAATGGATGTCAAGCTTTCTTAGCTCATGTCACAGATTTAAACAAAAATACGTCAGTTTTGAACGATATTTCTATTGTTAATAAATTTCCTGACGTATTCCCCGAAGAACTTCCTGGCCTACCCCGTGAGCGTGAAATTGAATTTTGTATCGACCTTGAATCCTAAGACAAAACCTATTTCCAAAGCCCCATATCGAATGGCTCCTATTGAACTTCGTGAGTTAAAGACCCAACTGCAGGAATAGTTAGACATTGGCTTTATTCGTCCTAGTACTTCTCCTTGGGGTGCTCCTGTTTCTATTCGTGAAGAAGAAAGATGGGAGTATGCGACTTTGTATTGATTAATGGAGTTGAATCATGTTACCATCAAAAATAGGTATCCATTGCCACGTATTGATGACTGTTTGACCGGTTGCAAAGGAGCCAAATTCTTTTCAAAGATTGATCTTCGTTAGGATATCACCAATTGAAGATTAGAACCACGACATTCCAAAGACTCGCCTTAAACTCCTGACGGCATTATGAATTCCTAGTCATGTCCTTTGGATTGACTAATGCTCCCTCCGCCTTCATGGATATGATGAACCGAGTATTCAAGGAATATTTAGATCACTTTGTGGTCGTCTTTATTGATGACATCCTTATTTATTCCAAAAGCCGTGAAGATCATGAGCAACACTTGAGGTCGACACTCCAAAAGCTTCGTGAATATAAGCTTTATGCCAAGTTGAAGAAATGCGAGTTACGGCTTGAAGAAGTAGCATTCCTTGAGCACGTGGTATCAAGTCATGGAATATCTGTTGACCCAAAGAAAGATTGAAGCTATTCAAAGTCGGGAACAACCTAAATCGATGACCAAAGTCACGAGCTTTCTCGGTTTAAATTTGGTTATTATCGGAGATTCGTGGAAGGATTTTCTCGAATCGCTACTCCATCGACTCACCGACTCGAAAAGATACAAAGTTCTATTGGAGCGAAGAATGTGAGAAGAGTTTTCAAGAACTCAAGAGGAGACTTATTTCAAAGACTGTTACGACAATACCATCCGGCTCGGAGGGATTTGTCATCTACAATGATGCTTCGAACAAAGTGTTGGGATGTGTTCTCATGCAACATGGAAATGTTATAGCTTATGCCTCGCGACAACTCAAAGAATATGAGAGGAATTATCCTACTCATGATCTAGAGTTGGTATTGTTGTCTTCAGCACTTAAAATTTGGAGGCATTACTTGTATGGGGAGAAAGTGGAGATCTTTACGGATCATAAAAGCCTCAAATATTTCTTCACTCAAAAGGAACTCAACATGCAACAACGACGTTGGCTTGAATCTGTTGAAAGATTATGATCATACCATCCAATACCATCCTCGAAAAGCGAACGTGGTAGCCTACGCATTGAGTAGAAGATCATATGCAAGTACGAAAAGCGATATTGTCAACGCAAGGCCCATTTGTGTGACTTACAAAGGATGGAGATAGAGTTAAAGACTCAGTGGACGCGTGTGATGATAGCGAGTATACGAGTAGAACCGACTTTTAATCGATAAAGTTAAAGTCGCCAAGCTACGGACACTGGAGCCGATGCGTATGAGGAAGAAAGTGCAAGAAGGTGCTATCGCCAAGCAAGAATCGATGAAGAAGGAATACTTGAAATCAACTCCGGACTTTATGTTCCTAACGACCACGATTTAAAGTATAATATCATGATGGAGGCGCACAACACACCATTTGCAATCCATCTCGGGAGTACCAAAATGTATCATGATATTCGTCGTACATTTTGGTGGAGCAATATGAAGAGAGAGATAAGCTATTTATTTATCTCAAGGTGTCTAACTTGTCAACGAGTTAAAGCGAGCATCAAGTACCAAAAGGTCCATTGCAACCACTTGAAATTCCGGAATGGAAGTGGGAGCACATTACCATGGATTTCAAGCTCGGCCTTCCTAAGGTTTCTCAAGGCATTGATGCGATTTGGGTCATTGTTGATAGATTGACCAAGTCTCGCTCATTTCTTACCAATACGAGAAACTTATACACTTGAACGTCTTGCTCATGATGTATATAACGAGATTGTAAGATCGCATGGTATGCTTGGTATCCATAGTTTCCGATCGAGACCTAAGATTCACTTCACGATTTTGGGTTAGTTTGCAAAAAGCTATGAGCACAGACTTACGATTTAGCTTTCGGCATATCATCCTCGATTTTACCGGACAATGGAGAGGACTATTCAAACTCTTGAAGATCTATTAAAACTCGTGTCCTTGATTTCAAGGGAGTTGGGACAAGTTCTTACCATTGGTGGAGTTTTCCCACAACAACAGCTTATCAAGCAAGTATTGGCATGGCTCCATTCAAGCGTTGTATGGAAGAAAGTGTCGTTCTCCAAAGATTTGGGATGAGGTGGGTGAAGCAACGTTGTTGGGGACCGGAGTTGATACGTATGACTACGGAAAAGATTCAAACGATCCGACAATGTATAAAAACCTCACAAAATCGATAAAAGAGTTATCTTTGATCTTCATCGAAAGGGCGTGGAATTCGATATAGGAGATCACGTGTTGTTAAGAGTTGCTCCATGGAAAGGAGTTACAAGATTTGGAAAGAGAGGAAAACTTAATCCTCGATTCATCGGTCCATTTTAATCCTCGATCGAGTAGGAATCGTGGCCTATAGACTCGCTTTCGCCAAAAATGTCTCGTGTTCATAAAATTTTCACATATCCATGTTACGTAAATATGTGAAAGACCCGAACCATATTATTGAGTTAGAACCCTACAAAATAGCGGAAGATTTGATGTATGAAGAGGTTCTGTTCAAATTTTGGATAAGAAGGAACATATTCTACGCTCGAAGGTTATACCTCAAGTCAAAGTTTTGTAGAGGAACCACGATGTTGAGGAAATGACTTGGTTGTTAGAATCAAAATGAAATCAAGGTATCCTTACCTCTTCGACATACCAGTATCGTACCCTAATTTCGAGGGCTAAATTTCATAAGAAGGGGAGGTTGTAAGACCCGACTTTTATAAATAAAGATGAATTTTAATAAATATTATTTTTGAATATTATGGAATAAATTTGATATAATGTTATAGTTGTGGGTAATATTTATAAATTTTGCAAAAGTAAGCAAGTTGTTATAAAATATTCGTTTGGTCGAGGAATATTCTTTTTTTGTGGGAATATTAAATGCGACTACTCAATCATTAGTGGACCCTCACAACGGAGTATTGTCGTAGTTAGAAAATGACAAAATTATCTTTCTATAAAAATAACGGCGGAGATGTTACCGTTAAAATTGTTGAACTACCCGGTGGTAAAAGTACAGTAATACGCGTGGTTGCATAGTAGCACACGGTATTGATTATTGATGCTTACGTGAGAAGTCACTTAGCTATACTCAATTATTGCTACGATAATTCTTTGCATCATATCTCTTATATTATTGATTCAATTATTGTCACAAAGATCATCTCGTATAATATGTTATATTATTAATTGAGACTTATACATGTTATAAATGATTAATAATTGTTGAAAGATTAAATATGTGCTCATTAAAATAAAATGATTTGTGGTAATATTTATTCAATCCTCGATGTATATAAAGAGTCTGCGTGAGACGTTTGTGGTAAGTTTGATTATTTTATGGGGGCCCATATGTCATCATCTAAGAGTCTCTTTCGTCAATATAGTAATTACCTTTGTGAATCGTAATTACCTTCGTCGATAATAGTATTTACCTTCGTCAATAATATTTTACCTTCGTCGATAGTATTTACTTTCAATCGATAGTAATTACCTTCTTCAATAGTAATTACCTTTGTCAATAGTAATTACCTTCCTCAATAGTAATTACCCCTTCGCAAATAGTAGTTGTCCTTCAATATTACCAAGAGTTAACTACCTCTTCTTGTTCCAAGGGTTAATTACCCTTCTCGCAAAATAGTAGTTGTCTCTTCAATATTACCAAGAGTCATTTTGACCATTCGTTAAGACCAAGAGCCACCCTCGGTTTTTCTATAAATAGAAAGCTCATTCCTTCATTATTTCTTACGAATTCAATTGAACTCTAGAGAGAGAAACTATAGAGAAAGAAGAAAAGTATTCTCGCTACTTCACTTTTCCAATATTCAGTTCTTCTAAGGTAGGGAATATTATTTGTTGTACCCGTAAGGGTGTTATTCTTTCTTATTCATGAAGAGAACTGTTGTTATTCCATTTCTTATTATTCTCATGGAATAACTCAGATACGCTTGTTTACCCTATACTTGGTGACATTCTTCTATTATTCTCGTTGGAACATCCTGTCTCATGTGTTTTACACCTTAATTCGGTTCCGCCTCTTTATTATTATTCTGTTGGAATATCACATGCATGTTTTTTACCGGGACTGGTTCCGCTCTTTATTATTATTACATTGGAACATCCATGTCATGTGTGTTTTACGGGACCTAGTTCCATTCTTTATTATTCTGCTGGAATATCCGTCATGCATGCTTTTACGGCGGACCGTTCCGTTATTTATTATTTTGTTGGAATAACTTTTGCACAATGCGGCCTATCGCATGCATGGTGATTTCTTTTGTTATTCCATTCTTTATTATACCCAAATGGTTAAAACTTTGACTTCTACTCCATGAAATTAGTGGAATATTCTTGATATTTCAAGGCTTCATCCAAAGATCCTTTCATGGAAATATTCTTCTCAAGATTCGGAATTTTACTCTACAAAGCGATGATCATGTTGACAGATTTGGATGTTATTGGTTCCTAGATAAATTAATTCTTGAACTTGTTTTATTGAATTCTTATATCATTGTCATATGTGGCCTGTAGTGCATAGATGGACTTGGTATGATTATGACCAGAGACTATTCGGTGTAATCATGACCGTAATGTTACAAATGATGTGGTAAAAATCCTCAATGGTAGTAGTGCATTGATGGACGATTGTTGGCATGATCATGACCATTAATGAATACACAACTATTCTTGGCCCGTAGTGGTATGAATAATTGTGGTCGTGATACTTAAAGAATATCCTTGGCGTAGTGCGGGTGATTCAATGATGTGGAATATTTATTAAAGTTTAGTCTCAAATATATGATGATGAAAAACCTTTTAAATCATAAAAGATAGTAGATTTTATTTTCTACTTGACTCTTTTAATGGATTCTTTGATTCACCGTAGTTAAACTTGATGTTAATTATATTTTATCGCTTTAACATCGTTGTAGGCTAATGATAATTTATTACGCATTATCTTAGTCATAATATTTCTTCTTGAGCTAGTTGAGCTCACCCTTTCTTTCAATGTTCTCTTCTGAAATGAGAATATAGGCCGACGCGAGTCGGGGAATGGAGTAATGGTCCAGAGGATAACATTAGTAGTCCTCACTATTCTGTGAAATAGTGTGATAATAATTGTAATGAGGACTCCTTTTGAGTTTGTATAATATCTAGTAGACAATATTTGTATTCAAACTCACGCTTTATGTCGTATTGCATACCTGCAGTTATATTAGTAAGTTGTATTTAAATTCTGTACCATGTATTTGACTACCCAAGATGGGTGATGTATACCTAATTTTGGGGGCGTCACATTAGTGTTATATATATGTGTATTTACATGTATATGTGTTTCACGATAAGAATTTTCTTATGTTCTGTAAAATCAGTTATTGAATTGATGATATTAATAACTAATAATTGTGCGTATATTTGTTTATAACGATTAGAATTTATGTTTAAAACAAGAAATTTGTATGCTAATTTTGTTTTGAAAGTAGATAATTTTGACAGTATATGTATTCTTTGTATGGCTTAGGTAAGTACCAATTTTGATGGTCAATTCTTATGTTAAACTGCAAATTAAAGCTTGATTATGTTAGTTCGTTAAGAAATAAGCATAACGTAATTGGAATAAAATGATTTTGCCAAGTACAGAGATTACAGTGATGATTTTTAGGGATGAATATCAAAATTTGAGTTTTATATGAAAATCAGGAAATTTGAGAAACTAACCTAGCTTAAATTGTTGTTAAATTGTTTTAATTGGTAGAATATGTTCACAAACATGTTTGTGATAGTTCTATACCATTTTTACATGTTATTATCACTGTTTGGTTCATGCCGTGGTACTGCTGTCATCACGTACACAGGTAATGCTAAATGCTTGCGTTAAGGCAAAAATGGCGCAATTGCCTTGATCCGTGCCTTTGTATGGGCGCAATTCATGCAATACCCTGGTTTGGGACATTGACTTCTGTAGTTTCTGCAAACCTTGTAACATCACTATAGCTTGGTTTAAGGTTGTGTTAAGGAGTCAAACATGTAACAAGGAGGTTAAATCAGTAACGTGTTATGTCATTGATGATTTCAACTTTGTAAATGTGATTGTAAGTGATAAACGTGTTATGTTATAAGTTAGTTATACAATGAACGTTAGTTAAGTGTTATGAGGTTAACGCTTGGAAAATTCTGAAACGTATATGGTAATATAAGACTTGTGCTAAATTAACAAGCCTAACTAGAAATGTGTGTTATGATGGAACGTGAATATTAGTATATATAATATATTATGGTTCTAAACCTATGTATAGGTGAAAGTGAGTTTGATATTATAGCTTACGCTCGAGGCAAGTTTCTAAACTTCTCTTTTTACATTGAGCAAGTTTTCTAAACCTATCTTTTTACAATGAGCAAATTTCTTACTTTAACCTTTCATTAAGCGAACTTGTGTACTTCTAATCATTATTTGAGCAAGCTAGCTATAACTTTAACTTTATTCGAACAAGTTTGAATTCCAATATTTATTGATGCATTCTAACTTGTTTATTGTTAGACAAGTTTCTTTATTGTCATTCAGATGTTATGAATGCAGTTTTCTTGAATTCTAATTCTTATTGTTGAATTACCTTATCTCATTTACTTGACAGAAGCTATTCTCATAATGAGTAGGATTTATGTTCATCTTGTTATTATTTAAAGCATACTCCATAATTCGTAGTCCTAATTTAATATTATTCACACAAGGTTTGTTGTCATTCAATACTTATGCTTTGTAATTGTTTCTAAGCATGAGTTCAAGATATAGTTAGTTCGCTTACGCTTATTCATTGTTCCATATTACTCCCTCCGTCCGAGATTTTTGTAAATTTATTTTAATATTTATTGAATTAAATAAATATTTTTGATGATTTAATTATTAGATTAAATAATTAATTGATGCAATTGTTGTGAGATTAATTTAATTATATGTGTTACATTTATTAAATTAATGTAGAGAATAATTATTATTCAAATATGTATTTATGTGAGCTTATTGAATTAAATGAAATATTTAATTAAGCATGATGTTATTTAATTAATTTAATTATTAATTAGAGAGTTAATAATTTGACATTATTTATTAATGAGAAAATTAAATATATGACTATGTGAATTTATGAGAATTTATTATATTTTATTTAAAACAAATTAAATAAGATATTGATTTAATTTATAAAGGAGTGTGACATTATTTAAACTATATGATAAAAAGTTTTATTAAAATAAAGAGCTTTGAACTTAGTTTGTTAGCCAAATGAGGCCTTAGGAGGAGTTGAGGCGGTTAAACCACGAATGGAATAATGACCTCAACTCTGCTCTTGCATAAAAACTCGATTGAGTTTAACTTATTATTTTTTTTTTATTTTATTGAGAGCGGAGAAATCACGAGAGAGAGTTTGAGAACTTTGAGAGAGATTGTGATCTTTGTGATTAAAGGAGAAGAAGTGTGAAGAAATTGAAAAATTTTGTCACCATGTGTAATCTAAGCTAGTATTCTGAGGGTAATCCCTTCTTCCCAAATTTTAAAGTTCGTCATTTAGTTTTTTATAAAAATGGCTTTCATATATTACATAAAGTCTCTACGTGAATTGGGAATGATGATGATTTTAATAAGAATATGTGTAATAATTAGAGTAGTATAACATGTTTACTATATAGACCATATCATCGATATCATAAAACATATAGTTATCGATGATGACTTGTTATTTCAAAATTACAGAGTATGGGTTTTGGCCTTATGGCCCTATAAGTGGTATTTAATGCGTTGATCATATATTATCCTAAATTTTACACTCGTATATTATTATACATGTTGATACGAAGAGACCAAACTTTAAACGAGCGGATTAGGTGTTATAACGAATCAAGTAGTATCAATTTTCATGTTTTATTTTCAAAACCTTCAAGAACATCAAAGTCGGTGAAATTATAGATTTTTAACTCTGTGATTATGTGTTTTAATGGGTTAAAACCATTCTATAAATGTTGGGTTATGTTTATATATGAATTATAACATGTGGGTATGATTAATTTAGTGTAGTAGTAATTTAATTGGAGTTTTTGAAACATGTTACGCAATTTTAGCGAATTGCGAGCAGTTTCTTTCTATTCATGCATGCGATGTGCCATTCAGATCCAACATATAAGGCCCATGCATTAGTAGTGCATGTATGCCATGATGATGTGATAGCATGTGCTTGCCATGTATGGCATTGAATGTGAACTTAGTTACAAAGTGTGGCGCATGGCGCCACTCTCTGAAATGTCGAAAATGAAATATTTTTAATATTCAAGTCTATGAACGTGATAGTAACTTAATTTAATGAACATAAAACTATGTTATAAGTATAATGAGATGTTAAAATAGATACTTAACATGTAAATAACATAATTACATGTGGATTGAATTATTGAATACATAATTAAATTATTATTCATGATGTGTAAATTATGTGACAAAGTGTGTAAATTAACTAAGTATAGTTAATAATCAAAGTAGACAAAGAGAATGAGTTTATGATGATTAGTTAAGTTATAATTAATTGCTATTATTGTGAATGTGAATGGTATGTAGGATTTAAATTCAAAGAGCGTGCTTAGTTAAAGTGTAATCTACATTGCGAGGCAAATTTCCTAACCTACTTGTCATTATTGTTCAAGTTTATTATTTACCTCGAGTAAATTATCATTACTATTATTCAAGTTCAAATGTTATATTAAAGATTGATTATCTTTTCAAAGCATGATTCGTTATACAATAATTGTCCTATTGTATACTTCTTGAGATTATTATTCAAATTGAATATCATTATTGTTGAACCTTATTAGACTAGTGAACTTTATTGATTCAACTAGTCCTTAGTTGATGAAACGTTCTAAATTTTAGAACCCTTATTGAATTATCCAAACCAAACTTCCTTTAGTGCGGACTCGAATGTCAAACGAGATGAACAACCTGCAAAGGGATTTACTTATCGTTAAGCGTTAAGATATTGTGCACGATGATGGTACTAAGGGCTGATCCCCCCTAAGTATGAGTAGAAAGGTCCATAGTCTTATGATTGTTAAAGGTTTCAAGTATAACCCTTGATAACCTAGGACATAGTTCAGTCTTCTTATGACCCTCGAAATTCTTTTGATTCTTGTTATTCATTCTTGATTCAAAAGTTGAGCTTTTATTCGAGATGTCTTTGATTTACTCGCATGTTATTATCTTTGTTATTTCATTATTATATACTTGTGGGCAATAGTGCTCACTCTTGCTTAATAATAACATTGCGATTAAGAAACGAAAGAAGCGATGAACCTTCCACTAGTAAAAGCGAGGGCAAAGTTAACAAAGTGATGAAGACTTGTTATTTTATTGATGATGTATTTATGTTTAAGACTTGAGTTAATGATGTTGTTTAAGACTTATTTGTTTATGATTCCATACGGATGTTTAAGGTTAGTTTAACTTTGGGATTGTATTATTATTATTAGGATGTTGTAACCCTTAAGGGAAGATTTTATTCTATCTATTGCATGGCTTGCATTTATTATGGGTAGATAGATAGATGATATTTGTCTGATGAACACCAAATCCGTGGAATTGAAGTACGGATTTGGGGTGTCCTGAAGTTAGTATCAAAAGTTGTGGGTTATGAACCTTAGGTGGGGAACAACCTTAGGTAGTAGCCTTATAGAAAGAAGATAGTGATGGAAAACTCTTATCGAGTTATAAGAAATGAATTTATGTAATTCATTGAAGATAATAAAAGACCTTATGTGTTTATGTGTTAAAGTATCGTTAGATGATACGACTTAGTAACTAAAACTTAAAATTTTGTTGTCGGGGATGTCGAATGTTGGAGAAGCTAGTCAAGTTGGGGAGGAAGAACCCGGTACCTATAGTACCCTCTTGAGGAGGAACCCGTGTACCTATAAATGCAGAAGAGGGAGGAGCCAGAGACATTCATGTCGTTAGGGAGCGGTAGTGGTGCGAGAGGAATCATCTCCATTGATCACCATTGTTGGTCGGGAGCATGAACACAGGCTAAGGAGGATCTGAGGAGGAATTTGTTGAGGAAGAGGAAGAGAGAAGAAGAGGAGTTACCACGGTACACCATTGATCTTTGAGATGTATGACACGTTATACGATCGTAGCGTGGAGTCTACGAGATGAGGTCTGAGGATCGGTGAGCGAGCTATTATTGATGATTTACTCTAGAGAGAGAAGGAGAGGAGATTTTGACTCTTCACTCACGATTGGGAAATGTAGAATGGGATTTGGTCCATGAGAAGGGTCAAACCAAGATAAAATCGAGGAGATAGAGAAGTTGAAGAAGGAACCAAGGAAACCTCAAAAGACTAAAAATAGCGAGAGAGGAAGGTTGGGTAAGAGAATCACGTCGGTGATCGTGCGAAGATGATGATGGTCGTGCAAAGAAAGCGAAGATTGGGGAGACATATTCTACACTTAACAAGGCGATGAATGAGACCCAAGATCGAGTTTTGAGGTACCCGATCCATTTCGAAGGACTACCATTGTACATGATGGATCGCGGAGACGATGTATCGCATCTTAGAAGAGGGCGTAGCAAGGCTAATCGATTACCTTGATGAAAGCGGTGATATGATTTATTTAATTATGTGAAGAACTTAATTAGTTTTAGATGTAAATTACGATGTGTTTATGAGCGAAGGAATATTTGAATGTTTTAAATCACATGGATTCTTTATTCCGGGATAGTTGATGTAAATAGCGGTTATGCTATCGTTTAATGTTAAAACTTTTGATTTGAATGAAAATATATCAAGTTGTTTGAGATGATGTGTTAAATGATATGTTAAATTGTTAAGTAATGCCTTAACTATTTAGAGAAATAAATAAAGTTCTAATAAGCGTTTATTTAACGAGAAAAATGCACGAGGAGAAAGACAACAACGTCAACCGGCTCTCGGAAGAGTCGACCAATAATAACAATAATATTGATGCAATGCTAATCCGTTCGTGAGTTGGTTAACTTCTTGACTTGGAGCCATGAATAATCAACCTCAAGCTCCACCAAACACAACGTTTAAAGACTTGGCGGTGGGACCGCCAGAGTTCAAAGGTTCCATGAACCCAATCGAGGCTCAAACGTGGGTTATGGAAATGGAGAAAGGTTTTTTCGACGTTGCTAGGTAGAGAAGACCGAAAGACCGCTTTTGCAACGTTTATCTTTGAAGTCTGAGGCTAGCTATTGGTGGCAAGCAAAAACAAAGTGCGAGGAGGTGAAGGTGTAATTACGTGGGAGAGATTTAAAGAGATGTTTTTGAAATGTATTTCCCAACTAGTTCACGAGAATCGGATGGAGGTTCAATTTACTAGAGTGAAGCGAGGAAACATGGCGTGCACGACTACTGCGACTAAATTCAACGAGTTAGCGAGGTTACCCGTGTCAAGTACACACGAATGAGAGAGAAAGCGGAAAGATTGAACAAGGACTAAAGCCTTGGGTGTATGAGCAAAGGTATCAATGTTTGAGATAAACACGTTTGCTTTGGAGTTTTGGAAAAGGCCATCCTCATTTGAAGGTGGAAGCGATCACGGTGACCAAGTACAATCAAGATCGGAAGAAGAAGAAGAGTGAAGGTGAAATTAATAACAAGGCGATGGAAGTAGCACGGGGAGGTGGAAATTTCAATCGAGAAGAAAAGGTGGAATGATGACTCATCATCGGGAATCAACAAGGTAATCGGAAGAAAAGAATCAAAGCATGCCCGGCTTGCGGGAAAGCCCATCTGGGAGTTTGTATGAAAGGAAAAAGAGTGTGCTACAATTGTGGTCAGGAAGGCCACATAGCACCAAACTATCCAAACCAAAAGAAGGGTGCTTGTTTTACTTGTGGGTTGAAGGGCCATCTGGCAAGAGACTGTCCCAAGAAGGGATCGGGAGGGTCAGGATCAGGATCAGGAGAAAACCAGGGAAATAACAGTTGAAATACCTTAACCATCACCGGACCAACCATAACAAAGCCAATGAATCGCCTTGCCCTTGGACTTTCAACATGGCGGTGCAAGATGTAGTTCGATCCGTGATGTGGTGTCGGTATCATTCCGATCAATAAAATTAATGCTTATGTTTTATTTGATTAAAGGTGCTACTTGTTCCTTTATATCCAGATGATTTTGCCAAAATTTAGATTTGCCTAAGAATGAATTGGATTACCCATGAACATAGAAATTGCGAATAGAGAAATAATCCACATTAAATATGTACATAAGAAGCGTAGAGTGGATATTAAGGGTAATATCATGAGCGTAGATCTTATCCTATTAAACTTGGGGAATTTGATGTTATTTTGGGAATGGATTGGTTATTCAATTACGGGGCTACGTAATTGATTGCCAAAAGAAGCGTATTAACCTTATGACTCCGTCGAAAGGTTGTATTTTATGGTAGCAAGTCGCTGAGACAAGCGAGTTGTCGGCGATGATGCGAGCCGAGGAAGTTGTTAAGACAAAGTTGTGTAGGATACTTAGCTTACATAGTCGACGATCGAAAAGAGAAATCAAAAGGTAGAAGAGATACTGGATTGTGGGACTTCGTCGACGTATTTCAGACGATTTACGGGACTTCCACGGATAGAGGTAGATTTAAGTGATCGATTTGGCGCCGGGAAGCTGCTCCATATCGAAGGCACCATCTCGAATGGCACCGATGAGAGATGAAGGAATTAATGGTACAACTACAAGAATTGTTGGACAAAGTACATTCAATAGAGCGTATCGTGGTGGGGAGCGCCGGTGTTGTTTAATGAAAAGAAGGATGGATCGATCGACTCTGCATTGACTACTGAGAAGCTGAATAAGGTCACGATTAAAACAGGATATCCATTACCAGGATCGATGACTGTTTTGATCAATTGAAGGGAGCGAGATACTTTTCCAAGATAGACTTGAGAAGCGGTTATCATCAATTGAAGGTGAGGCGGAGGATGTCTGAGAAGGCGGCGTTCGAGAATGCGATATGGTCACTACAATTTTTAGTAATGTCGTTTGGTCTAACGAATGCTCCTGCGACATTTATGGGACTAATGAATGGTGTGTTCAAGCCATTTTTGGACAAATTAAGTAGTGGTATTTATAGATGACATTTTGGTATATTCCAAAACCAAAGAAGAACACGAAGAACATTTGAGATTAACATTGGAAGTATTGAGAAGGGAAAAGTTGTACGCTAAATTTTTGAAATGCGAATTCTGGATTGAGCGAGTACAATTTCTTGGTCACGTGATCGATAAAAATGGAATTTCGGTAGATCCATCCAAAGTAAAAGCCGTGATTAATTGGGATCGGTAGAGAACACCATCGAAGTAAGAAGTTTTCTTGGATTAGCGGGGATATTATAGAAGATTCATCTGAAGACTTTTCCAAGATCGCAACTCAGTTAACAAATTTAACTTTCGAAAAGTTTGTGAAATTTGTTTGAACGGATAAGTGTGAGAAAGTTTTCAAGAATTGAAGAAGAGGTTGAGTCTGGCCTTTGTGTTCTCTCTTAGGATGATCTGAGGAAATTTTGTTGTTTATAGTGATCGTCGCGCAAAGGACTTGGTTGTGTCTTGATGCAAAAGGCAAAAGTCATTCGCGTATGCATCCACGACAATTGAAGGATTACGAGAAGGGATATCAGACCCATGACTTAGAGAGTTAGCTGCGATTGTTTTTGCTTTAAAAATTTGGAGGCACTACCTCTACGGGGAGAAGTGTGAAATATATCTGGGACCACAAGAGTAAAATATATTTTCACGAAAAAGGATTTGAATATCGTCGAAAGAAGGTGGTTGGAGTTAATTAAGGATTACGACTGTGAGATTTTATACCATCAAGGTAAAGCGAATGTGGTTCTTAGGCGCCTTAAGTAGAAAGGGTGTGAGAAATTGATGATGTTATTTGCTTTCGGGAGGAGCTAATTGTGAAATGGAGAAACTGGAGTTGGAAGTGAAGTATCCTATGGAGATTGATGAGAAGCTATTTGGATGCAATCTGGTACAACTCTACTTGGATAAAGTAAAGGAGGCTCGACTTGAGATGATGAATGTAAAAAGGTGACAAAGAAGATATCTGAAGGAACCGAACAAAGATTTAAGATGGATAAGGAAGGAATCTTGAGATTTGAGAGTAGAATTTGGGTACCCCGATCTGAGAGATTAAGGAAGAAATTTTGAGCGAGGCTCATAGTTCACGATATTCGATTCACCACAGTAGTACCAAGATGTACCAAGATCTTGAGACAACATTTTTGGTGGCCGAATTTGAAGCGTGATGTTGCGAATGTGTTTGCAAGTGTCTTACACTGTCGAAAGTAAAAGCGAACATCGAGAGACAGTGGATTGTTTCAACCATTTAAATCCCGAGAATGGAAATGGGAACATATTACAATGGACTTGGTGGTTGGCCTTGAAGCGACTCGGAAAAGGCTACTGACGCGATATGGGTTATCGTTAATGGTGACGAAATCTGCACACTTCCTTCCGATCAAAATCAGATTCAACTTAGATCGGTTAGCGAGGTTATATGTAAAAGAGATTGTTTGAGGCACGGAGTTACGGTGTCAATTATTTCGATAGAGATCCGCGCTTTACATCAAATTTTGAAAGCGTCTTGAGGAATGCATGGGTACACAATTGCGAATGAGTATGACTTATCACCCTCAAATAGGCAGACGAGACAGCGAAAAACAATTCAAACATTAGAAGATATGCTAAGAGCACGTGTGATGGACTTTAAAGGAAATTGGGATGATCACCTACCATTAGTAGAGTTAAACTACAACAACGATTACCACGCTAGTATTGGCATGCTTAGCCTTACGAAGCGTTATCTCGGCGAAAGTCACGAAACTCGCTTTCTTTGGGATGAAGTTGGTGAAAGACAATTGCTAGGGCGAAATTGAGTGCAATGAGGCGGCGAAAAATAGTCAAAGTGATCCGAGCACGACTGGTAGCGACTCAAGATCGACGGAAGAAATACTGTTGATCCACATCGTAAAAATATCGAGTTTGAATCGGTAGTTATGTTTTCTTGAAGGTCTCTCCTGGAAGGAAAGATCGAGTTCGGAAAGAAAGGAAAATTGAGCCCAAGATTCATTGGACCATTTGAAGTACTTGAAAGAATCGGAGAAGTCGCGTCTGAGGTAGCCTTACCTCCGGCACTCGAGAATGTCCTAGCGTCTTCCATGTTTACGTATTCACGACCCTACAAAGCCGATTACAAGCATGTAATTGAATACGAACCCTGCATTTTGAGAAAGACTTATCTTACGAAGAAATTCTGTCAAATTGTCGTAAAAAAGAACAAGTTCTCGAAAAATAAAGTTATACCTTACATTAAGGTAATTTGGAGGAACCACAATGAAGAAGAAGCTACGTGGGAACTCGAAGAGAATATGATGAAGAATTACCCTCATTTATTTACTTAATTATGTGTAAGCGATTACGGGGAATGAGAATCTTTGTAAGGGGGAGAATGTAATGGGTTGAATTTATTGAGTCGTGATTACGGGGACGAGAATCCTTTTAAGGGGGAAAGATGTGTAACGAACGAGATTTTTGTAAATTTATTTTAATATTTTATTGAATTAAATAAATATTTTTTTCGATGATTTAATTATTAGATTAAATAATTAATTGATGCAATTGTGGTAGATTAATTTAATTATATGTGTTACATTTATTAAATTAATGTAGAGAATAATTATTATTCAAATATGTATTTATGTGAGCTTATTGAATTAAATGAAATATTTAATTAAGCATGATGTTATTTAATTAATTTAATTATTATTAGAGAGTTAATAATTTGACATTATTTATTAATGAGAAAATTAATTATATGACTATGTGAATTTATGAGAATTTATTATATTTTATTTAAAACAAATTAAATAAGATATTGATTTAATTTATAAAGGAGTGTGACATTATTGTAACTATATGATAAAAAGTTTTATTAAAATAAAGAGCTTTGAACTTAGTTTAAGTTAGCCAAATGAGGCCTTAGGAGGAGTTAGGGCGATTAAACCACGATGGGAATAATGACCTCAACTCTGCTTTGCTCTTTATTTAAAACTTAGATTGAGTTTAACTTACGTATTTTTCATTTTAGTTAATTGAGAGCGGAGAAATCAATCAGAGAGAGTTTGAGAACTTTGAGAGAGATTGTGATCTGTGATTAAAGGAGATGAAGTGTGAGAAATTGAGAATTTTTGTCACCTGTGTAATCTAAGCGAGTATTCAAGGTAATCCTTTCTTCCCAAATTTTAAAGTTCGTCATTTAGTTTTTATAAAAATGGCTTTCATATATTACGTAAGTCTCTTGTGATTGGGAAATGATGATTTTATAAGAATATGTGTAATAATTAAATGTAGTATAACATGTTTTACTATATAGACCATATCATCGATGTCATAAAACATGTCGTTATATGATGACTTGTTATTTCAAAATTACAGAGTATGGGTTTTGGCCTTATGGCCCTATAAGTGGTATTTAATGCGTTGATCATATATTATCCTAAATTTTACACTCGTATATTATTATACA
This sequence comes from Panax quinquefolius, assembly GCA_020205615.1. NCBI lineage: Eukaryota > Viridiplantae > Streptophyta > Magnoliopsida > Apiales > Araliaceae > Panax > Panax quinquefolius. The sequence goes on from CM035166.1 coordinate 43,630,490, forward strand.
TGTTGATCTGAAGAGACCAAACTTTAAATGAAATGGATTGATTGTTATAACGAATCAAGTAGTATCAATTTTCATGTTTTTTTATTTTCAAAACCTTCAAGAACATCAAAGTCGGTGAAATTATAGATTTTTAACTTTCTGTGATTATGTGTTTTAATGGGTTAAAACCATTCTATAAATGTTGGGTTATGTTTATGCATGAATTATAACATGTGGGTATGATTAATTTAGTGTAGTAGTAATTTAATTGGAGTTTTTTGTACATGTTTTGCAATTTTTCGCGAATTGCGAATAGTTTCTAACTTCATGCATGCATTGATCATTTCTTAACATAAGCCACCTGCATACCATGGCCATGATGCATGCCATCAGCCATGTCCATGCATATGTACTTGTGACTTAAGAATATAAAATGTGGTGGCCTATATGGCTTCTCTCTGCGAAATGTCCAAAAATGAAATATTTTAAATATTTAAGTCTAGCAATGTGATAGCAACTTGATTTAATGAACATAAACTATGTTATAAGTATAATGAGATGTTAAAATAGATACTTAACATGTAAATAACATAATTACATGTGGATTGAATTATTGAATACATAATTAGCTTGTTATTAATGATGTGTAAATTATGTGACAAAGTGGTAAATTAACTAAGTATAGTTAATAATCAAAGTAGACAAAGAGAATGAGTTTATGATGATTAGTTAAGTTATAATTAATTGGTATTGTGAATGTGAATGGTATGTAGGATTTTAAATTCAAAGAACGTGCTTAGTTAAAAAGTGTAAATCTACATACGAGGCAAGTTTCTAACCTACTTGTCATTATTGTTCAAGTTTATTATTTACCTCAAGTAAATTATCATTACTATTATTCAAGTTCAAATGTTATATTAAAGATTGATTATCTTTTCAAAGCATGATTCGATTATACAATAATTGTCCTATTGTATACTTCTTGAGATTATTATTCAAATTGAATATCATTATTATTGAACCTTATTAGACTAGTGAACTTTATTGATTCGACTAGTCCTTAGTTGATGAAACGTTCTAAATTTGAGAACCCTTATTGAATTATCCAAACCAAACTTCCTTTGGTGCGGACTCGAATGTCAAACCCGAGATGAACAACCTGCAAAAGGGATTTACTTATCGTTAAGCGTTAAGATATTGTGCACGCGATGTATGGTACTAAGAAATTTGATCCCCTAAGTATGCAGTAGAAAGGTCCATAGTCTTATAGTTGTTAAAGGTTTCAAGTATAACCCTTGATAACCTAGGACATAGTTCAAGGTCTTATGACCCTCGAAATCTTTTGATTCTTGTTATTCATTCTTGATTCAAAAGTTGAGCTTTTATTCGGATGTCTTTGATTTACTCGCATGTTATTATCTTGTTATTTCATTATTATACTTGTGGCAATAGTGCTCACTCTTGCTTAATAATAACATTGCGATTAAGAATGAAAGAGCCGATGAACCTTCCACTAGTAAAAGGCGAGGCAAAGTTAAAGTTATGAAGTGATGAAGACTTGTTGTTTTATTATGATGATGTATTTATGTTTAAGACTTGAGTTAATGATGTTGTTTAAGACTTATTTGTTTATGATTCCATACGATGTTTAAGGTTAGTTTAACTTTGGGATTGTATTATTATTATTGGATGTTGTAACCCTTAAGGGAAGATTTTTATTCTATCTATTGCATGGCTTTTGCATTTATTATGGGTAGATAGATGATATGATATTTATCTGATGAACACCAAATCCGTGGAATATTTAATAATGTAATCTAATTATTTAAAGGGTGGATTTTGGTTTAAATATTATTTTATTTGGGTAGATAGTATGAATGTTTTGATTAAGTGAACACCAAATCTTGAGGTAATGATCAAGGTTTGGGGTGTCGTGACCCATTCTGATAAGCATTGCGGTTAAAAGATTTACAAACTCTGCATGGGGTTATAGGACCTCCCTCGGTTGATTTGTGTTAGCGCCTTGATTATGTGGTACCCTTCTTTGCGGCATTTTGCTGTTACAATAAACAACACATTTTGTTATTATTTTTCATTTCCTGTTAGTTAGTTATTATACAATTTTAAACAATAACTCAAACATTCATTACTCAACATGTTCTTAAAAAGACTTATATTGATTCATTGTAGTATAACACTACATCAGTTACATTACACAGCCTAAGCTAATTACATTACTTTCCTGCAATTGCTTTCCAAAAATTGGGATTTACAAAAGACTACCCTTTGTTATACAAAAGAGGGTTTTACGTCACTACTAGATACAAAATATTTACATATCTAAACTACTCTAGCCACTACTAGATCACATCTGCCTTAAGGCATTATCAAAATCCGCCTTGGGAAGACCGACGAAAATATCACGATAGTATCATGGTCGCTGCTGCATTTCTATTTCTCTGAGATAACCAGCCACTGCAATTGGAAGTCCATGAGAACTCCTATGAATATAGGACATTCTCTATATCTTCTGTTTCTTGGTCTTTAGCTCCCCTCTGAGCTCAAAGACCTCCTGTTTCAGCTCATGGACCTTTTCCTTGGCCAAAATCCTCTAATCATGATCCTGCTCCCACATGGACTCCACGTTCGTCTTATCTTCTATTACCGGCTGGAGCTCTGCTTTCAGCTCCTTAACCTCCTGACAGTAGTGGATGTTTCTATCCAATACTGACATGAAAAGTGACATCATTTACACCCCTGGAGCCATCTCTGCTGCTATCGCTACTGGGTTGAAGGACACCACCTCCACCTCTTCTTCTAGCATGCCGTCGAACACGAACATGAGATCTAAACTCTCTAAGTCTCCAGACTCAACCACTACTATCTCGGAATCTGCTGCTATGGGGTTCGGTATGATCTCTATCTGATTTATCGACCCTTCACTAACTACCTGCATATCTCTATTTTCTCCTGACATCTACAACAACACAAAAAGTGTGATTAGTACACGTCAGTAGAATAATAAAAACACATAACATATATAATGCATTTTTATAAGGTTAATTTACATCTTTTATTCTTTGACTTTTCTTAAGGTTATGACTTAAGGTTTAAATCCCCCCTTAAGTTTTATAACCTAATGCTTTGATACCAACCTGTGACGCCCCCAAAGCTGGTATCTTCCAACTCAAAAGATGGTGCTACACGGTGCTACAGTTCACACAAACATTCAATTGAAATACCTCAAAAGAGCGAATATGTCTTATATATATTCGAAATAATATTAACATTCCCCAGGTTCTTTATAACCATTACATTTGTCCTTGTCATAATATCAAATATTATTCTTATAAAACTATACTATTAAATAAGTAATCTATGGGTTACGCCCGCTTCCCCTTTATCCTTGCTTTATCCATCAATTAAGATTCGATCTTAGTTTGCATTCATATGGTTCAAGCAAGAGTGAGCCTAACTAGCTCAATGAAAAGTACAACAATTCTAATAAAACTAGCATGCTTGAAACATAGGAATCATATATCTTCAATAACTGAACAATAGTTACGAAGTACTATCGATAATTCAAAATAGCACTTCTTTTTATTCAGAACGTTTTACAACAACAATATTCAGTAATACATCAATTCCCGGTCCAAGACCATGAGCATTTCATAAGTACTTTGAAAAGGACATCCCGACACTAAGTCCGTAAGTCCAAAGATAGCTACTTTGAGCACGCGTCTAGGTGATCACCTATAGTACTCTATGTTGATCAAAGACTACATTCATTAAACTCAGATATCGTTTAAGTTATGGCAACCTCACGTGCCTGTCGTTTGACGACAAAATAGTTTAGTATACTCAGTCTCCTTTTGAAAACCACAACAATATTAATTCGATAAATCCTTGTCAATACTTGAAAGATTATAAGGAATCCAATATAGCATAAGTCTAGCCAAAAGAGTTGGCTTTGACTTCATCAGACACTAACTCATGCAAAGAATACATGAATCACAAAGCTTATCAAGATTGAATTGGAACAAGGGTTAGAGTACTTGCCTTTAGCGTCTGCTTACATATATAACGTGCACTTTAAGTCCTTAAGTCTCTATAGTAGATGATAACATCACATTGCATATTAGGTCATGAATAATCATACATGGTTCCTAAAGAATCTTACCCTTCTTCTCAATCTAATTACATATTAGATTTGTTATTATTGGTTCTGGCTTTCCGTTACGTCATTCTTACGTTCACATGCAATTGACTTTCTTGAACTCTAAGTGATCATACTTAAGGTTTAATCATGACTTGATGATGTTTTAATAAGCTCATTTTTTAAGTGTTAATCATTTATTATTCATGCTCAACATGTAAACATTCTTTCCTATCTAAGTTTTTAGGCTGGGGCTGCGGCGCTGGTTATTCCTCTCTGTGCCACGTTGCGGTGTCACACATTGGGCTAAAAAGACCGACTTCGGTCTTCTTGGCCATGAGTCCCTTCGTTCTGGTCGCCACGACGTGAGTCTCTAGAAATGAGGGCCATTTTGGTATTGCTGACTATGGTTATTCTATTTAGAGTTGTCCTTGTATGTGACTCTTTCTATGCCATAGATAATTTTGACAGATTTTTAAACTTGTGAGATTTCCGGACTCGTAACTTCTTCATTATAATTCCGAATTGGCTCGTTCAAGAGCCTACAGTTCACAAATCACATACTCTACGTGTTCATGCAAGAATTTTATCTATTTGACTTTGTTTGCTAAAAATTCACCTATTAGTTCATTTTTAAAGAAAATGATAAACGTTCGTGAATGTTAAACGCTCGTTTCTTCGTTTTAACTCGGAATCCGGTCATTTTCGTGTCCGCAACTCTATAATGCCAAATACGACTTGTTTCCATCGAAAACCAACATTTCCGAGTTCAAACACAAAATCTGACTTCAATTCTGAGAATTTCACGATTCGTCGATTCTCGTCCAATCGTGTGAATTCCGACAAAACTTCATTACTAACGATTTGTTCATTATTACAAATGCATTCATTTCATTAACAGGACATCTCAACCTATATATTACAATAACTTATATTCACATTAAGTTATGACTTATTTCTTATAAGGTCATAATTTAACAATTTCTTCAATACAAGATTTCTTACTTATTCGGCTTAAATTGCTTATTCATTACATATTCAGCTTAATTCCATTGATTATCCAATCATTATATGTTCTTAGTATACATGATCATCACTTCTCTATCAAGCTATCATGGTAGAGATAGAAGAATATAGGATAAGAGTCTTACCCTTGATGAACTAGTGCTTCTTCTTCTAGGAAAATCTAACAATGGAAGTTAAGCTTCAAAGTGCTTATTCTCTCTAACACTTAAGTTGTTTTACTTTGGATGAAAACTAACAACCAAATAATGAATTACAAGCTTTGCTATATATTGGCTTTCTATGCTTAGGGCACTTTGGTCATAAGTCCTCCCACCTCCTTAATAAATCTCCTTACTATTCCTAACTTAAAGACTAAGTAAACTTGACCATCACACTTAATTCTTGCCCACCACACAAAGGTCTTGGTCACCACTTCACCCATGGGTTGCCCCATGGATCTTAATTAACTAATGGATCATTAATTAGACAAAGTCTTATTAGTTCAAATATATGTTGATGACATTTGATGACATTATCTTTGGCTCTACTAATGAAAAATTATGTAAGAGATTTGCCAAGCTTATGCAGAACAAGTTTGAAATGAGCATGATGGGTGAGCTGAACTTCTTCCTTGGACTGCAAGTAAAGAAGACTAATGAAGGAATCTTCATAAACCAAGCTAAGTACATTAAAGACTTACTTAAAAAGTATGGCATGGAATCAGCCTCTCCCATGAAAACCCCAATTGCTCCAGCAACCAAGCTTGACAAAGATGAAAAAGGTAAAAGTATAAATATAACTCAATACAGAGGTATGATAGGCTCTCTTCTATATCTAAGTGCCAGTAGACCAGACATAATGTTTGCAACATGCATATGTGCTAGATTTTATGTTAATCATAAGGAATCACATTTAACTGCTGTAAAAAGGATTTTCAGGTACCTCAAAGGCACACCTCACTTGGGGCTTTGGTATCCCAAGGAGTCCTCATTTGAACTAACGAATATCTGAGATCTTTGACTTTGCGGGTTTCAAAATAGAAGCGATGTAAAGTACCAGCTGGCACATGTCGGTTGCTAGAAGCAGACTTGTGTCCCGGTTTAACAAGAAGCAAAACTCGATGATCTACTTCAACTACGTGTTTGAATACATTGTTCTTTGGCAAATTTGTTGTGCTCAAATTTTATGGATGAAAAATCAGCTAGCAGACTATAGGTTTGAATTCAAATCCATACATGTCCACTGTGATAACACAAGTGCTATATCAATAACACATAATCATGTCATGTATTCTAGGACTTAGAATATATAAATAAGGTATCATTTCATTAGGTATTATGTGCAAAATGGAACCATATCCTTACAATATATCCCTACTGAAAATCAACTTGCTAATGTCTTTACAAGGCCTCTAGATGAATCCAGATTTAATAAACTAATAAGTGAGCTAGGAATGCTAAATTTACAACAATAAAATCTATGCTCTAGTTTGTGCTAACCATGCAGATATAAAGGCTATGTTCAAAATCGTAGACATAACCAAAGGAAGTCCACGATCGTAGAGTTACATTGATAAGAAAGACCATGATCGTAGAGCTCCATCAACAGAATAAAGAAGCATCCTGTGATAACAAAGTTTAATAAATCAAAGCAATCTCTTTGTCAAGCGCCTTGGGAACAAACCTAACCCTTAATTCACTCTAAGAGGTTGGCCCTTCCTGACCTACCTTAACTCAAGAGAAATGCCAAGTCAAAAGTTCATCACAAGGACCAGTGCAGACTCAATGATTGCAGTGCAGACTTAACGATAGCAGTGCATACTCAATGATCATAAAGACTACCTCAACGAACATAGTGCTACCTCGACGACCGTAGTCCTCCGAATGAATACACTAGCTCAAGAGGAGCTAAGGGCAATTCAGTACATTCCACACTAGTTAAATTTGTGTAGCCAAGCAGAACTTGACACATGCCCCACTTAGCAGATCGAAAGGAGGGAAGTTACAAGTACAACTTAAAAATATCTTTTTGAAATCGAAAATTCAAAAAGCTTATTCCTCGTTCTCCCTCTCTCTCTACCAGCAGAAACCCTAGCTTTCAAAATTGCTCAACCATCCTCAATGCAAAGAAATCAATGGCAGCTTCAAATGTCATCACTGGTTACCGACTTTGTTTCGATGAGTTCAAGACAGCTGATCCCAAATTTCATAAAACATTATCTCTGATAAAGAAAGCTGGTCTTGAAGAAGCTCTGGGTACAAGCACATGGATCTACCCTAAGCTAATAAAAGACTTCTACAGAAATGGAACGTTTGAGAATGATATCATCACCACAAGGGTTAAGGACGTGGAAATTAAACTCAAAGCTGAGGATGTAAACCTAGCCCTAGGTTTCAAATCGAAAGGATTTCCATTCATACAAGGCATCGATTTTCATGAAGGATTAAAAAAGATGCATCATAAGAAGTTTTCGACTGTCAGAGGGTACAAAAAGAAAGAGTTCCCCCAAAGGTATGAATTTTTGGCTGACATTATTGAAAATGCATATCTTTGCAGAGCTCGCCATGACTCTGTGAATGAAGTGCAGCTTAAGCTCATGACATCAATTAGTTGTGGGATTCAACTCAACTATGGAGCCCTACTACTCGAGTGGATTGGGAAATGGATACTCAGTTCGAAGAAGTTAAAGAGCTCTAGAAAGATGCTCTAGGGGCGATTTATAAACATCATCCTACAGTCAGCACTGGGAGATAAGATTAGGGATGACGAAGGAGAATCCATCAATCCAAACAGAAGAATTACCTAGCAGCTGTTTGAGAACTGGAAAAGAAATCCAGCAGAAAATGTAAGGATGATGTCTAAGTCCCGTGGAAGAACTGATGATGCAAAGGATTCGGGGATTCCAGGAAATATGTCAATTGTAAAGGAGACTAAAGAAGAAGAAGAAATCAACAAGGAAGAACCCACTGCTTTAGTCAGAAAAAGCAAGGGTAAAAGAAAAATGAAGGCTCAAATGGCAGAGGAGCCTCAAGGTTCAACTACTAATCTACCTCAAGAGTGTTCTGGCACTAAAACTTTGAGGAACTTAAAAAGGAAAGAACAACAGTCTGATGAAAATGAAGACATATCCACCATCTCTCAGCTTCTTAAGAAGAGAAAATATAGTCACAAGTCAAAGAAGCCATCTATCTCTTCTATCGTAGAGACCAAACTGGACACCACTTTCGAAGAAAATGCTGCAACAGCTTCTCAAGCTGATCAACCATTCAGAGCTACAGCTGAAGAAAGTGCTGATGTTGTGGCTCAGCCTAGGAAGCTAAGAAGAAAACTTGTCAAGAAGTACATCCTTTTCAATGAAGGAGTGCTAAAAGAAGAAGATAGAAAGATAGCTGTTGAGAAAGGATTACCCGAAGCTGAGAAGGGACTGTCTGAAGTAAGTCAGAAGAACACAACTCAAGTTGAGGGGGAGCTGCCTGAAGTTCTTACTCTAGAGAATGCTCCAGCTGAGGGGGAGCTGTGTGAAATGTAAATGAATGATCAAGTTGAGGGGGAGCTGAAAGTAGTATGCACACAAGCCAATCATGTTTGATGATAAAGCATATACTTTGAAACAATCTTATTCATTTATTAATAAAAAGTATTAATTTATTAAAGGCTTTTAATTATCTACATGATGCTGTTTTATAATATGTGATAAACCTATAGTTTTAAGCAATGCTTTTAGAATAATGATGATGATCATTCTAATGAGATCAAAATTCTTAGAAAGCTTAAAACTAAAATAGTTCCCAATCGTTGGATTACTAAATTGGGGATTAGTGAATCCGGATAGATTGGTACATACGTTGCTTGCTCATTGGATGAGGATGATTGATCTCATGATCATTTGTGTGGAGACACTAAAGCAAGTATGTAGGTGCTTATTAGAGAATAAGTTCAATTTGAGCGTGGCTCGCTAAGGAATACCTAATGGAGTTTTATTTGCTGTCAATAGGAATTCTGTAGTGATAGTAGTCTGACAAGTAATCCTTGGACTTGAGATCATCATAGTATCTTGTGTATGATGAGTTATACTTTGACTTATTCTTTAAGACCCTTAGGGTATATCAAAGGGTATGCTTGGGTATAATAAGTTGTACATGGAGATAATGTATGATCAATAAAGAATCTACCACTTCTAATAAAAGAAGAAATGTCCTATGTGATTCGATAAATGACAACCCAAGAGTCCTTGGCGAAGCGCGAATGAAATTAGAAAGGAGTTTCTAATTTGCATTATTTGAGTTGTGCATTTAAGGATCGAAATACATATAATTAAATAAAATAAGACTTGACAATAATTCCATGTCTTATATTTAATTGGGACATTGTATGGTGGAAGGATTGAATTGTCACGGTAACTATTATTTACTCAAAGGTTCTTTTATGATTAATGTTGAAATCTATATTATCCGGAAAGTCGTTGATCGCTAGGGAGGCTTATCCCTATCAGAGAATAAATATTATTTATTTAAATAAATTAATTGTTTAATTTATTTATTTAAATAAGATTAGAATTGTTCTAATTGATTTATTCTGAAACCTGGTTTAATATGGAGAACCTAAAGGGTCACACCATAAAAGGAAGAATAATTATTTAAGAAGTTAATGGCATAATCGTAATAATATATTTAAGTATATTTAATTTAATCTATGGTGATAGAATAAATTAAATAGCTTAATATTTATTATTTAATATTTTAGAAATATTAAATATAAATTAATAAGAGGAGTCTTATTAATATTATTACAATTATTATTATTTTAATTTCTAAAAGAGTTTAGGAATTAATTTAATATAAGTACTCTCATTTATTCCTAATTGGATTAGGAAGGAAAATTAGTTAAAGGAGTTTAATTAATTATCCCTAATAAGATTAGGGAGCTTAATTAATTAAAAGAATTAATTAATTAAAACCCAATTCCTTAATTGTTAAGGTGGGTTGCCCACATCTATAAATAAGAGGAGTCTTATTATGGGTGGTATGGGTTGTTGACTTTAACAAAGTACGTAATAATTCCAAGTTGTTGGGAGTACACCTTTTCTATAGAGATAGAAAACTAGGGTTTGAGCCATAAACAACCTTCTTCTTGAATTTTCTTCTTCCTTGGTGGATCACCTCTAGAGGCCAAACACATGGGTGGCTAACGTTGATCAAAGGAAGGAATCAAACCCGGTGGATTCAAGTTGAGCGAAAAAAAGGATTGGAGGTGAACTTGTACCTGAGGAAGCTCGATCTTCAAGGGTATGATTTTATTCTTTATCTTTTCGTTTAATTAATAATTGTGCATAAAGGGTGATCCGGGTATATGGTTTGTAAATTTTTTAAACTCTGATTTTTACACGCTTCCGCATTTTTTATGCAATTTGATTGTGTTATGAATATTACAAACCGAACAGTGGCATCAGAGCCAAACCTTTATGCAAATTATTAATTATTATAATTTGATATGTATATTGATATGTGTTTAGAACAATTTAATTGGGCATAATTTTATTATATAAAATTTAAATATAAAAAAAAAACGGAAGATATTTTTTTAAAAAAAACTTCCAAGAATCACGTGGCCATGATTGGCACGCAAATCAAGACATGCTTGAGTCACGGATTACAAATAAAAAAAAAATTTGGCCAGCAGGAATCCAAGCAGCAGTGCACGTTTTAAAACTAATAAAGGAACGGAAAACTTTAAAAAAAAAAAAAAAAAAGGTGCACGGTTATTAAAGGAAAACCGGAAAAGTCTAATAAAGGAAGAGATATATATATATATATATATATATATATATATATATATATATATATATATATATATATATATATCTTAATAATTTTATTATTAAAATAAAATTTTATTTTAATCTTAAATAAATAGTTTATTTTAATTTTAAAATAAAAAGTTTATTTTAATTTTAAAATTAGAATTTCATGCTAACTAATTAGAGTTGGAATTGGATTCCATGATAACTAATTGGAGTTGAAATTGGATTTTATTTTTCCTAAAATAAAGGAGTTTATTTGTGAATAGGGAAGTAAATCCATGTTTCCTTAAATAAAGGAGTTTATTTAGATATTAAATAGATTTCATATTATTCAAAATAAAAGAGTTTATTTGTGAATAGGAAAGAAAATCCTTGTTTCCTTAAATAAAGGAGTTTATTTAAATATGAAATAAGATTTCATATTATTCAAAATAAAGGAGTTTATTTGTGAATAGGAAAGAGTATCCGTGTTTCCTTTAATAAAAGATTTTTTTACATGGAATTGGATTCATAATTAATTAAAATAAAAGAGTTTATTTTAATTAAAGATTTTTTTATATATGGAATTGGATTCCATAATTAATTAAAATAAAAGAGTTTATTTTGATTAAAGATTTTGATTAAAATAAAATAGTTTATTTTATTCAAAATTGGATAAATTAAAATAAAATAGTTTTATTTTGATTTAAATTTGGATTAAAATAAAGGTGTTTATTTTGATTCAAAACTAGATTTTATACTAACTAAATTTGCCCATTAAATGATATCAATATATATATTAAATTTTTATTATTCATAGGATGAATGTTATTTATTGATGCATATGGTGATGTGTATGATAATAAATGGGATTGATTATGGACTATTGACCAATATGATTGGATTTTATTTTAGTTGGATGCATGAATGTATGGGTTTTATTAAATGGGGTCTCACAGCGTGCCTCGTCTTCTCTAATTTTTCTTAATGTAAATTCTATCTCCTCCTATGTACTTCCCTCGATCACGATCAAGGTTTCTATTTATTTTAAATAGTTTTGTAATAGGAATATTTAGAATTATTTTGAAGAATTAGAGATCAAGGACAAGAAGCGTTTGAAAGACCCGTTTGTAATGAAGCCCGTGTTTAAATGTAATAGTTATATTTAAATATTATTTCTTGCACCCAGGGGTTTGACCTTTTGGTTCACTTGGTGGCTCTAGTGAACCAAACTAGAATAAAAGTCCATAATCAATCCGGGTAGAATATAGTATTCTATATGTGCATGCTTATACTATATATATTATATATTATGCAAACATGCTTGCATGTTAATTAATATAACGCGTATTTTATATATATATATGTGCATGCTACGCTAAACAAGATGAGACAAATTAATAACAAACCCCTCAATTTTTATATTGAGTCCTAAGCGTTCAAAGATATTTGGAATATCGAACGTCAGCTTTCTAGCATGATAAAATTAATAGAGTATTAAATATTTAATATGAGTTTGTTGTGTCACCACAAGGCAAGTATTAAGTATTTAAGATGTTAATTTATCACATTTGATGCTTATAAAGAAAATTGAACAATATTGTTTTGTTGTGTCACCACAAGGATGATATTTTCTTTTTGAATATATGGAGTGCTAGGTCGGACTTAACTTGGATAATTTTGATTCGGATGTGCCTTACCACTGATCAAAATAATCTAAGAGGCAAAAGAAAAGGAATTGCATAGTTGATGTAATTGACAAAAGTTGTCTACCTATTTATTTATATATAGTTTGTTGTGTCACCACAAGGCTATATACATTTGAAATGGGATCCTTATTCTCACTAGCAAATCTTTAATTAGATTTTGCTTAACTATATAAGTGAGGGTAATATAGTTTGAAGAAAATAGTGGGAGATACCAATTTAAAACAAGACCTAAATTTATTTTGGTAATTAATAAAAGAATGTATGTTAAAATATTGTTAATTACAAATTCATTTACGTAATTTTACAATGTCTAAAATTACTATCATCGCGAAGCATATTAGATGCTAAATTAACTGCACCAATTAAACGGATTGGTTAAGGAATTTGAGAATAGTTCTCATAAATGAAAAGCTATCTTATGTCCTTAATACGCCTATCCTCGCAATGGTTGCGCATAATGCCTCGAGGAAGACATTGCTAATTTTAGAAAGTGGCAAGATGATGCACAATTGGCTCATGCATCATGCTCGCATCCATGAATAACGAGCTTGACAAAAGATGAAAACTATGGATGCTCTACTATATTCCCGCACATCAAGTAGTTGATGGTGAGGAAAGTAGGGCCGATAGATATCGAGAATCAAAGGAGCTCTTTCGATCTAGAATGGCCAATGGCACTATAATATGCATAAAAAGTTCTTAACATAATCAATTTGATTGATCAATTAGGACAACGGTTTTGTCATGGATGGAGAGTTGAGCCAAGATTTGATCTTGCACTCACTCCGGACTCCTTTCACAATTGTTGTGAATTTTTCATATAAACAAGCTAGATATCGCCTCGTTGATTTGCTTAACATATTGAAAAATGTTGAGAGTCACTTTCCAACCAAGAAAGATCAAGTCTTCTTGGTAGGGGCCAAAGGATCTTTTGAAAGAAGAACGATTTAAAGAAGGTAAATAGAAAGGCATAAACAAAGGATAATAAGAACAAAGCGTCGATACGGATAGCAAAAGAGTTTGCTTCCACTGCAATAAGCTTCGGACACCGGAAAGAAATCTGCGAGAAGCATCTTGCGAGAGGCTAACCAAAGAAGCTTAGTGAAGTTTCTACATACATATCTGATTTTGTTCATGATTGAAATAAATTTTCTTTAAAGTCAAGGTTCTACTTGGGTATTGGATACTGACTTTTGGTTATCATAAATATAGATTTATGAAGGGACCAAGCGAAGTAGAAAGCTAAACAAATATAAGTAATCTATGTAATGGGAAATGTAACAAAGGTTGCTATATTAGCCATAGAAACTTATAGTTTAGCAATGCTACGAACAAATCTATTAAGTCAATAAGTTGTTATTGTATTCCAGTTCTTGTTAAAAATATTATTTCCATTTTATTGTTGGACAATGAAATCTTTGGTATTATAATTAAGAACAATTGTTGTTCTATTTATAATAATAATGTTTTGTATAGAACTGGAATATTACTTAATAAATTTAGTATACTTGACTTACGTGAAAAATATATTTTGCAAATTGAACAAACTAGTATAAGAAAAGGAGATGATCATTCAAAGAGTTGAATGTGTGTATTTGCTAAAATACAAGTGTGAATTATTTGAAAGGTTCAAAGAATTCAGAAGTGAAACAAATTGGCAAAGTATTAAGATTCTTTGATTAGATCAAGGAATAAATACTTGTGCAATAAGTTTCTAGATCATCTCAAATGGTTTTCGATAATGGACACATCCCGATCTGTGATAATTGATTGATGTATCTGAATGAAAAATCGTACCTTGTTGGACATGGGCGCGTCCATAATGATTTTACTGACATTCCAAAGATCCTTCTAGGATCATGTCCTAGAAATGGTACATGCATATCTATGAAAAGGTAACCTCAAAATCCATTTCCCAAGACTCCATAAAAGTTATGGACAGGGAGGATTCCTAATCTTAAGTATGTTAAGATAAGGGATTGTCCAACTTATGTGAAAAAGGTTTCAAAAGGATAAGCTTGGGACAAGATTTGACAAGTGTCAATTTGTGGGACATCCTAAAGTAAGTTTAGGGTATATGCTCTATAATCCTACTTAGCAAAAGGTGTTTGTTCTGAAACACACTTTGCCTTCTAAGATAAAGGTGTTTATCATTGAAGGGGCTAGTGGGAGGATAATAGATCTTGAAGAGTTCAAGAACCACAAAACACTATAAGTCAAATAAGAGGAACACAGAGACTGTTGTACCACAATAAATCGTAAATGAATAATAGTCAAGAAGATGCCAGGAGGTATGGATTCATCATAGATGATGATGATGAGGTACACATCATAGAAGATGATGATCCATTACATACGATGAGGAAAGTGTTATAGACACTCGGAGAAATGGATTGAAGCAAGTTTCTCAAATATGGAACATTCGTTTTGATGAGACAATCAAAAGAGTTTGATTTTATCAAAATAAGAATGAACCAAGTGTGTACAAAAAGGTCGATGGGGAGCATCGTGAAATTTCTAGTATTATATGTTGATATACTACGAATGAGGAATAACATACCAATGCTACAATCATTAAAGATAAAGTTGTCTAAACATTCCTCCATGAATGATTTGGAAGAGTATCTTAATTGGGGATATAAATCTATATAGATATATTTAAAAAGATGCTCGACTTAACCCAAGGAACGTATATTCATTTGATGCTAAAGTCGTTTAGCATGGCAAACTCCAAGAGATGTCTCATGTCGATGAGCTATGGAGTGTATCTCTCTTAATACTCCCCACGACTCTGAAAGAGAGGTCGCATGAGTGACAATCATGCATGCAATGAAATATCTGAGACCCGATGTTGATCGATCATATTACGGAGAAGTTCACTATGAGTCGTTGAAAAATATCTTAAAGTGCTTAACTGGCACTAAGGATGTGATCATATTCATGGTGGGTTTAAATTAAAACTAGAGGGCTTAACGGACTCAAGTTTTTCGAGATGACAAGACGACGAAAAATCCACTTTAAGGTAAAGGGTTACCTTGAGCGGTGGTGCGATGAATTGAAAGGTTCCAAACAAAGAAAAGAGTTCTTTGGTTTAGTGATAAAGACAAAGTATATAGCTATAAATGAAGTCTGCAAGTTGATTGTTTGGATTAAAAGTTCATTCTGTAACTAGGAATAGTTCCCAAGTCTCATCTTGGATCTAAACATGTGTTGTGGCACTTTCATTTGATTATTAGAATCATTGAAAGATGGGAAATCACTATAGAGATAGTGGACTCTCATGAACAACATTACATATCCATTAACTAAAGCTTATCCAACAAACAGGATAATCGTCACTTAGAGAAGAAGAGTATGAGATACCATGGCGATTGGCTTTAGTGCAAGTGGGAGATTGAAAGTAGTATGCACACAAGCCAATCATGTTTGATGATAAAGCATATACTTTGAAACAATCTTATTCATTTATTAATAAAAAGTATTAATTTATTAAAGGCTTTTAATTATCTACATGATCTTTGTTTATAATATGTGATAAACCCATAGTTTTAAGCAATGCTTTTAGAATAATGATGATGATCATTCTAATGAGATCTAAATTCTTAGAAAGCTTAAAACTAAAATAGTTCCCAATCGTTGGATTACTAAATTGGGGATTAGTGAATCCGGATAGATTGGTACATCGTTAACACTTGCTCATTGGATGAGGATGATTGATCTCATGATCATTTGTGTGGAGACACTAAAGCAAGTATGTAGGTGCTTATTAGAGAATAAGTTCAACGACGTTGGCTCGCTAAGGAATACCTAATGGAGTTTTATTTGCTGTCAATAGGAATTCTCAGTAGTGATAGTAGTACAAGTAATCCTTGGACTTGAGATCATCATAGTATCTTGTGTATGATGAGTTATACTTTGACTTATTCCTTAAGACCCTTAGGGTATATCAAAGGGTATGCTTGGGTATAATAAGTTGTACATGGAGATAATGTATGATCAATAAAGAATCTACCACTTCTAATAAAAGAAGAAGAAATGTCCTATGTGATTCGATAAATGACAACCCAAAGAGTCCTTGGCGGCGAAATGAAATTAGAAAGGAGTTTCTAATTTGCATTATTTGAGTTATGCATTTAAGGATCGAAATACATATAATTAAATAAAATAAGACTTGACAAGAATTCCATGTCTTATATTTAATTGGGACATTGTATGGTGGAAGGATTGAATTGTCTGGTAACTATTTACTCAAAGGTTCTTTTTATGATTAATGTTGAAATCTATATTATCCGGAAAGTCGTTGATCGCTTGGGGAGGCTTATCCCTATTGTAGAATAAATATTATTTATTTAAATAAATTAATTGTTTAATTTATTTATTTAAATAAGATTAGAATTGTTCTAATTGATTTATTCACAACCGGTTTAATATGGAGAACCTAAAGGGTCACACCATAAAAGAAAGAATAATTATTTAAGAAGTTAATGGCATAATCGTAATAATATATTTAAGTATATTTAATTTAATCTATGGTGATAGAATAAATTAAATAGCTTAATATTATTATTTAATATTTTAGAAATATTAAATATAAATTAATAAGAGAGTCTTATTAATATTATTACAATTATTATTATTTTAATTTCTAAAAGAGTTTAGGAATTAATTTAATATAAGTACTCTCATTTATTCCTAATTGGATTAGGAAGGAAAATTAGTTAAAGGAGTTTAATTAATTATCCCTAATAAGATTAGGGAGCTTAATTAATTAAAAGAATTAATTAATTAAAAAAACCCATTCCTTAATTGTTAAGGTGGGTTGCCCACATCTATAAATAAGAGGAGTCTTATTATGGGTGGTATGGGTTGTTGACTTTTAACAAAGTACGTAATAATTCCAAGTTGTTGGGAGTACACCTTTTCTATAGAGATAGAAAACTAGGGATTGAGCCATAAATAACCTTCTTCTTGAATTTTCTTCTTCCTTGGTGGATCACCTCTAGAGGCCAAACACATGGGTGGCTAACGTTGATCAAAGGAAGGAATCAAACCCGGTGGATTCAAGTTGAAAGCGAAAAAGGATTGGAGGTGAAATTGTACCTGAGGAAGCTCGATCTTCAAGGGTATGATTTTATTCTTTATCTTTTCGTTTAATTAATAATTGTGCATAAAGAGTGATCCGGGTATATGGTTTGTAAATTTTTTAAACTCTGATTTTTACACGCTTCCGCACTTTTTATGCAATTTGATTGCGTTATGAATATTACAAACCTAACAGGAGCCTCATGAAGTCTCTATGTTAGCAAACGTTGCACCTGAGGAGGAACTGCCAATAGATCACCATGAATCTCCCTCAGTCCCTCAAAAGATTCTAGCTTTAGAAACTGTAGAAATAGAAAGAAGTGAAGCTATGGAGGATGAGAGAGCACAAGAGCAAGAAAGTCAAATGGAGGTAATTATTGAAGTGGAATCTTCACAAGAAGATAGAGAAAAAGAAGAGGATGATGAGGTTGAGATTATAGTTGTGGGTTGTGATGGTTGTAAGAGATCCAACTATAATCAATTGTTCTCCTATCTACCTATGATGCCCTTTCACAGAGCCCAAATTCTCAACTCTTGGGATCACATGTTCTAGACCTTCAAAGCTTATCCAGAAATCTCGGTGCTAGCTCATGGATTCCCAAGCAACCTCAACTTTCCCAGAAAGATGATCACTAATGGCCCTTCTTCAGAAAATAGGCATGAGGTACAAACTATTCCCATCTCTTTCAGGGTTAATCACTGTCCACCATCATTTTTCAACCAATTCTAGGAATTACCAAGATGGTTGGAAGTGATTCTTCATCCACTCAATCAATTCCCAGTTACAGAATCCCAACATTCTGTAATTGATGAACCAAATGTGCCCAACTTTATTTTGATACAATCTCATATCATCTCTCACTCTACGATTACTGATCAAAGCTCAATCGTAGAGTCACATGCTCAAGTTGTAGAGTCACCTCCTCTTGAAGCTCAACCCCACACACCGTCTCCTCCATAAGATATCCCTTCCTCATCCTTTAATGAATACTTCAACCTTGATCTTACTCTCTACACTATGCAAGATCAATACACAAAGGCCCCTCCTCCAAACAGTTCGCAACTCCTTGAACTCATATCAGATCTTCCCACCAAAACAGAGTTGTCTGAAGCATCCAAAAAGGTGACCAAGTACATACAAGAAGAACTTGAAGTTCACTCAGACCTTGTTCAACTAAGTCTGACTCATCTGATCGATACTGCCAACTCTCTAACAAGCACCCTAAGTTCTGAGCTCTCAAAGAAGCTTAGGGAGATCATAAAGGAGATGCTTAAGAGAATAAATGAACGGGATCAAATCCCCTTTCAAGCTGCTAAGAAACACATGGATGTTGTTCTCATTTTACAGAATACTCAAGAGTCCCAGAACAACCTTATGATGGAAAGTCTCTCGAATCTACAAACTGCAATGAAAAAATTCCAAGGATTCTCCATGGGTCAAATGAAACAGACAGAAAATGTCATGGCCATTCTCTAGAAGAGTGAAGCTCAATCTGATTCTATAATTAAAGAGAACCATGAAGACATTGTTAAATCCCAGAATCAGCACAATGAACTTGTCCAAGGCATGACTCGCCTATCTGACGACATTCGAGCCCTTGATGTTGACATAAAGAGGGAGAATAAAGGGAAAGGAGAAAAAGGTGAGGGCAGCGGCAGAGGCACATTCATCACTCACTCATTAAGGAACCCTCCTACAAGACAGCATCACCATTAGACACCACGATCTGGACAATAGGCTCCACGATCTGAACAATAGCAAATTATCATGGCACAACCACTAAGGAATCAAGGGCCTTCTCCCAGCTCACAAGAAGTGACCACCATAGGGCTAAGAATGCCAATTGGATATCCTGCATTCATGAATAGGCATGATCATCATGAAAGACTAAGTCAAAGTGAGCTAGAAGATATAGTATGGAGAGATGAAGTGAGCCGGAAAAGAAGAGTTGAGGAGTATGCAAATCCTCCAAGGAACAAAAGGCAAAAGAATTAGAGATAAGTTGAAACTCAATTCTTATTGATGTAACTAAGCTTAATTGTAATATCTGTCTTTACAAACATCAATAAATTTATGATTATTCTCTAGAGATTTCAGTTGCTCACTGAAACACTAAGTCATATTTACTTTCTAGCAACTGCATCTATAAATTAATAATCTTGACACAAATCTCCTTGGTTATGTCAACATCAAATATGGGGAGATTGTTGGGAGATTACATATTTAAATTTGATGTTAAAAGTAAATATTCATGATTATATGTAAAGTCCTTCAAGGAATATATGTACAAGGACTTAGTGGTAGATCAAATTTGTTAGGTTGATCTAAGATTTTAGTTTTTATCATTCTGTAAATGAATGTATAGATGAAGAGATCAAAGCTGTTAGGTTGATCTATGTCTTGAGATGTAATAGATAGACTTCAACAAAATCGTAGTCTATCGAGCTGATCAAGAGATTGTAGAAGTCAAGGAAGAATCGTAGAGCATCTAGAATCATAGTGTGTCTTCCTTAAAGGAGCTCTCCTGAAACCGTAGAGTGGTCCAAACATTTGTCGAGCCAACTTAGAGATCTTAGTGTGCTCTCGGAAATATAGAGTCTGCAAGACAAGCAAGTGAAGATTGTAGTGTGCCAGTCCTTAAGAAAAATTTTAGTGTTCTCATTTACCAGTATCAGATCAAGCACCAAGGTGGCAAGACACCACGATCAGAATCGTAGAGCATCATCTGCCCATGTCAGAAGCATCAAGCCTTGCCCATTTATTTAAGAATAAATCCAAACAAATGTGGAATGGATGATAAATGTTGAAGCCCTCGGCAGTCCCAATGTCACAACAGTCATCCTTAGTGTACAACAAGGAAACGTATTGAAGAAGCTAAGGAAAGTACTATGGGTCAGCAGAAAACACATTTTCAAGTGTTAGGTGAGATAGCATTTTGCTGTGTCAGTGGGCCAGACTGCTAATCAGAAGATGTGCAGAAAGTCTCTATCAAAGCTCAGAAATGTCAAATGCATTTAATACTTAAACGGATGTCTTCAACGGATACATTTCAAAGACCTAATATATGCAAAACATCAGCAGATGATAGATCCAAGCAAGCATTGAACAAAACACTAAAGAACACTCAACGCTCAACTCTACGATCTGAAAAGAGAAAGCTTGCTTAGCTACTCAGTTCTTTCGAACAAGAGCTTAACGGCAACTGAGTAGCACCATTCAAGAACTCATCAACTACTATCAAGTGAAGTAAGAAGTTCTAAATCAGAAGGACTTGAAGAGTTATAAGTGAACTGTGATGAACCAAGTCTGCTTGACTTGAAGAGTTCAAAAGTGAACTGAGAAGTGCCAAGACTGCTGGTCTTGAAGGAATCTGTGAGATTCAGAAAGTGTAAAGATATCCTTAGTGGATTTCCTACTCGATGAGTAGAAGAGTGGACTAGGAGCATTAAGTGCTCTGAACCACTTAAAATTACCGTGTCTCTTACACTCTTGCTATAACTGTTATAACTGCCTCACTCTCATTAACTCACTATATCTTAAAGGGAGAACAAACAAATCTTAATTTCGCTGTGTTTGAATCATTATCAAAACTAACAAAGTATTTCAAAAATAATTTAAAATATCAATTCAACCCCCCCCCCTTTAGATAACTATTGTGCCTCCGAAAACTAACACAATTCTTTTGCCCGAATAGGAATCAATGACCTTTGATACTTCTTTTTATCTTTATGTTTCTTACATGATCTACCCAAATCGCTTTATTCTGCAAGAACACTCTTTGTGATTTTATTGGAAAATTGTTTTGTGTGAATATGCATGCAAGGAAAACTCTAAAAAGAGGTTGGATCATCATCGAGCATGAAATCCATCTCGATGAATCCAAACACTCATAAACATGATTTTCACTATAACGGGATCTTAAATCCGAATTCTCGGGACAAACCCCTTGAACTCATTTTAAGATCCAATATTATATGTACATCGATTTATAGTATTTAAACATTATATTTAAACCAAAAAGTCCTATATGGGAATCTAGTTAAGATCCATTCAGTAGATCTTAACCCCAGGATTCATAGGCTCATATTTATATGCTTAAATATGTATATACAACATCCTAGACTTGATGTTAGGTGATTTCATCGGTTGAAAGCCCCTATCGAATAATTAGGACCCCTTACCTCTAGATACAGATCTAGGGCTCTACGGAGTGTCTGGGACTAACCAAAAGCAGTAAAACATCTAAATCTATCATAGATCTAAACCAATCTAGCATATAGGTTAGAGCATCATGCTTTATAAACACTGAAAATGCTAGATCTAGGAAGATCTAGTCAAATAACTTTATTTACAACTGAATATGCACGGATGAACTAGTAGAAACTCAATGTCTACCCACTAATACATAATATATATATAAAACAACAAATTTAATCGATAAAAATTTCTATATCTACATAGATATAGTATATATAACAACATTTACAAAGAAAGTGGCTAAAATGAGTGTTTTTCACCTTGGGGGACGCGTGAACAGGCTTTTTTTGGCTTGGATTCAACTTATATCACTCTAAACTTACATTATGTTAATATAGAAGATCAAATAATGAAAATGTGATAAAGAAATGCCAAATCTGAAGCTCTGTCTCTCTAGAACTCTCTGGCTTTTCCTTCTTGCGTGTCCCTCATTAATGAGCTTCCTACTGCAACCTTAAGCCATTTGAGTCAGCCGTAGGTATCTGTGGCTAGAGTAGGTACACCTGAGGCTGGGCCCTATAGATCTTGTTGTCTCAAAGTTCGTGTCTTAGGTCTCAGTCCGATGAAAGTTTAGCTCCGTACCCAAAAATCTCGGAAAGTCTTTGCGGAAGGATGCAAATTGCGGTCGAATCTGACTGACTCGGAGTCTGAGAAGATGATAAAATTAGCTAAAAGGTATCTTTAGACTCCCGAGGGTCTTTAATTGGCTCGTCTTCAATAGCTCACAGTTCATGGGTTGCTATGGTGACGTCTTATGGTTACATCCTCATCTTTGTGATCCTCATTCGGTTTGCGTTAATTTTGGGCATTGTTACACCTTCATCTCTCCTCGAGGTTGTCGTTGGGGTGAAATGATGCTTTTGCCCTACCTCGGGGTTGTTTCCAAAGTGAAATGATGATTTTTCCCTCTTGCAGGGTTAGTCCAAGGAAAGCGAAATTTCAAGTGTCTATAAATGCCCATCTTTGTCATGTTTATGCAATTCAATGGAATGAACACGACAAAGATTATTAGACATGAAGATACATGACAAGGTATATCCTAATGATGCAATGCCATGTGTAAAGTATGCAATAAAATGTATGATTTAGATTTTAAAAAAGGTTACTCCCATTCGCTGGGGAGGATAAGGATTGTGAGAACGTCGTTGGGTACTTTCGACATCTTTGTTGGGTTTTTGCCAACACCTTCACTGGGATGGAAACCAGTTGATTACACCATCTGGATCAAGCCGATCCTTCATTGGGTTGTCGCTAAAGGTTATCGCCAACTGATTATATCGTCGTATATCGCACATCGCAAGTAAAATTTTTATCAAGTCTTATTAGAAATTATATTTAGAAATCATGTTGTGACCACTGGGTATGGTCGGTGTTTGCGTTGGGTTGTTACCAATGGATTACACAACATCAGGGTTAAGCCGACGCCTTCACTGGGGTCAACCAGTGAATTGAATTATCAGGGTCAAGTCAATCTGCGTTGGGGTCAATGCCAACGGATTATATCATCCGGGTCAAGTCAATCCATCATTGGGTTATCACCAACAGATTATATAATTGGGGTCAAGTCGATCCTTCATTGGGTTATCGCCAACAGATTACATCATCGGGGTTAAATCGATCCTTCATTGGGTTATCTCCAACGGATTTCAACATCGTGGTCAAGCCGATTTTCGTTGGGGTCACTACCAATGGATTACACAACATCGGGGTTAAGATGATGCCTGCACTGGGGTTATAAAAATGGATTGAATTATCGTCGTTAAGCTGATCTGCGTTGGGTTCAATGCCAATGGAATACATTATCGAGATCAAACCGATCTTCGTTAGGGTTAATGTCAATAGATTACTCATCGGTGTTAATTCTATACCTACACTAGGATCAAGCCAATGGAATGCATCATCGGGGTTAAGCCGATTTGCGTTGAGGTCAATGCCAAAAGATTACATCATCGGGGTTAAGCCGATCTTTGTTGGGGTCAATACTAATTGATTACACAACATTAGGGTTAAGCTGACGCCTTCACTGGGGTTAAGCCAGTGGATTACATCATCAAGGTCAAGTCGATCTGCATTGGGGTCATTGCCAATGGATTACAACACATCGAGGTTAAGCTGATCTTCAATGGGGTCAAACAGTGGATTCTACATCATTAGGGTCAAGCCGATATTTATTGGGGTTAACGCCAACGGATTACACAATTGGTTATTGATAAAACTGACTTAGGTCAAACCTTCTGGTTATCTGTTGTCCCACGACAGGGTTTTTGATTTTCCATAGTTTTAGCATCTTTTTTGAGGTTTTTCAGGGTTTTTGAGGTTTAAAAATGACCCAGAATGGTACCTTTCTAAGTGAACACCTTTTTTCAGACCCATAAGGATTCGTCTTGGACTTCATTTAACCAAACGGGGAGCTGCAGGACCCAGCCTGGGTAGCCGCAGGTATACCTGCGGATGCAACAGGTTGTAAGACCCCAACTTTTTATAAATAAAATCAAATTTTCTCTAATTATTATTGTTAATAATAATGTGTTAATTTGATATAATACTTTGGTTATGGGTGAAATGTGTAACTTTTGCAAAATAAGCAAGTGTTTATAAAATATTCATTATTATCGGGGGAATATTCGTTTAGTCGTGGAATATTCTTTCTGTCGGGGAATATTCGTAGTACGGCGCAACCATTTCTGGGCCCCATAACGGAAAACTGAAGAAAACGACAAGTTGAGTTTTTATAAATAACGGCGTAATGGTTACCGTTAACACTGTTAGAATACCTGGTGGTTAAAATATAGTAATACGCGTGGTTGCACAAAGATGTACACCGCGTATTGCACGATATTTTGAATTATTGATTCTTACGTAAGAAGACACTACTCAATAATTTTTACAGTAATTACTGTTCAATATTTTATTTTATTGATTAAATAATTGCTACGTTGATATTTTATATTGTTGTTGTTTCAATAACTGTCACTGCACAATATCTCCATTATCAGATCAATAATTCATATTATTTGAATAATATTGTTAGATAGCATTATTGGCAATGTCTAAGGAAGTTCTGTCTAGAAAAGGGGTTTGGTCACCTAATTGTGCGCCAATAAGGAGAAATCTTTATTGGAAAGCCCCCTCTTTCCTGGGAACGACCTAGTTGTCATAATTGTGATTCTGTAATATTATTTGTGATTAATTAATTATTGATTTATATGATGAGGAAATATTTATTTTATGTGGATATAAATAATGGATATATTTTATGTGGACATAAATGAAGGAATTAATGCTGAGGTGTTTTATCAGTATTTTTTCGGAATGGAGGTTTTGAAAATTGTCCGTATCTGGATTTTGGTCATTTTTCGTTTGGAATTTGGAAAAACTTAAATCTACAAAGTTGTAGAGAATTTAATTTCCTATAGAATGGACATAAAATTGGTATTTTTCTGATAAAGGGGCTATTTATTATGAATTATTGAAGTTTAAGAAATAAATGTTTTTATTAAAAATATGGCGAGCCCCACTTTTGGTTGGTGAAAAATGAAATGTGTTGGAATTTATTTTCAAAAGTGGTGGGCGTGAATAGTAG
Organism: Panax quinquefolius; assembly: GCA_020205615.1. Lineage (NCBI taxonomy): Eukaryota > Viridiplantae > Streptophyta > Magnoliopsida > Apiales > Araliaceae > Panax > Panax quinquefolius. The sequence goes on from CM035166.1 coordinate 43,656,041, forward strand.
CAGGTAAAGCCATCAAGTAGCAGGTTAGTCTACTATGGCGTTCTAAGTATTTTCCTATAAATAGGGTGCTTAGTTAGAATTGAAAATCACACCAGAAACAAGTTTTCTCTCTTTCTCTCTCTATATTATCGAGCGTATTTTGTGAGTATTTAGATACTTTGTGAGTTGTTATTCATCAGTGCAAGTTTTCCTTGACCTTATACGATATTTCAAATAGGAATCTTGTTCTTTTGAGGTAAGGGATATTATTTTTTTCATAATGATGTTATTCTGTCAATATCATTATACCGAAATATTGGTATAGATTTTATTGTGGAATTTCTACATTTTTCATGTCAGGGTTACTATTCATGTATACGACACTATTCACAAAAAAATAAAATTTTCTTTTCTTTGTCCAAGTTGTCTATTATGGTTACTATCTTTGATTGTATCCATGTTTTAATCTTTATTCTTGAATTTTGCTCCACAATTGATTATTATAAGATATTTTTGAACTTGGATAAAGTAAAGTACGAATCCCTAATTTTTGATCTTTTATCTCACTGGATTCATTTTCTTTAAGATATTTTTCATCATCCTCAGTCCTAAATGATGATATTACTGAATATCTTTGGCCTGTAGTGCAAAGATGAATGATTACCTAATGAATATCTTTGGCCCGTAGTGCAAAGATGAACAGGTATTGAGATGAACATGACCAACCGGTGATACAAATGAATATCTTTGGCCTGTAGTGCATAGATGAATATTTGATTCAAGATGTATATTGATTGATTTTACAGGGATAAAATATTGATGATGGACTTTTAAATCTTAGAAGATGGTAGAATTCTTTCTCTACTTGACTCTTCTAATGGATTGATGTTTCCGCTGCAGTTATTGATCTAAAACTTGTAGTCTATTATATTTTATCAGATTTTTCCATGTTGAAGACTAATGATAAATTGTTGTATATTATCTTAGTCATAATATTCTTTACTGGGCTAGTTGAGCTCACCATTTTCCTTTTTGTTCCATTTTTCTTCCCAGGAGGTGAGAACCTAGCGAGAACTAAATTTTCAGGGGTTTTGGAATAACAGTTCGGGATAGTTGTTTTAGTAGTCCTCACTATTTTGTAAAATAGTGTATCAATAATTGTAATGAGGACTCCTTTTGAGTTTGTATACTGTCTATTAGACAATATTTGTATTCAAACTCACAGTATATGTGTTGTCCTATTTTACACGACAATTGTATTACTGAAGTTGTATTTGTTTCTGTACCATGTATTTGGTAACTCAAAATGGGTGATGTATACCTATTTTGGGAGCATCACAAGCGTGTTTGAGGCTGGCCGAGAATTTTCTTATACTCCCAAGTAAGCTCACTTACATTCATTCGATTCAAGTTTTCTTTGATTCTCTCTATAGAATCCGACCCTTCTTCTCAGATCTACTCAAATCGGGCTTGATTTTGGATATTCCACCACCGTACGTTCATTCTACGCACTACAGGTAATGTATACATCTAATTTTTTCATGTTTTCACCGATGTTTTACCGTACTTTCTTTATTAAACGTAATATATTGAATATATATATATATATATATGCATATATAGCTTAATAGACATGTTATAAAGCAATGCATGCTTACGTATCACTATATGGACCGTATGGATGTAGTATATTTAGCTTTAATAGTTGGTCTGGACATGTATTCTGACAATGCATTAGAAAAACTTTTTAAATTGCTATCTAATTATTGGCTTAGGACTGTATACCCTCATAGGGTGATTAAATACATGCATACGTGCATGTGGATAGTCCATTTTATAGAGGAAACTCTGGAAAAATGTTTTTCATGAGTTAAATGACAGGATCCTATATCCATGCTTAACTTTACTAGGATATTTATGCCAAAATGATGTATGCATCTATTAAGACATATATAAGACATGCATGATGTTATGACCCAAATTAAATTACTAGGAGTGTATTATCTCTAGGTTATCACAAATACATATTAAAATATGATAGAGTCATACCTTGTCTTATTCTGAATTTATGGACTCGTTGTCTAAACATGGACTCCGATAGACCTAGTAGCTCTTCTTCCCATAAGGCTTCATCTGGTGTTCGCCTTTGTAGGCTTGGTTCAGATACTCCCATTTCGTAGATTACCTGACAGGTTTGTCTCTTGACAGAGTCGATAGACCGTCCTCTCAATAAGGATATGTCCCATTTACATGAGGAGGGTTATATCCTTGAGCATGATGTTCCACCTCGGTCCACTGTTGTGCCTAGATTCCTTTTGAGTATCCAGGTATCTGCTCCATACTTATTGGGTACCGACCTAAGTCTGAAAGTAGTATGCACACAAGCCAATCATGTTTGATGATACAGCATATACTTTGTAACAATCTTATTCATTTATTAATAAAAAGTATTAATTTATTAAAGGCTTTTAATTATCTACATGATGTTGTTTTATAATATGTGATAAACCCATAGTTTTAAGCAACGCTTTTAGAATAATGATGATCATCATTCTAATGAGATCTAAATTCTTAGAAAGCTTAAAACTAAAATAATTCCCAATTGTTGGATTACTAAATTGGGGATTAGTTAATCCGGATAGATTGGTACATACGTTGCTTGCTCATTGGATGAGGATGATTGATCTCATGATCATTTGTGTGGAGACACTAAAGCAAGTATGTAGGTGCTTATTAGAGAATAAGTTCACTGAACGTGGCTCGCTAAGGAATACCTAATGGAGTTTTACTTGCCTATCAATAGGAATTCCTGTAGTGATAGTAGTACAAGTGATCCTTGGACTTGAGATCATCATAGTAGCTTGTGTATGATGAGTATACTTTGACTTATTCCTTAAGACCCTTAGGGTATATCAAAGGGTATGCTTGGGTATAATAAGTTGTACATGGAGATAATGTATGATCAATAAAGAATCTACCACTTCTAATAAAAGAAGAGAATGTCCTATGTGATTCGATAAATGACAACCCAAGTAGTCCTTGGCGAATAGGCGAAATGAAATTAGAAAGGAGTTTCTAATTTGCATTATTTGAGTTGTGCATTTAAGTATCGAAATACATATAATTGAATAAAATAAGACTTGTGACAAGAATTCCATGTCTTAAATTTAATTGTGACATTGTATGATGGAAGGATTGAATTGTCGGTAACTATTTACTCAAAGGTTCTTTTATGATTAATGTTGAAATCTATATTATCCGGAAAGTCGTTGATCGCTAGGAGGCTTATCCCTATTGTAGAATAAATATTATTTATTTAAATAAATTAATTGTTTAATTTATTTATTTAAATAAGATTAGAATTGTTCTAATTGATTTATTCACAACCTAGGTTTAATATGGAGAACCTAAAGGGTCACACCATAAAAGGAAGAATAATTATTTAAGAAGTTAATGGCATAATCGTAATAATATGTTATGTATATTTAATTTAATATATGGTGATAGAATAAATTAAATAGCTTAATATTTATTATTTAATATTTTAGAAATATTAAATATAAATTAATAAGAGGAGTCTTATTAATATTATTACAATTATTATTATTATTTTAATTTCTAAAAGAGTTTAGGAATTAATTTAATATAAGTACTCTCATTTATTCCTAATTGGATTAGGAAGGAAAATTAGTTAAAGGAGTTTAATTAATTATCCCTAATAAGATTAGGGAGCTTAATTAATTAAATGAATTTAATTAATTAAATAAAACCCAATTCCTTAATTGTTAAGGTGGGTTGCCCACATCTATAAATAAGAGGAGTCTTATTATGGGTTATGGGGTTTTGTTGACTTTTACAACATACGATATAATTCCAATGGTTGGAGAGTACACTCCTTTTCTATAGAGATAGAAAAACTAGGGTTTAGCCAACCACCCATCTTCTTGAATCCTTCTTCTTCCTTGGTGGATCACCTCTAGAGGCCAAACACTTGGTTGGCTAACGTTGATCAAAGGAAGGAACCAAACCCGGTGGATTCAAGTTGAACGCGAAAAGGATTGGAGGTGAACTTGTACCTGAGGAAGCTCGGATCTTGAAGGGTATATTTCTTATTCATCTTTTTCGTTTAATTAATAATTGTGCATAAAGGGTGATCCGAGTATATGGTTTGTAAAATTTTAAACTCTGATTTTCCACGTTTCCGCTTATTTTTTTTGCAATATTGATTGCGTTCATGAATATTACAAACCTAACAGTGGCATCAGAGCCAAACCTTTATGAGAATTATTAATTGTTTTAATTTGATATGTATATTGATATGTGTTTAGAACAATTTAATTGGGCATAATTTTGTTGTATGAAATTTAATATAAAAAAAAAAAGTTAATTTATGAAATTTTTCATTGCCTTATTATCCGTGTTTAAGCTTGGTGGCGTGATGTTTCATGGAGTTGATGATGAGTATATTCAGCTTATCGATATGATTTCTACTTTTTAAAGGTTACAAATGAATATATATATATATATATATATATATATATATTTTCATCATCTATGTAATCCTTATTCATTACATAAGATTAATTATATATTATATATATAATATACGGTGTATATATTTTATATATATATATATATATATATATATATATATATATATATTGATCACCGATTTACATGAATCATTTAGTAGGTTGAGGTGATACTTAATTTATTATAAGTTACGGTTTATATATATATATATATATTCTTAATTATTTTAATTTTAAAATAAAAGTTTATATTAATTTTAAAATTCAATTTCATGCTAACTAATTAGAGTTGGAATTAGATTCCATGATAACTAATTGGAGTTGAAATTGGATTTCATGTTTCCTTAAATAAAGGAGTTTATTTAGATATGAAATAAGATTTCATGTTATTCAAAATAAAGGAGTTTATTTGTGAATAGGAAAGAGAATCCGTTTCCTTTAATAAATTTTTTTTACATGGAATTGGATTCCATAATTAATTAAAATAAAGGAGTTTATTTTGATTAATGATTTTGATTAAAATAAAATAGTTTATTTTATTCAAAATTGGATAAATTAAAATAAAATAGTTTTATTTTAATTTAAATTTGGATTAAAATAAAGGAGTTTATTTTTATTCAAAATGAGATTTTATGCTAACTAAATTTGCCTATTAAATGATATCAATATATATATTAAATGTTTATTATTCATAAGATGAATGTTATTTATTGATGCATATGATGATGTGTATGATAATAAATGGGATTGATTATGGACTATTGACCAATGTGATTGGATTTTATTTTAGTTGGATGCATGAATGTATGAGTTTTATTAAATGGGGTCTGCGCACCTCGCCTTCTCTAATTTTTCTTAATGTAAATTCTATCTCCCTCCTATGTACTTCCCCTTGACTGCTGATCAAGGTTTCTATTTATTTTAAATAGTTTTGTAATAGGAATAGTTAGAATTAATTTTGAAGAATTGGAGATCAAGGAACAAGGAGCGCTTGAAGACCCGTTTGTAATGGAGCCCGGGTTTAAATGTAATAGTTATATTTAAATATTATTTCTTGCACCCCTAGGGTTTGACCTTTTGGTTCACTTGGTGGCTCTAGTGAACCAAACTAGAATAAAAGTCCATAATCAATCCGGGTAGAATATAGTATTCTATATGCAAACATGCTTCGCATGTTAATTAATATGACGCGTATTTTATATATATATGTGCATGCGCGCTAAACAAGATGAGACAAATTAATAACAAACCCCTCAAAAAAAAAATTATTAAGTCCTAAGCGTTCAAAGATATTTGGAATATCGAACGTCACCTTCTAGCATGATAAAATTACTAGAGTGTTAAATATTTAATATGAGTTTGTTGTGTCACCACAAGACAAGTATTAAGAATTTAAGATGTTAATTTATCACATTTGATGCTTATAAAGAAAATTGAACAATATTATTTTGTTGTGTCACCACAAGGATGATATTTTCTTTTTTGAATATATGGAGTGCTAGGTCGGACTTAACTTGGATAATTTTGATTCGGATGTGCCACCACTTGATCAAAATAATCTAAGCGGCAAAAGAAAAGGAGTTGCATAGTTGATGTAATTGACAAAAGTTGTCTACCTATTTATTTATATATAGTTTGTTGTGTCACCACAAGGCTATATACATTTGAAATGGGATCCATATTCTCACTAGCAAATCTTAATTAGATTTTGCCGAACTTTATAAGTGAGGGTAATATTGTTTGAAGAAAATAGTGGGAGATACCAATTTAAAATAAGACCTAATTTATTTTGGTAATTAATAAAATAATGTATGTTAAAATGTTGTTAATTACAAATTCATTTACAGAATTTTACAATGTCTAAATTACTATCACTGCGAAACATATTAGATGTTATTTAACCTAGGATAAGTATTAAGCGGATTGGTTAAGGAATTGAGAATAGTTCTCATGGCTGAAAATCTATCTTATGTCTTTAATCGTCTATCCTCGCAATGGTTGCGCATAATGCCTCCGAGGAAGAGATTGCTACTTTTAGAAAGTGGCAAAATGATGCACAAATTAGCTCAATGATGCATCATGCTTGCATCCATGAAAGTAACGAACTTGATACGGCGATGAAACTATGGATGCTCTTACTATATTCCTGCACATCAAGTAGTTGATGGCGAGGAAAATGGGGATCGATAGATATCGGATATCTAAGGAGCTCTTCCGATCTAGAATGACCGAAGGCACTACAGTACAGACACATGTCCTAATGATAATCAATTTGATTGATCAATTAGGACAACGGATTTTGTCATGGATGGAGAGTTGAGCCAAGATTTGATCTTGCACTCACTCTCAGACTCCTTTCACAATTGTTGTGAATTTTTCATATGAACAAGCTAGATATCAGCCTCGCTGATTTTCTTAAAATGTTGAAAAATATTGAGAGTCACTTTCCAACCAAGAAAGACCAAGTCTTACTGGTAAGGGCCAAAGGATCTTCTGAAAAGAAGAAAGATTCAAAGAAGGTAAATAGAAAGGAAAAATAAAGGATAATAAGAACAAAACTGATACGGATAGCAAAGGAGTTTGCTTCCACTGCAATAAGCCTGGACACTAGAAAGAAACTGCAAGAAGCATCTTGCAGAGGCTAACCAAAGAAGCTTAGTGAATTTTTGGTTACAAATACAAATTTGTTCATGATTTAAAATAATTTTTCTTTAAGTCAAGGTTCTACTTGGTATTGGATCTGAGCTTTGGTTATCATAAATATAGATTTATGAAGGGACCAAGCGAAGTGGAAAGGCGAACATAGATAAGTAATCCTGTGTGGGAAATGAAGCAAAGTTTGCCACATTAGCCATAGAAACTTATAGTTTAGCAATGCCTATGGGAAAATCTATTAAGTCAATAAGTTGTTATTGTATTTCAGTTTTTGTTAGAAATATTATTTCTATTTTGTTGTTGGATAATAAAAGTTTTGGTATTATAATTAAGAACAATTGTTGTTCTATTTATAATAATAATGTTTTGTATAGAACTGGAATATTACTTAATGGATTTTGTATACTTGACTTACGTGAAAAATATATTTTGCAAATTGAACAAACTAGTATAAGAAAAGGAGATGATCATTCAAAGAGTTGAATGTGTGTATTTGCTGAAATACAAGTGTGAATTATTTGAAAGGTTCAAAGAATTCAAAAGTGAAACAAATTGACAAAGTATTAGGATTCTTTGATCGGATCAAGGAAGGAATACTTGTGCAATAAGTTTCTATATTATCTCAAATGGTTTTCTCATAATGGATGCCTCTCGATACATAATAATTGATTGATGTATCTGAAAGGAAAAATCGTACCTATTTGAACATGGTGCGATCCATAATGATTTTACCGACATTCCAGTATCCTTCTAGGGTCATGTCCTAGAAATTGCTGCATATCTACGAAAAGGTAACCTCTAAATCCGGTCCCAAGACCCCATAAAAGTTATGGACAGGGAGGATTCCTAATCTTAAGTATGTTAAGATAAAGGGTTGTCCAACTTATGTGAAAAGGTTTCGAAGGATAAGCTTGGGACAAGATTTGACATGTACAGATTTGTGGGACATCCTAAAGTAAGTTTAGGGTAAATGTTCTATAATCCTACTTAGTAAAAGGTGTTTATTGTGAAACACGCTTCCTTCTAAGATAAAGGTGTTTATCATTGAAGGGGCTAGTGGGAGGATAATAGATCTTGAAGAGTTCAAGAACCACAAAACACTATAAGTCAAATAAGAGGAACACATAGATAGACCTATTATACCACAAAGATCAATCAAATCGAAATAATCTTCAAGATACACAGAGGTATGGATTCATCATAGATGATGATGATGATGATGTACACATCATAGAAGATGATGATCCATTATATACGATGAGGTAAGTGTTGTAGACACTTTCGGAGAAATGGATTGAAGCAAGTTTCTCAAATATGGAACATTCGTTTTGATGAGGCAATCAAAAGAGTTTGATTTTATCAAAATAAGAATGAACCTAGTGTATACAAATGGAGTCGATTGGGAGCATCGTGACATTCCTAATCTTGTATGTTGATATACTACGGATAAGGAATGACATACCAATGCTACAATCAAGAAAGATAAAGTTGTCTAAACATTCCTCCATGAATGATTTGGAAGAGTATCTAAATTGGGGATATAAATCTATATAGATAGATTTAAGAGGATGCTCGACTTAACCCAAGGAACGATATTTATTTGATGCTAAAGTCGTTTAGCATGGCAAACTCAAAGAGATGTCTCATGTCGATGAGCTATGGAGTGTATCTCTTTAATAGTCCCCACAGACTCTGAAAAGAGAGGTCGCATGAGTGACAATCATGCATGCAATGAAATGTAAGAGACCTGATGTTGATCAGTCATATTATAGAGAAGTTCACTATGAGTCAGTGAAAAATATCTTAAAGTGCTTAACCGGCACTAAGGATGTGATCATATTCATGGTGGGTCTTAATTAAAACTAGAGGGCTTAACGACTCAAGTTTTTCGCACGGAGACGAGAGACGCGGAAAAATCCACTTTAAAGTAAAGGGTTACCTTGAGCGATTGGTGCGATGAATTGGAATGGTTCCAAATAGCAAAAAGTTCTTTGGTTTAGTGATAAAGACAAAGTATATAGCTATAAATGAAGGCTGCAAGTTGATTGTTTTGATTAAAAGTTCATTCTGAAACTAGGAATAGTTCCTAAGTCTCATCTTGGATCTAAACATGTGTTGTGGCACTTTCATTTGATTATTAGAATCATTGAAAGATGGGAAATCACTATAGAGATAGTGGACTCTCATGAACAACATTACATATCCATTAACTAAAGCTTATCCAACAGCAGGAAAATCGTCACTTAGAGAAGAAGAGTATGAGATACCATGACGATTGACTTTAGTGCAAGTGGGAGATTGAAAATAGTATGCACACAAGCCAATCATGTTTGATGATAAAACATATACTTTGTAACAATCTTATTCATTTATTAATAAAAAGTATTAATTAATTAAAGGCTTTTAATTATCTACATGATGCTGTTTTATAATATGTGATAAACCCATAGTTTTAAGCAATGCTTTTAGAATAATGATGATGATCATTCTAATGAGATCTAAATTCTTAGAAAGCTTAAAACTAAAATAGTTCCCAATCGTTGGATTACTAAATTAGGGATTAGTGAATCCGGATAGATTGGTACATACGTTGCTTGCTCATTGGATGAGGATGATTGATCTCATGATCATTTGTGTGGAGACACTAAAGCAAGTATGTAGGTGCTTATTAGAGAATAAGTTCACTGAACGTGGCTCGCTAAGGAATACCTAATGGAGTTTTACTTGCTGTCAATAGAATTCTGTAGTGATAGTAGTCTGAGTAATCCTTGGACTTGAGATCATCATAGTATCTTGTGTATGATGAGTTATACTTTGACTTATTCCTTAAGACCCTTAGGGTATATCAAAGGGTATGCTTGGGTATAACAAGTTGTATATGGAGATAATATATGATCAATAAAGAATCTACCACTTCTAATAAAAGAAGAGAAATGTCTATGTGATTCGATAAATAACAACCCAGTAGTCCTTGGCGGCGAATGAAATTAGAAAGGAGTTTCTAATTTTCATTATTTAGAGTTAATGCATTTAAGGATCGAAATACATATAATTGAATAAAATAAGACTTGACAGTAATTCCATGTCTTATATTTAATTGGGACATTGTATGGTGGAAGGATTGAATTATACAGTAACTATTTACTCAAAGGTTCTTTTATGATTAATGTTGAAATCTATATTATCTGGAAAGTCGTTGATCGCTAGGGAGGCTTATCCCTATTGTAGAATAAATATTATTTATTTAAATAAATTAATTGTTTAATTTATTTATTTAAATAAGATTAGAATTGTTCTAATTGATTTATTCACAACCGGTTTAATATGGAGAACCTAAAGGGTCACACCATAAAAGGAAGAATAATTATTTAAGAAGTTAATGACATAATCGTAATAATATATTATGTATATTTAATTTAATCTATGGTGATAGAATAAATTAAATAGCTTAATATTATTATTTAATATTTTAGAAATATTAAATATAAATTAATAAGAGGAGTCTTATTAATATTATTACAATTATTATTATTATTTTAATTTCTAAAAGAGTTTAGGAATTAATTTAATATAAGTACTCTCATTTATTCCTAATTGGATTAGGAAGGAAAATTAGTTAAAGGAGTTTAATTAATTATCCCTAATAAGATTAGGGAGCTTAACTAATTAAATGAATTTAATTAATTAAATAAAACCCAATTCCTTAATTGTTAAGGTGGGTTGCCCACATCTATAAATAAGAGGAGTCTTATTATGGGTTATGGGGTTTTGTTGACTTTTACAACATACGATATAATTTCAATGGTTGGAGAGTACGCTCCTTTTCTATAGAGATAGAAAAACTAGGGTTTAGCCAACCACCCATCTTCTTGAATCCTTCTTCTTCCTTGGTGGATCACCTCTAGAGGTCAAACACTTGGGTGGCTAACGTTGATCAAAGGAAGGAACCAAACCCGGTGGATTCAAGTTGAACGCGAAAAGGATTGGAGGTGAACTTGTACACGAGGAAGCTTCGGATCTTCAAGGTATGTTTCTTATTCATCTTTTTCGTTTAATTAATAATTGTGCATAAAGGGTGATCCGGGTATATGGTTTGTAAAATTTTAAACTCTGATTTTCCATGTTTCCGCTTATTTTTTTGCAATATTGATTGCGTTCATGAATATTACAAACCTAACAGAGTCATCATCCATCCATCCACTTGTATGCGAATGAGGTACTAAAGTTTTCATATTGATTCTCTTTAATCCTCTATTCTTACCAACAATCAGTTTTTAACCTTAATGTCATATAGGTTTCGGAGTTTACCCAGCGTAGGGCTAACTGGTTCAGTGTGTACTCATTATATTGGTCGCTTCATGTAAAATATCGTGCACGAGTAGGTTCATGCAGTTTTTAGGACTTCTTCACCATTGCCCCTCGTCGCTGCCCTTGGGGCTTTCCTCGAGCTTTGTCTGAGAGATGGTTTTATCAGAGCCAGTCCCATAATCTCTTAGATTGTGAGGTTATGATGACACCCATGGATTAGCGGTACATCACTATTTTGTAGTTTGTCGGGGACCGAGTGTCTTTGGAGGCTAATATCAAAACCACTGTTATTTGCGCCCTTCTCGGTTTTTCTCCTCAGGAGCGGACCTTCAAGGCCCGTAGTGTGTTGTTGGGTAAAATCAATACACTTAAAAAAATATGCAAGTGTACGTGGTCAACAAGTAATATAGTAGTGAATAAAGTATCGTTCCCATGAGGACAAAATATCAAGAGTTTTAACTTCACAATTATCAATTTTGTATTAACCCTAATTTTATTAAACTAATCAATTCAATGGTTTTAAATTATATAAAAAAAACTAAATTAATAAGGAAATAAACTATCACAAAACAGTCACCAATAACGAAATTCAGAATTTAAAACAATTAATGGAGAATTAGACTTATGATTTAACCCTAAGCTTCACTCTGATTTTCAAACCTTTATTCCAACTCAATTTAATATCCCAATTTATTAATCAAGAACACGAAAGTAGTAAGAGCCACCTCTCGATGCACTAATACCATATTAACATCAATCCAAAATTAAGATAGAAATCCGTTAAACACCTAACTTAACCAACTCACTATATCTCTATGTGAATTGCAATTAAAGAAGGTTTAAGTTTAAGCTCTCTATATGATTACATGCGATGTCAAGCGTATCTCTACCTTAACAATAATCACAAATCTACTATCGACAAAATTCATGACACATGCTATATTAAGCTTTAGATTCGAATCTCCTCTCTCGATTTCTTTCAAATCCACAAGAACTGTTGATCAGGCAATTCATAAATTCACACTCAAATTAACATATATAATCTGAAAATATCCTATTGAATTAGAAATCAAAGTTATAGAATCATCGTTTCGCCCAAAGATCCATCACAAGTCTAATAAGTAAATTAGTTCATAACAAATGAATTAAAAACTGAATAATTTGTTGAAAACATCCTTCCAGTTACAAATAAGACTAAAGAGAAGAAGAATAAAGAAAACCCCTTCACGTAGCCTTGATTCGCAACCGTTGCGACAATCTCTGAAAATTACTCTTCCAACGTTTGCTCTTGAATCCCTAGAAAATCCCCTTGAATTATGCTCTGTGTTATATGATATGTCTCTCTCGATTCTCCAAACTCAGCATAAAAAGATATCAAATTAGCTCCACACTTCTCCTAATCCAACTCTAACTCCCCAAGTAAGAACCCAAATGGAGACATGAAACCTTTTCAAAATCAACCACACATTGATCAAAGACTCCCACACATACACTCCTACTACTATCACATTACATAAAAAATTATTAGTTCCCAGCATAGCCCAACTTCTAGCCAAACAAAGAAAGTTCGCCCGAAGAATCACGACGTTGACGCTACCAAATATATACTACATCAAAGCACAAGCGAGCTGCGCTCTCGACCCAGTAAATTTCCTCGCTCCAGCGCGCCCCGCGCTATATAGTCAAAAACATTCAAATTCCTTGAAATCTTCCTCCAATTGCCACATTTTGATTAAGCCCATGCATTATCCTGCAACAAGCAAACAACCTATCAAAAGTAATATGAAATTACCAAAGACTAACAATATATAAGCTAAACGAACATAAATCGTAGGTTAAAAACCTAATCATCAAGTGTCTGAGGCTGGCTGAGAATTTTCTTATACTCCCAAATAGGCTCACTTACATTCATTCGATTCAAGTTTTCTTTGATTCACTCTATAGAATCCGACCCTTCTTCTCAGATCTACTCAAATCGGGCTTGATTTTGGGTATTCCACCACCGTACGTTCATTCTACGCACTACAGGTAACGCATACATCTAATTTTTTCATGTTTTCACCGGTGTTTTATCGTACTTTCTTCATTAAACGTAATATATTGAATATATATGCTCATATAGCTTGATAGACATGTTATAATGAAATGCATGCTTACGTATCATCATATGGACCGTATGGATGTAGTATATTTAGCTTTAATAGTTGGTCTGGACATGTATTCTGACAATGCATTAGAAAAACTATTTAAATTGCTATCTAATTATTGGCTTAGGACTGTGTACCCTCATAGGGTGATTAAGTGCATGCCTACGTGCATGTGGATAGTCCATTTTATAGAAGAAACTGGCGAAATGTTTTTCATGAGTTAAATGACAGGATCCTATATCCATGCTTAACTTTACTAGGATATTTATTCCAAAAATGATGTATGCATCTATTAAGACATATATAGGACATGCATGATGTTATGACCCAAATTAAATTACTAGCAGTGTATTATCTCTAGGTTATCACAAATACATATTAAAATATGATAGAGTCATACCTTGTCTTATTCTGAATTTATGGACTCGTTGTCTAAACATGGACTCCGACAGACCTAGTAGCTCTTCTTCCCTTAGGGCTTCATCTGGGGTTCGCCTTTGTAGGCCTTCTTCAAATAATCCCATTTCACAGAGTACCTGACAGGTTCGTCGCTTGACAGAGTCGATAGACCATCCTCTCAATGAGGATATGTCCCATTTACATGAGGAGGGTTATATCCTTAAGCCTGATGTTCCACCTCGGTCCACTGTTGTGCCTAGATTCCTTTTGAGTGTCCAGGTATCTTCTCTAGACTTATTGGGTACCGACCTGAGTTGTAATCCATCCATCCACTTGCATGCGAATGAGGTACTAAAGTTTTCATATTGATTGGCTTTAATCCTCTATTTTTGCCAACAATCAGTTTTTAACCTTAATGTCATGCAAGTTCCGGAGTTTACCCAGCCTAGGGCGAACTGGTTCAGTGTGTACTCATTGTACTGGTCGCTTCATGTAAACTATCATGCACGAGTAGATTCATGCATTTTTTAGGACTTTTTCACCATTTCCCCTCGTCGCTGCCCTTAGGGCTTTCCTCGAGCTTTGTCTGAGAGATGGTTTTATCAGAGCCAGTCCCTTCATCTCTTAGATTGTGAGGTTATGTTGACACCCATGGATTAGCGGTACTTCACTATTTTGTAGTTTGTCGGGGACCGAGTGTATTTGGAGGCTAATAACAACACCACTATTGTTTGCACCCTTCTCGATTTTTCTCCTCAGGAGTAGACCTTCAAGGCCCGTAGTATATGGTCAGGCCCGTAGTGTGTCTGAGGCTGGCTGAGAATTTTCTTATACTCCCAAATAAGCTCACTTACATTCATTCGATTCAAGTTTTCTTTGATTCTCTCTATAGAATCCAACCCTTCTTCTCAGATCTACTCAAATTGGGCTTGATTTTGGATATTCCACCACCGTACATTCGTTCTACGCACTACAGGTAACATATAAATCTAATTTTTTCACATTTTCACCGATGTTTTACTGTACTTTCTTCATTAAACGTAATATATTGAATATATATGCAATATAGCTTGATAGACATGTTATAATGCAATGCATACTTACGTATCATCATATGGACCGTATGGATGCAATATATTTAGCTTTAATAGTTGGTCTGGACATGTATTCTGACAATGCATTAGAAAAACTATTTAAATTGCTATCTAATTATTGGCTTAGGACTGTGTACCCTCATAGTGTGATTAAGTGCATGCTTACGTGCATGTGGATAGTCCATTTTATAGAGGAAACTCTAGCGAAATGTTTTTCATGAGTTAAATGACAGGATCCTATATCCATGCTTAACTTTACTAGGATATTTATTCCAAAATGATGTATGCATCTATTAAGACATATATAGGACATGCATGATGTTATGACCCAAATTAAATTACTAGGAGTGTATTATCTCTAGGTTATCACAAATACATATTAAAATACTATAGAGTCATACCCTGTCTTATTCTGAATTTATGGACTCGTTGTCTAAACATGGACTCCGACAGACCTAGTTGCTCTTCTTCCCATAGGGCTTCATCTGGGGTTCGCCTTTGTAGGCCTTCTTCAGATACTCCCATTTCGTAGAGTACCTGACAGGTTCGTCGCTTGACAGAGTCGATAGGCTGTCCTCTCAATGAGGATATGTCCCATTTATATGAGGAGGGTTATATCCTTGAGCCTGATGTTCCACCTCGGTCCACTGTTGTGCCTAGATTCCTTTTGAGTGTCCAAGTATCTTCTCCATACTTATTGGGTACCGACCTGAGTCGTCATCCATCCATCCACTTACATGCGAATGACGTACTAAAGTTTTCATATTGATTGGCTTTAATCCTCTATTTTTTCCAACAATCAGTTTTTAGCCTTAATGTCATGCAGGTTCCGGAGTTTACCCGACTTAGGTTAAGCGGTTCGATTAATGTACTCATTGTCTTTGGTCACTTCATGTAAACTATCGTGCACGAGTAGATTCATGCAGTTCTTAGGATTTCTTCAACATTACCCCTCGTCGCTGCCCTTGGGGCTTTCCTCGAGCTTTGTCGGAGAGATGGTTTTATCAGAGCTAGTCCCTTCATCTCTTAAATTGTGAGGTTATGATGACACCCATGGATTAGCGGTACATCACTATTTTGTAGTTTGTCGGGGACCGAGTGTCTTTGGAGGCTAATATCAACACCACTGTTGTTTGCACCCTTCTCAGTTTTTCTCCTCAGGAGCGGACCTTCAAGGCCCGTAGTATACGGTCAGGCCCGTAGTGTGTATGAGGCTGGACGAGAATTTTCTTATACTCCCAAATAGGCTCACTTACATTCCTTCGATTCAAGTATACTTTTATCCTCTCTATAGAATCCAACCCTTCTTCTCAGATCTACTCAAATCGGGATTGATTTTGGATATTCCACCATCGTACGTTCATTCTACGCACTACAGGTAACGTATACATCTAATTTTTTCATGTTTTCACCGATGTTTTACTGTACTTTCTTCATTAAACGTAATATATTGAATATATATGCACATATAGCTTGATAGACATGTTGTAATGCAATGCATGCTTACGTATCATCATATGGAACGTATGGATGCAGTATATTTAGCTTTAATAGTTGGTTTGGACATGTATTCTGACAATGCATTAGAAAAACTATTTAAATTGATATCTAATTATTGGCTTAGGACTGTGTACCCTCATAGGGTGATTAAATGCATGCCTACGTGCATGTGGATAGTCCATTTTATAGAGGAACTACGTAAATGTTTTTCATGAGTTTAAATGACGGATCCTATATCCATGCTTAACTTTACTAGGATATTTATGCCAAAAAGATGTATGCATCTATTAAGACATATATAGGACATGCATGATGTTATGACCCAAATTTAATTACTAGCAGTGTATTATCTCTAGGTTATCACAAATACATATTAAAATATGATAGAGTCATACCTTGTCTTATTCTGAATTTATGGACTCGTTGTCTAAACATGGACTCCGACAGACCTAGTAGCTCGTCTTCCCATAGGGCTTCATCTGGGGTTCGCCTTTGTAGGCCTGCTTCAGATACTCCCATTTCACAGAGTACCTGACAGGTTCATCGCTTGACAGAGTCGATAGACCATCCTCTCAATGAGGATATGTCCCATTTACATGAGGAGGGTTATATCCTTGAGCCTGATGTTCCACCTCAGTCCACTGTTGTGCCTAGATTCCTTTTGAGTGTCCAGGTATCTTCTCCAGACTTATTGGGTACCGACCTGAGCCGTCATCCATCCATCCACTTGCATGCGAATGAGGTACTAAAGTTTTCATATTGATTGGCTTTAATCCTCTATTCTTGCCAACAATCAGTTTTTAACCTTAATATCATGCAGGTTCCGGAGATTACCCAGCCTGGGGCTAACTGGTTCAGTGTGTACTCATTGTACTGGTCGCTACATGTAAACTATCGTGCACGAGTAGATTCATGCAGTTTTTAGGACTTCTTCACCATTGCCCCTCGTCGCTGCCCTTGGGGCTTTCCTCGAGCTTTGTTTGAGATATGGTTTTATCAGAGCTAGTCCTTTCATCTCTTAGATTGTGAGGTTATGATAACACCCATGGATTAGCAGTACTATACATCACTGTTTTGTAGTTTTTCGGGGACCGAGTGTCTTTGGAGGCTAATATCAACACCACTGTTGTTTGTGCGTTTCTCGGTTTTTCTCCTCAGGAGCGGACCTTCAAGGCCTGTAGTATACGGTCAGGCTCTTTTAGTGTGGATACAACTCGAGGTACTTTGGATGAGCCTTTTCTTGAGGACTTGGTGGAGAGAGATCATATCTTGCGGCATCTGTTCTTGACTATCATGAGGGGTTATTTCATTGCAAACAACTCCTCCACTGTCCGTTTTAGTTTGGTGGGGGCTGTTCGGGATGTAGATCGCATTGGAGACTACGACTGGGGGTCTTTTACATTCTTGATCTTCCATCATGGGATGAGATTGCGCTCCGAGGGAGTGACCGATGCATGGCTTGACTTCTACCCATTTCTTCTGATGAGTCATCTTGACTAATTTTGTGACGCCCCCAAAATAGGTCCACACAACTCATTCTGAGTCGCCAAATACAAGGTACAGAAAACAACTACAACTTCATTATTACAATTATCGTGCAAAATACGACAACACATATACTGTGAGTTTGAATACAAATATTATCTTCTAGACAATATCCAAACTTAAATAAGTCCTCATTACAATTATTGATACACTATTTTACAAAATAGTGAGGACTGCTAAAACAACTGACTTGAAACATCACTCCACACCTTGACTAGTTCCCGCTATATTCTCGCTTCCTAAGAAGAAAAATGGAACAAAAAGGAAAAGGGTGAGCTCAACTAGGCCAGTAAAGAATATTATGACTAAGATAATTTAGAACAAATTATCGTTATCCTTCAATCAATCAGATAAAATATAACAGACAACAAGTTTTACATCAATAGTCGCAGTGAAAATAACAATTCATTACAAGAGTTAAGTAGAGAATGAAATCTACTATCTTCTATGATTTAAAAGTTCATCATCAATATTTTATCCCTGTAACATCAATCAGTATACATCTTGAACCAAATATTCATCTTTGCTTTACGGACCAAAGATATTCATTTATATCACCAGTTGGTCATGTTCATCTCAACACTTGTCCATCTTTGCACCACGGGCCAAAGATATTCATCAGGTAATCATTCATCTTTACACTACAGGCCAAAAGATATTCAGTTATATCATCATTTAAGACTGAGGATGATGAAAAATATTTTAAAGAAATGAATCCATTGAGAGAAAAGGACAAAGATTAGGGATTCGTACTTTGGTTTATTCAAGTTTAAAAATACTCCATAATAATCAATTGTGGAGCAAAATTCAAGAATGAAGATCAAAACATGGATACAATCAAATATAGTAACCATAATAGACATCTTGGACAAAGAAAAGAAAATTTAATTTTTCTGTGAATAGTGTCGTATTCATGAATAGTATCGTATACGTGAATAGTAACCCCGACACAAAAAGGTAAAAATTTCACAATAAAATTCATATCAATATTTCGGTATAATGATATTAAAAGAAATAATATCATTTATGAAAAAAATAACATCCATTACCTCAAAAGAATAGTACTTCTGATTGAAATATCAGATATAATGCTGAAAAAAACTTGCACTGCATAGCAACACTCAAGATATCTAAATAGTCACAAAAATACGCTCGATATTATAATGAGAGAAAACTTCTGATTCTGGTGTGATTTTCAATTCTAACCAAGCACTCTATTTATAGGAAAATGCCAGAACGCCAAAGCAGACTAACCTGCTACAAGTGGCTCTCCCTCCTTGCTATTCACACACACCACACTTGAACTTCAGCATTTTTTTCCACAAAAAACAAAAGTGGGGCCCATCCATGTTTTTAATAAAAACATTTATTTCCAAAACTTCAATAATTCATAATAAATAGCCATTTTATCAGAAAAATACGAATTTTATGTCCATTTCATATAAAATTTAATTCTCTACAACTTTGTAGAAGAAAGTTTTTCCAAATTCTAAACAAAAAATTACCAAAATCCATATACGGATGATTTTTAATACCTCCATTCCGACAAAATACTGATAAAACACCTCAACATTAATTCCTTCATTTATAACCACATAAAATAAATATTTCCTTATCGTATAAATCAATAATTAATTATTCATAAATAATATTATAGAATCACAATAATTATAACCAGGTCGTTCCCAGGAAAGTGTGTGTTTTCCGATAAGAATTTTTCCTTACTGGCGCGCAATTAGGTGACCAACCCCCTTTCCTAGACAGAACTTCCTTAGACATTGTCAATAATGATATCTAATAATAATATTCAAATAATATTAATTATTGATCTGATAATGGGAAATATTGTGCAGTGATAATTATTGAAACAACAATAATATAAAATATCAACGTAGCAATTATTGAATCAATAAAATAAAATATTGAACAGTAATTACTGTAATAAATATTGAGTAGTGCCTTCTTACTTAAGAATCAATAATCCAAAAATATTTTGCAATACCGTGTGCTACTGTAGCATCCCCAAATCCGGGTACTTTTTACCACAAATTTGGTATATCATTTCTATAACTATTGCGGAAGATATAAACATAAATTGTTTATACATTATACATTTACACATCATTCCCAAGGTCTAGAACCTTAACTTAATACATACCTTCAATATTTAAAAAGGTTTATAATGCTATTTTCGTCAGAAAAATTTAATAGATCTAACTACACGATAATTTAATCTTACACTTTGCCTTTGCCTTTGTCTTTATTCAAGCTTTCATCTTAATCTGGAAATTTTATCATGATATAGCAAGGGTGAGAAACAAATTTTCCCAGCAATTTTTAAATACAATGAAGATATATCATGATTGAAAAGAATGAATAAGCTTTCAAGTTTTCAACAATATAATAATTGTGAAATAACATGAATCAAGTTTCAATAATTTCATGACTGAATCAATAATGTTTGAAGGTCAACAATGACCATAAATTTAACTGAACCTTATGGTAATGAAGGTGATCAGCCTTTCATACCTGATGAACATATGCAACATGCACTAAGTGCGAATCAATAATCAGTATAGACGTGAATAATCAATAACAATTATTCACTAACATGCTTTGAACATATAACTCAAGTTTGAGTTAGGAAACTTGTCTGATTCGTTGACTACTGCTATTTAATTTAAGTTAACTTCTTTTGGTAAGACCTATCATTAATAAGATTGGTCTTTCAATCTGCATATTCTACTTTGTATCATAATACAATTACTTTATCAATTAATTATCTAACACTTAATTAAATATTATATAACATCTTAACACATCAGTATTATTATTGTCCTTTGATAATTGTTGAATCACTATATCATATACATTATGATTTAACACTCTCTTTTTCATTTCATAAGTTATTCTTTAACATCTAATAAATCAAATACTAATCCAGTAACCTGGATTCTAAATTTAGCAACCAAATCGCCAATCCAGCTGACTGGATTCCAAATCCAACAACCTAGATGGCCAATCTAGCAAACCAAACTGCAATCCAACAAACTGGATTCAACATATTTTCAATTCAGTAAACTGTTTTCCAATCCAGTAAGCTAGATTCATCAGATTTTTCAATCCAGCAAGCTGGATTCAATATCCTTTTTAAGAAAATACCAAATCAACTTATTGTTTTTCTATCCTTTTTCCAAACATATATACATATATTTCATACACAAAAAATTATTTTTCCATAATTTTCCAACTTCTTTTGGTATTTTTCAAAAATCATTTTTAGTTAATTCCTGAAGAAATTAGCTACCTCGTGCTTAACTCTAGAAATTGCCATCTTGTGACACAATCTTATAAGTGTTAACATGAGCCTCCAGTTTAAATTTCATGGCCATCGGAGTTATAGAACTCTGGTTATAGCCATTTTCGTCAGAAAATCACAAAAATTGAAATGGTCATAACTTGGTCATTTTAAGTCGGAATGAGCTCATTTTTGGACAGCGGATACTTAATACCATATATTTTCATGTCCCAAAAGGCCGGAATTTGTCTTACAAATTAAGTGGCCAAAACAGCCCCTGGAAATTTCTTTGCAGTAGCGAAATGGCCATTTTGCAGTTTTTCTTACTTTCTTAAAAATATTCCATACAAAAATCTACAACTCCTTTTTATGTGATTCCACTTGGAAATCTTAGAAACCTTATCATATTATCATCTCAAAATTTTCCAGAATTTTTGAATGTCCAAAAAATGACTAAACTACCCTTACCCTTTGACTGTCCAAAACAGTCAGTTTTTCCTTAAAACACAAAACTATTTTTGATAAATCAGTCACTACGGACCGTGTACTCAACATTTTTGAGTGCTACCACCTGGGTTTAGTAGTTAACTAATATATCTAGCACCTCTTTTTTACGAATCGCAAAAAGAAGGTGTAGATCACAAACAGTGAAAATCCAAAGTACATAGAAATTTTTGGGTTTATAAAATAGAAAAATCACTTTTCTTTACTTTTGATTTCCAAACAAATTAACACCCAATATGGGTATATCTAAACACGAAACACTCATAAACATGTATATTCATGATTTTTGAGTTTAGAAATATAGATTCAAGGTTTGATTTACAATAATCAAAAATTACATAACACAAGGTATTTATACCTTTGATTACCATGCTCTTCTTTTTCTTCTTCATTGTTTGATTATGGAGCTTTGATGTCTTACCAAAGACTCCCCTTTCTCTCCTTCATGGTTGCCGAATCTTTTCTTTCTCTCTCCCTCTCTTTAGTTTTTTTTAGTTAGAAAAAAATAAAAGAGATGAAAGAGAAAATAAGATAGATTTTTATTAGATATAGATGTATATCAATTATCTATACATCCTCTTTTTTCTCCTCATGTTACCGGCCATGTGTGGCCTCCTTTCCCTCCACTACATTCTCTTTCTCTTATTTTGGCCAAGTGGACTCTTATTCTTCCACCCATTTAATTTAATTCCATGGTTGATGCTTTTATTAATTGTCCCACATGTTCCTCCACTAACCTTTCCTTGTGGCCAATTATTTTCCACTCCTTTTTCTCTTCTTTGTTTGACAACCATGTGGCCACTTCTTCTTCCACTACATTCCCTCTCTCCCACACTTAATCACCCAAATAAACATGTGGAAGATTAGTGAACGAGGTGGCTTCATAAAATAAATGCCACCTAGCTTGATTTGTGTAAGATCTTTTGCCACATGTGTGGTGTATAAATTGATGACATGCATGTCTCTTTTCTCTCTTCATAAACCCATCGGCCATGTCGCCTTCTTTTAGCCCAATTTGGTTAGATTTTTATAGCTTTTATTTTACTTAACAATGACCAAAAAGTCCCTCCATACTTGGATCAAGTTTTGGGATTTTTAAAATTATTGATTTGGCCTCCACTTGGGCTTAACCCTTAAGTCTTTTGGGCTTCCTTAAATTAATTTCTTTGGCCCATGTAAAATAACATAGTCCAATACTTTCAATATTACCATTCCCTAATTATTTAATTAGGGTTTTCATTTCCTCAATTATAACTTAAATCCTTGATCATGTACACTAAATTTCTTAACCCAATTAGACTTGCTATAATTAGGTTATAAAATTAATTAATTGAGATGTATAAAATAAATCTCTTAGAATTAGTATATATTCTAAATACCGCAATTCTCTCATCCCATAACCCTTAAGTTATTCAATCCTTCATTCCTAATATATAATTAGGATTACACTAGTTTCTTTTATTTGTTTATATAATAAAAAAATATAAACTATCACATAATATTCATATCCACTTACTCACATAATCATATAGAATAATTAAATAAATTGTGACATGCTTCACAATTCTCTTAGATTATGTCACTAGTAGTTATTTAAATAAAAGAACCACTAAATAATAATAACCATTTAAGTTATTTAATTATCATACTTAATTTAAATAACTTATTTAAGTTATACAATTTATATTGTATAATTAAATTTAATTTCCTCCTCCTCTCCATAAATTGTTTTCAAACAATTTATTTATATAATAAATATATAATTTTATATATTCAATCATTTATTCAAATATGAATTTAATTTACTAACTACTTTGATACCAATATACATATTTGCATATTGGATCTCATCTCATATTTTTACTTTACATCATTTGGTATAATATTAAATATTATACCATTATCCATATAATATAATACCATATATCAAATTATTTTCTTTACTTTCTATAAATTGTCTTCACAATTTATTTAAGCTAAATAAATATATTAATATAGTCACCACATACACATATTCTTATGAACTTATACACTAAACATATACCTCATTATCAGACTATCACTTATAGTCTATCAAATCATTCAAGTTCTTCTTCAAAAATTTTGAAATCCTTAAAATTCCTTCACAGAAACGTCAAATCCATACACTTATTTTCTATCTAGGTTCATCTTATAACCTTTAATCCATCATTTTAGGATTTTAATAATTATCTAAATTCTCGGGTTGTCACATTCTCGCATGCAACCACGCGTGACACTCTCTTTTTAACTACCGTGTATTCCAACGATTGTTAATTGGTAACAACTACGCCGTTATTTATAAAAAAAAACTCACACTTCTCATTTTCTTCATCCGATAGTTTTCCATTATGGGGCCCACAAATGGATGCGTCGTCGTACGAATATTCCCTGACAACAAGAATATTTCACGACCAAACAAATATTCCCCGACAACAATGAATATTTTATAACCACTTGCTTATTTTGCAAAATTTTCACATTTAACCCATAACAACCCACATTAATCAAATCCACCCCTTACTATTTCAAAATAATGTATAGAGAAAATTCAATTTTATTTATAAAAAATTGGGGTCTTGCAGATTTATGATTCTTTGAATCTTGATTTTCTTTCCTATGACTAATGTCGGGTTCGTTGGATTGACAGTTCTTGACTTATGAGAGGCTTCTTTGCCTCCGAACTCTCACTGTTCTGGGCTTGGATACCTACCCTTGGGGTCTTAGATGGCATCGGTCCACTTTGTCTGAGGTCCCAATTTCAATAGATTTCACCCGTGCCCGCCTTATGCTGGAGATACTTTCGGCATCTAATTTAGTGTGGGTTCACTATATTATCGAGCACTTGGCTGAGGGCTTTGAAGATGGCCTCCCGATAGGGCCAGAGTATTAATTGTCTACTCCTCGAATTCCCTTCCTGTTTGATGGAGGTTGAGAGCTCTACCTTAAAGAGCATGCTTTTAGATGCATTACTAGGGAGATCCGCCTTCCTTTTCTTCCTCTGTCCTAGCGGTTTTGGTTTTTGGCTCTGCCTATTTTAGAGATTCCTATAGCAGGGTATGAGGGATTTCACATATTAGATGGTCCCATCACCTTTGCTGACTTCTCTACCTAGTGGGGCCCTCGCACTATTAGAGGTTAGACTTCGGCAACCCAGTTTATGGGAGACGTGGTTTTAGGCTCTCTCATGATGATATATTGGATAACATGATTTTGGAAGCCTTCTCATTCGTCCTAGATCGCAGATTTGACATATCAGTTGGAGAGGATGTCGATGTATTGTCGCCATTTGGGCGGAGATCCATCATTGGCTGGTACTTTGGATTCCCAGAGCCATGAGGTTGGACCATCAGGCATTGGTGGCTTTACTGATGGAGAGGGTCCCTTTGACTATCGCACGGGTATGCATGAGATGTCTTATCACGCAGATACACAGGATATGCCTTATCGCCCATATATGCAGGATATGCCTTCTCACCCAGATATACAGGATATGCCCACTTAGGATGACCTGGCTCAGGTTGATCAGTTTGATGACACCATAACCTTTGTGGATGACATTATAGTCCTTCCATAGGCTTTTTGTTAGACATTGGGCGTATGTGCCCCATTATCCTATACTTTTTAATTTTTCAGTTTTCACATGTGTCATAGGTATGATAGTGATGTATATATAAAATTGATGTATTTCATTTTAGATATATGCATAATGTTGTCTCATTTATTCATTTCATATATTATATTATCGCTCATTATGATGCATGCTTTATATATAGAAATGTTTGGATAGAGATTGACCCCTATATGGTCTTTTTGACACAACTTTTTTAGATGGCTTCTTCATCCATTATTCGCTTGGATCATTCTCCACCGAGTCGGATAGCCACTAGCTTGAGAGCTTGGCGTGACAGTTTATTAGATTCTGAACGCATAGTAGTTGGTTATATGATGGGTCATTCCATATCTTTGCTATCCTTCCAGGTACCCGATGGGTTTATTGATGGTATGCTTGCTCACTGGATACTTGAGCGCCATTTTTTTAGGTTTAGCTTAGATGAGCTTACTCCTACATTAGAGGAGTATAACCGCATTTCTGGTATGTGGATGGAAGGGCCCTATGCTAAGGTAGCAGTTGGGCAGGCGCAGTTAGTTTATGACCACCACTGGATTGAGGAGGGCATTCATTTTTGGCTAAGGTAGGTGGAAGTCATATCATCTCGATCGACTTTATGATAGTCCACTTTACTTCTACAGATAGCTTCACTGTTCATCGAGGAGATTTTATTATTTCTTAGTAGCGATGGCATATAGCACGGGTAGATGCCCTGATCATGTGCGTTCTATCTTATTTATATATGCCCTTCTACGCTGATAATTTAGATGTCGGGATGTCGATGGATATCAGAGCTCTAAGAGATGACTTCACAATTCTTCCCTTGATTTTGGTCGAGACGTTGATATCGGCATCTTTCTGCCCAGTTGTTGATGATCCGGAGTTTCATGGCAGCCCAGTTCTTCTGTATATCTAGTTTATAACCCATTTGAGACCTATCATCATGCTTTGTCCCATTTTGTAATATCCCGAGTGTTTATGAATTGAGTATATGGCAATGATACTTAGAAAAAGATAATGAATGGGTTAAAGAATATATAATACTCAAAATATATTTGAGTTTAAGTGAAGGATATAAAATAAAGCTTATGAGAATTTATTGAGAAAAAGAATGGAATAGGAATTATTAAACCTATATTAAGGTAATGTGTTGAAGTTATTTAACAATAATTTTTTAAAAAGAGATTTGATGAAAACCTGATTAAGGTAGGGTTTCGGTGATTTCGATGACGGAATCCTTATAAGGGGGGAAGGATGTGACAACCCGGATTTTCAGAAATTATTTAAATAAGAATTTAATAAATAAAATTATTATTATAAGATGTTTTGAGTTTGAGTATGTGTATATATGTGTTATATATTGTGAAATATATAATTTTGTGTGAAGAAAATTATATATATTCATGTATTGGGAAAAAGAGGTTTACTAGTTAATTAAACTATTGAATAAATTAAATGTAATTGTTATGAAAAGGAAATTAACTGAGTAATATTAGTTAATTTGATTAAGTTAAAATTATATTATGAGAGAGTATAATTTAATTATTATTGTGATGATGGAAATTATTATGAATTAAGTTTAATAAATAATGTGAGTGATTCACTTAATTAAAATAGTGAAATAATGCAAATATATTTGTTTTAATAAATATATATATATATATATATATATATATATATATATATATATAGAGCCCTTCCATATGACAAGTTCTTTATATGGTCTTATCTGTACACCCCTTTTTGGATGTTGATAAACTTATTGGAAGGTTTGAGATTGAAACATAAATATGCAAGTAAGCATGACTTGTATTTAAGCTTTAATTTTAATATGAGGACCCCACCATAGTCAACATATTTGTTAGTTTGTTTAACTAAAACGAATTTTAATATTAAATAATACGGTAAGTACGACTTTTAAACGTATATAAAAAAAAAAAAAAAAATACCAACCGGGACAAGTTTCTTACGACATATAAAAATCAAATAATTAGCACAAGTTCTTTATTTGCTATTTTTTATAACAATATTTGTTATTTTATAAAACAAATATTTTTATAAAACAAATATTTTATAATAACAAATAAAGAATATAAAATATTTTATAAAAACAAATAATTTATAAAACAAATATTTTTATAATAACAAATAAAGAATATAAAATATTTTATAAAATAACAAATAAAGAATTATAAAATATTTGTTAATTCTTTATATAACAAATATATGCTATTGTTATATAAAATAGGATATAAAATATTTTTATATAAAATATTTTATGTTTTTATAAAATATTTTTATAAAATAGCATATATTTTATGTTTTTATAAAATATTTTATATCCTATTTTATATAACAATAGCATATATTTGTTATATAAAGAATTAACAAATATTTTATAATTCTTTATTTTCTATTTTATAAAAATATTTTATATTCTTTATTTGTTATTATAAAAATATTAGTTTTTATAAAAATTTTATATTCTTTATTTGTTATTATAAAATATTTGTTTTTATAAAAATATTTGTTTTTATAAAATAACAAATATTGTTATAAAAATAGCAAATAAAGAACTTGTGCTACTATTTGATTTTTATACTGTTTAAGAGGTCAGTATTTGGTTTTTTTTTTTTTTTTTTTTTTTTGTCGTAAGAGCTTGTTAGGTTATTATTTTTTTTTTTATACAAGCCGTAAGAGCTTGTTAGGTTAGTATTTTTTTTTTTTTTATACAATAGTAAAGAGCATTAGGTTGGTATATTTTTTTTTTTTTTACAATCGTAAGAGCTTGTCCCTATTAAATATTATTTAATATTAAAAATTCGTTTTAGTTAAATAAACCGACAACATGTTGACTATGGTGGGGTCCTCATATTAAAATAAAAGCCTGTACTAAGTTGTGCTTAGGGTTGGTATATTTATGTTTCAATCTCGGCCTTCCAATAAGTTTATCAACTATCCAAAAAGGGGTTTGATAATACCCATAGCAACCAAATTGCTATGGAAGGGCTCTATATATATATATATATATATATATATATATATATATATATATATTATATAAATGTAATATGTTAACGTAGTAAGATTGTGAGTTTTGTTAATAGTTAAAAATATTTAAGGGATTGAATAAATATTTTAATTGAAATATTTATGGAATTTAAAATAAATATTTGATGGAAAGTTATTAAGGGATTAAATAATTTTATAATTGAGTGCGTATTTTGTTACGCTAAAGGAATGGTAATATTCCAATTTAATCAAATAATTAAATTAGATATATGGTGATTTATCAAATTAGGATTATAATGTGATTAAATAAAGTGTGACAATGGTTTACTATATGATAAGGAAGAAACTAAAATAAATTAGAAGAGGATAATTGGGTTCTAGCCAAACATGGCCTTAAGATCCTATGGTTTTTCTAACTGATGAAGCCATATTGATGTATATATTATGTTATATCAGTTGTATGGGTTTTACATGTTTTGTTCCTAAAGCCTAAGAATAGAGAAAATAGAGTGTTGAAGAAGAGAGTTAGAGAGCTTTGAGAGAGAATAGAGGTTCTCTATGTAATTGGAGAAGAAGAGATGCTAGAAAATTAAAAGAAACAAGGTTTTTCAATTCATCTAGACAAGGTTTAGAAGAATCAAAAGGTATTAATCTATTTTTTATTCTCTTGTGTTTTTATTGAGAAATTTGATTTCTATGGTTAATTTGTTAAGAAATTAGTTATATATGTTAATGGGTATGTTTCATCCGTTTTATATCATCTAAAAGTGGTTTTATAGTGATCAAATTTGTAAGAATGTGTTGAAAGATGAAGATTAGAGTTTTGGTTGAAAAATATATGTTTTGGTCTACTTTGAGACTAAAATTAGTTATGAAATCATGATGGAAACCTTAAATTAATGATGGATGTTGTAAGAATGTTGAAAATAGAAAAGAACGCAAGTTGAATGAATCAATTTAGATAAGAAACGAATTCGTAGTGAATGAATTCGCTAAACATGTTAAAATATGAAAATTTAGTATAAACATGAGTTTTGGATCAAGATTTGGGTTAGTTAATGTTTCTGTAAATTGTTGATTCTTTGATATGTTGTAGTTCTATGAATTACGAATCCATAGAATCTAAAACGAACAAATTTGGATGTGTATAGCTTGAGGTATGAAGATTAGAAGGAGAAAAAGGTCAAAAATTGCAAGAATAGTAAACTGCAAATTCTGGTTCTGCTAACAGGCGTAGCTGCGATGTGCCCTAAGTCTATTGGGGCACAGCTGCACTGTTTCCAATGCTTAATTGGGCGCACCTGCGCTCATGGTATGTCAGGTGTGACTATTTTGACCTCTTGTAGTAAAACGGCCATAACGTTTTCATATGAACTTCAATTGAGGCGATACAGGATGATTCGAAAATATAATGAGTAGACCTACAACTTTCGTTCTTTAATTTTTTTTTATTTAAGGTCGGGAACAGGGGTCAAAAGGGCCATCTTTGGGACTGATTTGTTTTCAGAAGCAATTGAAGGGCATCAGGCATTCACGTACGCAAGTGTAGTGTTTCTGACGATAAAAGATGTTGCTCTAAGTTATAAAACTTGAATATTAATAAATATAATGATGCTTAACATTAATAAATGAGATATTAGATAAGTTGCATAACAATACTAAGCATACACAATAGAGAAAATTCGGGTATGTGACGAATGAACGACGAAACACTGTGATAAGTGTTAATGAACTTAAAAAGTGTTTCAATTCAATTGAAGTGAACATTATAAGATATGGAATGGGGTTAATATAAAACCAATAAGGAGTCCTATCAAGACTTAAATAATTGAATGAACCTCGGGTATGACCTAAGAAGTAATATAGTGAGATATAAGTCGAAAGTTAACACAATCAAATTAAACATTGTATATTGATTAACATGAAGGGTTATGAGATGTAGAGTAAAGTTTATATTACAACTACTATGCATTTCTATGTGACTAATAGTTGATGTGCATGATTATATAATTGTGTAGGGCACATGAAGTGCAGATAACTGTAAGTTGTTAATCTATTATTGGTAAACAACGATCAAGGCAAGTCTTTCAGTTCCTATTTGCTATGTGAACTTGATGATGAACTACTTTAAATCTATATTGCAAAGAGCATGATGTGTTATATATATATTGAAAGTTCCAAAAGTTAAAGTTAATTTATGACTACTTTGATTGAGTAAAGAATGTTGATTGAGTAAGGAACTCAAACTTTATACTTGTTATGTGAACTGCAGCATGTATGTTATGTTAGTCCAATAATTATGGGATGTATGTTGAGCATGTTATTATGTGCTACGTGATGCATGGAAATTGTTAGATTTGCTGGGCTGTCGAGCTCAACCTTGTAAATAACCACTTTTACAGGTTAAGGATTCAAGGTAACGTTATGTGCTATTTGAAAGACATGAATCAGATGTAATGCATGAAGATTTATATACTTTGGCTGAGTTGTTATTATTTTGAACCATGCTTTATGTTTCGGACGATGTACTTGATAATATATGATGTTTAATAGATGTTGAGTTATAAAGTTTAAATTTTGTTCGATGTACAAAGGGTATTGAACCTGGATGTAAGTTATATATATTAACTCTGATAAAGTGAGTAATAAACTAAGTATGGTTCAAAGGTAGGTAAAGATAAAGGTTTCGAGAAATGTACTTGACAATTAATGATGTGAAACTTCATATTTAGTTATAAAGTTTGAGTTATCCAATGTATAAGGAATATCGAGCTAAAATGTAAGATTTTATATAATAACTCTGATGAAGCGAATCATAAAATAAATTTGATTTAGAGATGTGTAGATGATAAATGTTTTAATTCAGGGAATTAAAGTAATAAGATAGAAAAGTTTAAATTATTCTGTATTTTATTAAGTTTAACATCGAATAATGATGTATAATCAGATGTTAGACATATTGTTAACGACCGAAGTTGAGAGATGAATTGTTTGAATATTGGGGTCGTTATAGGTTCTGTTTTAGTCATAGCATAGCATTGACCTATTCATTCCGTCCAACTTCATGCATAGATAGGACATCTTGGATAACATTTCTGGATGCTATAGAGGAACCATTTGAGATTATGATGTACTCTGGCTATTGCTCCTTCATGAGCTTTATCACTCATGTGGCGGACCTGGATTTTCTTCATCTGGTTGATTTGAGAGGTGTGACCATGTATCATCTTCTAGTAGTGATGGGTCAGTTCTATAAGCATAAGGATGTTCATGCATTTGAGGGGTTTGAGGATTATTGCTTCCCCATCTGCCCTGCTACTGAGACAGATTTGGCTCGGGTCTACGAGTTTTGGTCCCATCGGCACATTGCAAAGTTCAGAGATAACCATCTGGGCCATTCAGTAGATTATTCAGCCTAGCTAGAATCGGATTTGGCTCTGGAAGCAGTAGATCAGGCCGAGTCTGTGGGTCATTATACTAATGATGAGGAGCTGGTAGAGGACCCTATATCTCCTATTGAGGAGGAGCTGTTTGCAGGTTTGACAACAGCTCTGGTTAGCACAGCTCCGAGTTCTGTTTCATCCTCCAGGGATGAGTTGGATCGTCATGTGCATCTCTTGACTTTTCAACGGGATCAGGCTCGGCCCTTGATGTTGATCGACGTTGTGACACCCCCAAATTCGGGTACTTCATTTCAACCAGATTTGGTGTTCACTTTATAAAAACATTCATATCTAACTATCCAATAATAATAAAATTTAATAATAAACCTTCCCATTAAAGGATTACATCATTAAGTTCAATAAAATCTCTCAAGTTATCTAACCTTTAAATACAAACATCATACGCGGAAAATTAAATAATTACATCACAAGATTTAAAATAAAGTATGACAATATTAAAAGTCAACATGTTTACAAGTCTTCAATACGTGTTCATCTTTCCTTTCCCTTTACTAGTGCTAGGTACATCGACCTTCTCAACTTTAGCTGTAATAGTTATATAAGCAAGAGTGAGCAAACAAGGCTCACTTGAAATGTCAATGAATAAAACTTTACAACAATTGCCAAATAATAGGCTCAATAAAACTAAACAATATGCTCTATTATTGATAATCAAAACTCTGAAATATATATCTGAGGGTCATAAGACCACGAACTATGTCCATAGTTATATGTAATCTTTCAACTTAAACTTTAACAGTCATAAGACTATAGGGACTCCTCGTACTTAGGGGGATCAGCCCTTCATACAATGTATTGTGCATAAACATTTCAACGCTATGCGTAAATTATCCCCTATAATAGGGTTGTTCATCTCAGCATTTAGAATACAAGTCCGCCCCAAAGTAAGTTTGGTTTGGATACGTTTCAAGGTAATTTGGAATTCAACGAACATCAACTAAGGATTAGTTTCAATAAAAAGGTAATAACATTATGCTAGGGAATAAGTCATCAGTGAATCAACATTGTATACTAAGGTCATGCTTTAGGAATAATATAAGAGCATAAACATTGAATAACATAACATACCTTGCTTGAACAATATTAAGCTAAGGTTATTTAGAATTGAGTACTGAACATACATAACAAATAGTATATTGAACGATAAAACTTGTTCAACATTAGTATATCAGAATGTAGAAACTTGCATGCTAAATAACAAGTTAAAGATTAGAGTAACTTGCTCAATATCAAGAATAAGGTTTAGGAAACTTTCTCAACATCAGAATAAGGTTTAGGAAACTTGTTTAACATAAGAATAAGGTTTAGGAAACTTGCTCAACATAAGAATAAGGTTTAAGAAACTTGCTCAACATAAGAATAAGGTTTAGGAAATTTGCCTTGAGTGTAAGCTAAACCGTAATAACTCAAATCACAAAATCCTATATACATCTCATCATGACATAATTAGTCATTACAAAGACTCTATATATAAATAAGTATCTATATCATGTATGGTAGGATTTTTAACCACATAGTCAAGTCACATTAGTAATAAAACTCGTTAATTATTAATAATATGTTCATTCTTAGTATCGTAATACCAAAATTACATCCTAACAGTCATAATATTTCACATTAACAACTTTTTCAGACATTATGTAACTAAAACACACTGTCTGACCATTTTTTTGCTAACTTCATATTCATGGCGCTATGCTATTACAATGTGAATCGGCGTTGGGCACTACAATATTGGCGTTCTTGCGTGAGGCACATGCCAATACTTGCATCATCTGCCAAGCGTGGCGTTGGCCATACTGTACGCACGATACTCAGATCATGAGGGTATGCATGCACAATAATTATACCATCATCGTGGCGACCAACTTCGGCAATAACATAAACAAAGCCAATTTTGGCCTACAAACTATTTTCTAACAACTAAATTAACACATAATACATATATAAACTTCACACAAACATAAGTTAAGGTCTCTTAACATGATTTTACCCATATAACAATATAAACATCGAATTTAAAACCTCTAATTTCACTATTTTTGCTAAAACTTCACTTTTTGACAGTTTCAGCGAAAATCATCACTGTGATTTTGTTTTTCAACCAAAGCAGTTAATTCAACATACTTTGTTTTAGTTTCTTCATCTACTTTCAAAATCAATAGTCAATTTATATGTTATACAAAGAATTAAACCTCAATTTTACTTTAAACTAAGCCATATTCATTTATATTCATATAAATTCACTGTAATATGATTTTCTTCACAAATAGATACATAACATGAATTAATTTACTATAACTCATTTATAATCTTATGAAAATTTTTTTATAACAACCAATTATCATATCGAAACTATGTATAACAAATAATTAATCATCACACAAATTTTACAGAGAATTCTTTTGAATAGAATAAACTAAAACTTTTTGAAAAGTAAGAGTAAGATGATACCTTAGTTTTTTGAAGATGATGGTTACCCTTTTGATTATCAAGTTTCCTTTCCACAATTCCTCTCTCAAAAATCTCTCTAGACTTCTCCCAATTCTCTCTCAACTTTTTCTTCTTTTTTCTTCTTATGTGTTCTTCATCCCTACTCTAACCTTACGTAATAAAAATATAACGTATATGATATAATATGTAATAATTGTATAATATAAATATATCTATTAACTGACATCAGTTATTTTTTTTTTAAACTCAAAAGCCATAAGGCTTGTTTGCCTAACTACCTTAAAATTAACCAATTAATCATTATGTCTTGTTTGGTAAAACATATTTAAATTAAAGACTTAACATTCATTAAGCCTTGTTTGGCAAAACTGAATTAACATCCCTTAACTTATTTTAATAATTCCTTTATAATATAGTTTATGGTCACACTTAATTTAATTAAGTTTTAATACTTAATTTAATTAATTCTAATAATAATTTATTAAATAAATTTACCACATAAATCAATACAACAAAATTATAATTTTCTTTAATAATTTAACACATCATTTTAATTACAAAATTAAATTAAAATATCATTATAATGATTCATTTAATCATTATAACTCTCTAATTTAATTATAATTTAAATTAGATTATTATCTCACGATGATCAATTTCCTTAACTCATAAATTATTTATTTAACAAATAAATAATCAAATCAACTCACCTTAAATAAATATTTATTCAACAATAAACACATCAATTAAAATATTTATATAACTCAATAAATATTTTGAATTACAATTTAAAATTCTGGATTGTTACAGCTGTGGTAGGTAGGGATGTTGTTATGGCTGAGAGGGATGCAACTCTTACAGCCCGAGATGAGGCTATATCCGATAGGGATGTCGTCCAATCTTTTGCAGACGGGCTTACTGGTCATGCTCGAGGTGTCATTCAGAGTCAAGAGGGTATCTTTAGGTCAGCTGTAGAGTTGTTGAGATGTGTTGATACACTGGAGCAAGAGCTTAGGGATGGTCCTTCGACTACAAACACTGGTAGAGATTTGGAGATGTTTTCTCGTCTGACCTCCAATTTGTAGTCCTATTTTACCTTCCTGCACAAACTATGTTATTATCTTTTATCACATATTAAAACAGATTTTGTATTCTAAACAGTTGTATATATAAAAAACAACATGTTTAGCCGACTTCCCTTATTGAGTACGTCTAGACCTGTATGTTGTTCGCCATTTCCGCTTTATAATTTATTACTTTGATATAGAATGACTCTTATCATCCTTATGCCAAATTTGATAGAGCAATTGAGATGCCGGAAGATCTTTTCAGCACGGGTCGTCAACTTTGAGGGTTTTATATGGCTATTTTTAGTTTTTGGATAGGTTTAAGGTTTAGGATTAATATGAGGTAAATGGTTTTGATTGTTTTCAAGGGTTAGACCGCACCATAAATGGCTGCCTACGTACTCACGTGGATGAGGGGAGAACAAGTCATTCATAGTTCAGGCTTGGCCTGAACGATTGACTTTACTTGATTTTTTTAAACCAAGACAACAATTCAAGTTTGGATGAAAAAGGGTCTCATACATAATACCGTTTAATTGAATCAGAATTGATCAGTTATAGGAATTCTTCACCGTCCATCTCTTCTAACGTTATGGCTCCGCTTGATAAAATCATTTTGACAACGAAGGGTCCTTCCTAATTCGGGCTAATTTTTACTCTGACTGCATCTTGGCCTAGAATGATCTTCTTTTGTACAAAATCATGCTCTTTGAATGTCTGAGGTCTTACCTTCCTGTTATAGGATCAATACATTCGTTGTTGGTATAGCTGGCCATGAAAGATAGTTGCGGCTCTCTTTTCATCTATAAGGGACAAATGATCGTATCGATCTTGTATCCATTGGTCCTCCTCTATCTGGGCATCCAGTATAACTCTTAGCGATTCTATTTCCACTTCGATGGGGAGAACAACCTCCATGCCATATACCAGTGAATACGGTGAGGCTCCGGTAGAAGTTTGAGTTGATGTTTGGTAGGCGAGTTGGGTTAAAGGCAACAAATCAAGACATTCCCAGTGGTTTTCCAAAATCTTCATCATTATATTCTTGATATTCTTATTAGCGGCTTCCACCGCGCCATTTATCTTCGGACGATAAAAAACTGAGTTGAGGTGCTTGATGTTGAACTTAGTACACAGTTTCCTCATCATCTCGTTATTTAGATTCTTGGCATTGTCTGATATTATAACCTTGGGTTATCCATATCGACAAATGATGTTGTTCCTGATGAAACCAACGATGACTTCCTTGGTAACCTTAGGATAAGAAGTTGTTTCTACCCACTTGGTAAAGTAATCAATCATGGTAAAGATGAATCTATGACCGTTACTAGCTTTGGGTTCAACGAGCCCGATCACGTCCATCCCCCACATGAAAAATGGCCATAGTGATGTCATGCAATGTAGTTAATTCGGAGGTTCGTGAATGATGTTGGCATGGATTTGACATTGATTGCATCGTTTGACATGATCCTTATAATCAGCTTTGAGGGATATCCAGTAATGTCGTCCTTAATATCTTCTTGGCAAGAAAAGTTCCACTCATGTGGGCTCCACACACTCTACCACACATTTCATTCATAAGTCTTTGGGCCTGATCTTTGTCTAGACACCTCATAAGACCTATACTTGGATCTCATATTTAGAGAGAATCCCCACTTAAATAGAAATTCATGTACATCTTCTGTATTCGCTTCTTTGCATCTTGGCTCATTCCTTCGGGGGTGGATATGTATTGCAAATATTCTTTGATGTTTTGGTACCAAAGTTGATCAGCCGAGGATATCTTATCTAATATTTCCCCCACATTATTTCCGTAAGATGGTGCATTTTACGCCATGAAAGTGATAACGGACATACCCATCCGTGCTGATAGGTTCACTAATGAAGCCAGTGTGGCAAATTTATCGACG
Organism: Panax quinquefolius; assembly: GCA_020205615.1. Lineage (NCBI taxonomy): Eukaryota > Viridiplantae > Streptophyta > Magnoliopsida > Apiales > Araliaceae > Panax > Panax quinquefolius. The sequence goes on from CM035166.1 coordinate 43,693,540, forward strand.
AAGTCGTTCCTATTTAAGGGATATGCATAAAGGCAATATCTTCAAACTCTCCCTCCATCTTGATAACATGGTGGTGATATGACAATAAATGTAATTCTTTAATACAGTAAGCCTCATTGGATTGTCTGATGACTGATTCCGAATACTGCCAACCGTTTAACCCCCATGGATTGGGCAAATTTTAATCCCAACAGGCACCCTTCATATTTTGCAGTGTTGTTGGAGTTGTAAAACTGCAGCTTAGTTGTTATAAGGTATTGCTCCCCAGTGAAAGATACAAGAATTGCCCCTGCACAGGCTCCTGTATTGGCGGTGCCGTCAAAGTATAATTTCCAAAATTGACCCATATATTCTTTAGTGGCTTATAGAACCACCATTACCTCCTCGTCAGGAAAGTATATTTCAAGAGGCTCATAAACTCTTGACGGTGCTGCTGATAGATGGACTGTGATTCCCTGTCCCTTAATGGACTTTTGGGTCACATAGACGATGTCAAATTGTTGAAGGATTAGCTGCCACTTGGATAATCGACAGTTCAACATCGGTTTGCTAAAAATATACTTCAAAGGATCCATGCAGGATATGAGATGAGTGGTATGGACGTGTAGGTAATGTTGTAACCTCATGGTGGCCCAAGCCAATGCGTAACAGGTCTTTTCTATCAATGTGTACTTATGCTCTCCACTATTGAAATGTTTACTGAGGTAATATATAGCCATTTTTCTTTGCCCATATAATTGTTCTGGCCTAGAAAACAGCCCATGGCGTTGGAATTTACTAATATATACATGAAAAATGGTACTCCTCCCTTGGGGGTACCAGTATGGGTGCTTCAATCAACCTCTTCTGGATGATGTGAAAAGCCTTCTGACAGTCTTCATTCCACTTCTCAGAGGAGTTCTTTCTCAACAACTTGAAAATAGGTTCATAGGTGGCTGTCAGTTGCGAGATGAATCTATTGATAAAGTTTATCCTCCCTTAAAACCTCAGATTTCCTTCTCAATTTTTGGCTCTGGCATCTCAGTGATGACTTTTATCTTAGTTGGATACAACTCGATGCCTCGATTACTTAAAGGGAATCCAAGGAGTTTTCCAAATTTCACTCTAAAAGCACACTTGGTTGGGTTTAGTTTAAAGTTATACTTGTGGAGGCGCTCAAACAACTTCCGGAGATGGGTATAATGATTATCTGGCTCTTTGGACTTTACGATGATATCATCCACATATACTTCGATCTCTTTATGCATCATATCATGGAATAAGGTTATCATAGCCCTCTGATATGTAGCACCAGCGTTGGTGAGGCCGAACGCCAATCTCCTATAGCAGAAAGTGCCCTAAAGGGTGATGAAGGTTGTCTTTTCCTTATATTCTTTAGCAACTATGATCTGGTGGTAACCGACAAAGCAATTGGCAAAGGAGTACATCTCGTACTGTACCATATTGTCTATCAATACATGTATGAATGGCACTAGGAAGTCGTCTTTAAGGCTGGCCTTGGTGAGATCTCGATAATCTACACAGACCCGTACCTTCCCCCCAAGTTTCGGCACTGGGACCACATTAGATAACCACTCAGGGTAAGTTGAAATCATAATGATACCTGCTTTGAACTGTTTAATAATTTCTTCTTTGACCTTCAGGCTCCATTCTGATTTCAACCATCTTAGCTTCTAATTTACTAGTTTGAACCTTTCTTTAACTAATAACCAATGGACGACAATATCTGTGGATAAACCAATATGTCTTCATGAGACCAAGAAAAAACATCCTTAAACTGGGTAACGAGGTTAATTAAGCCTTTTTCTTGGCTGAAGGGTAAGTTGGTTCCAATCTGTAGTTCTTTAGGATAGTCAGAGGTTCCAAGGTTTATGGTGATGGTTTTTTTAAGGTTGGGTTTGGGTTTATCTTCGACCCATCCTTTAATTTCCTCAGGCACCTCGTCATCGTCTACCTCTTCCTGCTCGATCCCCATTAAGTCAAAGTCCAATTCTATATCAAAATCGTAGTCACTACTTAAATTTGACAAATCAAGGACAGGGTTAGAAATACTCAAATTTGGAAACCTTAGAAGAAAACTTGATTACTTAATATATATAAAATAGTTGTCAATTACAAAAAGGTTCAACAATTAATATGACAAAAGGCAATAACAAGTCGTAAATAAGGTAAAACTGACTGAAATGTAAAGGTTAGGCTCCCTGTTAACAGATCATTTTTTGTTTTTACCCTTTTCAAACGATTTGAGGTGTGATCGTCCAATTAGTGGTAGTCAGATCTTTAGTGATGGCTGAGATGGAGGTATTGTCGAGGTCACTGGTCTCTAAGGATGACCATGACTAGCTTAGAACTGGACCCAGAATCCTTCTTTGGGATATTCATATTTTTCTAGTTGATGACCGGAAGGATGGGCTAATCATCTGATGGATGGTCTCAAGGGGTTTCTTAGCGGCATCCTTGCCAAGGAAAAAGTTGTTCATAAATTGGAACTTAATCTCTTCCAGAAACTTCTAGTTCTTTGCTTTCCCAATCTTGTCTTTATTAGGTTCTCCATCATGGGCTTCCTTATCTATACCCTGATTGACCTGGAGTATCAAGAGGTTCAAGATATAGGTAGGGATCATCTTCAATGGCTCCTTGAATCCTGCTTCATTAATTAAGGATAGGCCTGGGAACTATCAGGTGGATAGATATGTGCTTATGGGGATTACACTGTTTGGAACCACCGAGGTAACCAAGTCTAGCCCTACCCAATTGGGTTGGTATATGGATTGGATTCCTGATCCCTTGGCCCTTCTGGCCTAGCCCCTGACCTAGTTTATGTCCTCGAGAAAGCATCTCTTGACCAACTGCCATCACTTCGGGGGATATCCGAGGTTTCAATGTTGGAGAACCCATAGAATGGTATTAAGGAGAGCTTACTTCTAAAGCTTGGAAACTGGTGGGTTCAATACCCTCATTTACACTGATCATGGGCATATCTTATAGAGTATGAATCGAATATTCGGGTTCGGTACTGACAGTGACCAAGTTATCGTTGATAATATACTTTAATTGATGGTGAAGAGTGGATGGAACGGCTCCATCCATATGACTCCATGGTCAACCTAGCTACAAGTTATATCTAGTAGTTATATTCAATATTTGAAAGGATATGTTGAAAATGAATGGACCAATCTCCATGGGAAGTTCAATTTCCCCCACGTTATCCCTCTGTGATCCATCGAAAGCTCGAATCACCATATGGCTATTTCGGATCTGATTTAAATTGATATGCATCCTCTCTAGGGTATCCTGAGGGAAAATATTCAGGGACGAACCACCATCAATAAGTACGCTTCCTATCACATACCTAGATGATATAACTGCGATATGCAGTGGCCTGCGATGTCCAGTTCCTTCGACTGGTATATCGTCGTCGGTAAAAGATATCATGTTACTCTCCAGTACATGGCTAATCAGATGCTGGAACTTCTTAGTATCAATGGTTTTGGGCAAGTAGGCCTCCTCCAACAGTATCAGAATCTGGCGGTGTTCTTCAGAAGCTAGCACATGGTCTAGGATAGAGATTTGGGGTGGTGCCTCTTTCAGCTGCTTCCTCACTCTCGCTTTGTTATGTCCCACCTTGTTAAGGAAATTCATAATCTTCCTTAGCGTCACCTTTCCCATGGTTTTAGCTATTAGCTCCATTATCCACCCTAGGAGACATAATGGGTTATCCTTTGGTAGGACCGCAGTACAATCAGTCTTAGACCTTATACCTTCTCCATAATTCCAAGGCACCTTTTTTAGACTAAAAATGCAGATCCGCGATCGAGGGGTTAACATCACCAGTATTGGTACAACTAGTTCCACTGGAATCTTATTTCCCATATTGGACAATCCTCGAATTGCTATAGGTAGGGTGGAAGTTCCTTTTACGCAAGTGATAATTACCACTATTTCTTCTGAATATTTCACCTTTTGAGGGTACACTATCTCTTCATTAGGGAAAATCTCAGCCTCCCTTATCCTTTCCAACTTTCCTGATTCGATCAGATTTTGAATAAGATGATGTAAGGCCCAACATTCCTCAGTGGCATGTCCCATAGCATTTGAGTGATAAAGGCATGTCCTACTGGGGTCAAAATATTTTGATCGAGGGTCCGGGGGTGTTGAGAACTCCGTGATCTTTCCCTTATTGATCAACATTAGCAAGATTTATTCCCTAGACCGCCCTAGTGGGGTAAAGTTTCATTTGGCTATAAAATCTCGATGAGAATAAAATCTAGCTTCCCTGTCTATCTTTTCTTTCCATCTGCTATGATCCTGGAGATGAATTTAATTTCTTTTTGGAAAGGGGATAACCTTAGGAGGTGGAATGCTAATCTACCCTTGTAAAACTTGATCGATCAACTGACGAGTCCATTAATGTTGGTATACAACTAGCTCTACTAATTAGTCCACTTGTACCTTGATTGAGGCCAAGCTCTGTTCCATCATATACTTTTCTTTTGGGTAACCCCGTATGGAAAGATCAGTCATCGCAGAAGCTTCTCCTAATTTCCTTAGATACTTGCGGTTTTCCCAACCTCCTGCGCTGATTATGTTGACTCCCTCTGCACCATGCTGAGGTAAGGGATTATTATTAACATTGGTTTGTTCTTGGCGCTTTTACCAAAATCTCCCCGCTATCAATCTGGTTTTGAATCTTATGTTTTAAGGTTCAACAGTTTTGAGTGTCATGCCTAGTGATCCGAAATGATATCTACATTTCTTACTGGGATCAAATTGTCTTCCATTAGGGTTAGCAGGTGGAACGAGCTCAGTGGTCTTCTTCTGTGCTACCAGTAATGCCAATATATTTTCCAAAGAGTCCCCCAAGGGAGTGAATATTATTCTTCGCTTGTTTTCCCCAACTTTTGGCGTCGTAAAATTTCGGGTGTTTGCAATTACAGGGTAATTGCCTTACTTCTGTATAGGTGGATTACTACTCTTACTTGTTGATTGCCCTTGAAAGATTAAGGAAACATCTTCCTCCTTCCATTTAGGTACCCTTTTGGGAGCGTTCAAGTAATTACCCGATTGTATATATTCTGCCACTACCTCCAAGGCTGTAAGGTCCTTTATTTTGATGAATTTTAATCCATTTCAGCCATTTTCCCTCGTTTGATCATTTTGGAGAAGGATTTGCCTATCCTTTTCATGACTCTCTCGTAATATTGGGCTTCTTGGATGTGAATAAAAGTCATTATCATTTCACCTTCATCCATTGGTGGGCTAACTTGGGTTGCCATACGCCTCCACCTCTGTGCGTACTCCTTAAACGACTAATTGCTCGGTTTATTAACTTTGGTTACTTGGTAGCGATCAAGGGCCATCTGGGATTGGAATCTATATTGGTTGAGGAAAGCATGTGCTAGATCCTCCCAACCATGGACCTTGGAGTTATCAATCTGAGCATACCAAGTTCGGGCTTCACTAGTAAGGCTCTTTTGGAATAACTGCATTATGAGGTTCTCATCCTTGGCATATGATCCCAGCTCACCTATGTAAACTTTCAAATGGGTATCTCGCCTTTGGGAAAATACACATATCAGAATAATTCATGCTCCCATAGGATCTTGTCCCCTTAATAGATCGGATAGCATCCTCCATTTGTTTGACTTTCTTCTGGATATCTCCAATTTCTCTGTCTTCTCAGAGGTTTATTACTTCCTTTGTCAGATTCTTATCTGTGGCCTCTTTAGCAAAACTGACATTGATTAGGGATACTGGGGTAGACATCTATGTATCACTGTTCTTTCCCAGTACTTACATCTCTCCTTGCACAGAGGGTTCAATTCGAGTTTTCAGTTTGGGCTCCTAAATGACTTTACACTATTCTCTTACCAGTACGGTCATCTTAACCATCTGCCTCTTAAATTCCTTAAACTCTATTCAAGATACATGCATAGGTTCTGATTAACTGCTTTTTGCCATTTTGGCTAGAAGTGATCTTGCTTTCTTGGCTTGGGATCGAGTTCTAGGACCAATCTGCACAAAATGGATATTTAGTTTAGTTTTGATATTGGCAGATGATATGGATGCCTAATATACTATACATCAGTTTAGGGTTTTATTTTTAATTTTTAATCTTTTCCTACAAGACAAGGGGTTAGTCGACTTGATGACAGGATAAGAAAGATATACAAATGAAAGTTTTAAGATGGATGACATTTGTATATTCGGGAATTTAACAAGGTATGAAGAGACATCCTGCGTGTTTGGTTTATCAGAGGCTGACCTATCTTAGGTTACTCTCACGGGCTTTTTGAAATTGGTTCCTAGATCTTTGTAATTTACTTGATAAAGACATCCATCTTTCAATTGGAGAGGATCTGAGTGGTGCCTTTCCTGAGCCTCACAAGAGAACATTCATTAGAGTCTAGTAATAAACAACCGACGAGTTTGCCTCCTAATGGAGGTACCACACAACATTCATTCATACATTCATCGTCCTCACCGGATGCAATATGATGACATTGTGCGAGGAATTAATATAAAGCATTTAAAGATTTGAGACATTCATCACACACAAAGATAATTCAAACAATAATGCACATGAATAATGGAAATCAAAAAGATTTGAACATGGCTTAAGCCCTCTGTAGTCCCCAGTAGAGTTGCCACCTGTTGACGCCAGGAAAAATTTTTGTAGTTTAGTACGTCCGCTCTATACGGTTATTTCATTTTTCCTTTTTTTCCTCTTTTTAATTTGTTTATACCCTTTCTATTTCAATATGTCGATTGATTTGATTAAAGGTTGAGATTTTTTAGGAAAAGACTGACATTTAGTCAACTTATTTTACCAAATTTGATTTTTTTATTATTGGGTCGAATGAGACAGAGTCGCCAGTTGGTATGGTTTGCAAGGGATGTACCAACTCATCCAAATTTGAAAGTTTTCGCAATATGGCCCAATATATAACTCTGTAGCATTGGTTTGAAACCGAGATTCTTAGAATTTTGTGGCTTACACGAGGGGAATGTGTTAGACACTCCCCGACTTCCGTGAAAACATGGTTACCGCATCTTATTAATTTCCTATGTATAAAAAGTGTGTATATGTGTGTTATTGTGATCCATGCTTTTATTTTTAAAGTCTTTTCTAGGCTTTATTTTGAGTTATTTGGAAATAGTGTTGTTCCTCTTTGCACCTATGTACGAAGGAATTGATTTAGCAAAAAGTTCATTTTAGACAAAATATACATTTTAAATGATATTTTGGAAAAACATAATTTTCAAATCCTTCGCCCGAATAGGAATCAAAACCTTTGATACTTCTTTTTATCTTTATGTTTCTTACATGATCTGCCTAGATCGCTTTATTCCGCATGAAAGCTCTTTGTGATTTTATTGAAAAATCATTTTGGGTGAATATGCATGCAAAGAAAGCGCCAAAAAGAGGTCGGATCATCACTGGGCATGAAAGCTGTTAGGAATAAGCATGTGAATGATATTCCTATTGATGTAAGATTTGATTATGATATAAATGAATGAATATGCAAGTATTCTTGCATTAAGAAAAGTTGTAAAGTCCTTTGATAGATAATAGGAACATATGTACAAAGACTTAGAATGAATTGATCAAATATGTTAGGTTGATCCTACATAAGCAAAACAACTTTGTAAAGTCCTTAAAAAGAAATGATGTACAAGGACTATAAATATAGAAAGATTAAGCTTGTTAGGTTGATCTTATAATGTAATAGATAGGCTTGTCTGATCGTCGAGCACTGCACTAGAAATCGTAGTCTGCCAGGAGAGTCAAAGAAAACTCGAGAGCTATCAAGGCAGAATCGTACTCTGCAAGATAGTAGATCTCGGAGTTCATAGACTGCCAGGAGAGACCAGGAAGGATCGTAGTATGTCGAGAAGAACATCCTCGGAGCCATAGTCTGCTGAGGATGTCATGTTTAGAATCGTAGAGACAGCCTGTCTACGAGCCGATCGAGCATCTACTGATCACACTCGGAGACAGCCAAGTCAAGAATCGTAGACCACACTCGGAGTCACAGAGTTTACTGATCACATCAAAGGCAGATATCGTAGTCGAGCAAGATCAGATGAAGACAACAAGCATAAAGACAAAAATCGTAGAGTGTCAAGATCTGAACTCATTCGTAGTGTCTGCAAAACCAAAGCTGAATCATAGAGTGCAGAACTAAGGCTTCAAAAGAGGTGCTCATAATGATAAGGCAGAATCGTAGAGTAAACATGATTCTCAACAAACGAGCAGTCCCAGAATATCCAAAGCATGAAGCCTCTGGTCTGAGCTGCAAAGGTACATTCCACCTGAAGGAAACCAAAGAGCACTCAATGAATGGCTTGCAAGCTAACAGAAGATCTAAGCACCAATCCAATCAACATCCAGATTGAGTTGTGAAGCCATTCAAGATGAAGTATTCCACAAGTTGATCAGAAGAAGACTTCAGTAAAAGTAACTGACTAAGGAAAGTCAGCAAGTGAAGTAGATGTCAAGAGAGCAGAAGACAATGATCTTGGGATTAACCAGGAGCCTAGTGTTTGCCAAACAAAGTAGGAACTGATGAAATTTACACAGAGATACTGGTCAGCCTATGAAGAACAAGACTAAAGTGATTAAGACTTGGGTCAGTCCATTGATGATAAATGAATGGGAGATCACAAGGAGAAAGCGAGCTAGCTATGCCACAAATCTGAAGTGTCTTGCTATTCATAAGAGGCTAGAACAAGGAGTCAAGCTATCAGTTCCTGAGATCAGTCAAAGCAAAAAAAAGTGTTGAAGCACTGCACAAGAGAAGGAAGATGTGTTCTACATTGAAGATCCAATGAACACTCTTTAGGATCGTAGTGTTTTCTCAATCGGTCGATGAGCAACATTCAACATGACACTACAATCAGGTCCAAGAAGCTATGCATCAGAATTGTGGAGTTCGGCTATCTGAAGATTGAAGCATTGTCAACGGTTCAATCTGAAGATTGATATTCGAACAGAGCTTATTGAGATCAAAAAGACATCTCCTCGATCTAGTAGAAGTGAAAGAGTAAAGTTGATTACCCGTCGAAGATATCAAAGTCATAAAGGGATGTCGTATCAGATCGCATGTGCAAGAAGGGGATGTCCTCTAATAACTCCGAGATCTCGCATCTACTAGCAATTCAAATAGCTTCCAACGGCTACATTATAACGGGAAGGTTATGAAGGAGTATAAATTAACAAGAGCTTCAAAGATCAAAAGCTGCTAAGTTAAAAAGTTGAAGGATCCTTGAGTTGTTGGAATGCTATAGTGTTGACTCTACGAGTTCCACCAGAGCTAAACAGAACAAGTCTCAATGATAGTGAGACTACAAAGGTGGAAGTGAAGCAGCCTTGAAGAAGGACTCGAACAGACTAAAGCTTCACTCAACAAAGATGAGAATGCCACTGAAGATGGCAACTAAGCTGAGAGCCGAAAAGGCCAAGAAGATAGCATTCAAAAAAGTGGCAGAGCACAAAGAAGATCCAGAGAGCCACTCTACGAATCACCATGAGCCGAAATCTAAAACAGAACAAGTGCATAACCATGTCTACAAACTAGTCAAGAAGGGTTCAGGGAATGCTAAGTTCTAGACGAAGTCTACCAAAAGCTCAAACACTTAGCAAACCCAAATGGTGTTGGTGCACAGCTGACATCGTATAAAGATGAGCATAACAGAATGAAGATCAGCTGCACCAAAGAAGATGTGGTCCAGACTCAAAGCAGAATGCAAAGAGGACCACACCAAGCTGCTAAGTACAAAAGATATTCAAGCTTAAAGACATCTTAGCAGCTCAACACCGGCAACAACAACAACACCAACAACAATAAGAAGCCACGGCCTGAGGGGTCCTTGTCCGGAGGGACTAAATGAAGTTCCAAGCCATCGGGCTTGAAGAGTTCTAGGGAACTAGAGAAGTTCCAAGCTTCATTGGGCTTTAAGAGTTCTTAGTGAATCAAGTTCCAAGAGTCATTGGCCTTGAAGGAATCTTAGTGATTTAGGGTGCCGCCTTCCTTAGTGGAAATCTCGCTAGTTGAAAGCGTAAAGAGTGGTTTAGGAGCTTGAGTCTCTAACCACTTAAAATCCTCTTGTGTCTTTTACATTACATTTACTTTATCATTTACATTATGTACCTAACTGCTATAACTTCTATGCATGTATTAATTGCTTACAACTTAACTAACTCTAAGAATAATGCATGTATGATTATGAATATATCAATGAAGGGGATCTTTTACTTATTCCGTTGTGCTTGAAAAGATTCTTATGTTTGTCATATGCTAAATCATTAGCAATACAAAACAAACGAGAAAAGTATTTGAAATTAAAAAGGATCTATTCAACCCCCCTTCTAGATCTATTGTGTGCTACTCGAACTAACAATTGGTATCGAAAGCGTGTTCTCATGCTATATTCAAAAGCTAATCACTTTGAGTCTGATCCTAGGCACAAACATTGTTATAAACTTAGTTTAGTAGTAAGTCACTTGTAAATATAGATGAGCTCAAACGTTGGAAATATTGTGTAAAGGTAAATGTGTTTATACACCTGAAGCTGCTCAGATTGGTCCATGTTCTTAAATGCCATAACAATAAGATCAATCCTTGCCTACGCTCAATCTTGTAGTATGAAGACCAAACGAGGAAGCTCAAGAGGCATCAATAGCAAAGAGTCAAGCATCCACTAGTCTGAATGATGAAAAGGTCATATATGCTAAGAAGTACGTATTCAGAGGAGAAATAAGAATTTTTCAAATATGTATTTGGCTACCCAATAGCTGGATGTGAACCTCGAGGTTCAAGGTTATCAAAGAACTAAGGATGCCGAGATTTTCTTAGCCTACATCTTCAAGACTATGATTGATTGAACGAAGGACAACTAGAGCAACAAGCTGTCAGAAATTAATGAAAAATATGCACATCAATGCCTAACCACATTATATCAAGATAAATGACTGACAATAAACTGACAATGGAAAGGTACGGTTCCTCATTAATATAAATGTGTACATCATGTTGCATCACCTTATGCACTATAACAATATTCTATCAAGAGACCATACTCTACCTAAAAAGGTGAAGAGAGAAAGTACACTGAGGATGGAAACTCAAATGCTTACAAACTTTCTCTCCATCCAAGTTTTAGGTTGAAGATAAAACCTTGAAAGAAATCTGAAATAGGTCATAAGCACATCTAGGTTTAATTAATTTTAAGTGGAGAAATCTTTGCTGATGGGTTAGTATATATGTACAAACCTATGTTCTATGTTTTTGATAACACATAGAGTATGATCAGTTCTACAAGAGTATCTTGAAGATTCGTAGAAATTGATCACCTCCATGAATCAACCAGATACAAATAAGTGTTAGAGTTGATCCTCACTCTGTGAACATTTAAACGTTGTGAACATAACCAAGCAAATGATAAAACCATCAAGGAAAAAAGAGCGTCTTCTTAAAATGGTTAATCTTATACACACTCATCATCATGCATCTTAAAATGAAATATCTAAATTGGATACATGCATGAATATGATTGGTGGTGATCAATATGATGAAAATTCAAACATGTGAGGAACATGGATTTTTAAGGCTAACCTGGCAGGACACATTTAACCATGGGTACCAAAAATAGAAATTTATCTAACCTGCAGATAATTGGTCTATCTGACCACACTAAGGAATGTTGAAGCAGAAGACTTCAGTCAAGAGGATTCAAACAACAGAAGGCTTAAGACATTTCAGAAATGTTTCTGACAAAATCCTTATTTGTCAAAGCCTGTCCTTGAAGATTGCTGAGCTAACACGAATGAAGCTCACATGGTTGTTGATCTCCATATGGAAGCAGACCATTCACCCTAAGATAAAAAGGGTCTTATATGTTTAATCATCCAAAGCATATCAGCTGAGAAGAACCCTCAATGAACTCATCATAGAAGCAGAACTCCGCAAGCACAACCTGTCAAAAGAAGACAACGTTCGTAGTACTGTTAAATGATCGTAGAGTGAACAGTCCTGAAGATATCCATTTATATGATGCAAGAAGATTTAATTGATAATGATGAATTCAGTCAGAAAGAGATATGCAAGGCTTCCTTCTGATGCACATGAAGAAGAATAACTCACACCTTTCTAAGAAGAAAGTATTAACCATGGGGGAGCAGTGATCTGTTAAGGAACAACAACACTGAAAGTATCAGAAATACACTATGAAGCAGTATACCAGTTAAAAATTCCCAAAACTTTGTGGCTGATGAACCAAATGAAGATCCATAGTCAGTAAGAATGTCTCAAAACATACTACTGATAACCTTGTCAACCACCCAACTAAAAATTGTGGAACGCCTACGATCAAACATCTGATCGTAGTGTAAGAGCATGAGGACACCACGATTACAGCCAAATGTCTAAAGTTGGTAGAGGAACTCCCAAGCAGAAAAGGTCAATGAGAGATCAGTGTAAATCACTTCTAAAGTTTTTCATCTGGAAAGCACCTCAGGGACAAACCTAACCCTTAGTTCACTCTAAGAGGTTGGCCCTTCCTGAGCTACCTTAACCCAGAAGGAATGCCTAGTCAAGTTCATCTCAAGGACCAGGTCAGACAACGATCGCGGAGTAGATTCTGAAGTGAACTCGACGATCGTAGTATAACCTCAACAATCATAGAACAGACTCGACAATCGTAGTCTTCCCAAAGGATATACTAGCTCATAAGGAGCTCAGAAGAATTAGACACTTGCCCAACTATTCAGATCATGTGGAGATAAGTTCGAATACAATGTGAAAAGATGCTCGACAAACTCACCTCAGAATTACAGTGCTCAAACTATCTCGGTGTACATCAGTAGTTAAGCCATGCAACTTCAAGGTGAAGATTAGTGTCAAATCATCTACTAAAGCATCTCCCAGAAGACGATCTTTGAGTCGACAAAGAAAATCGTAGAGTCCATAGCTACATCACCAAGCTACTCTACGTACTGAAAAGGTCAACGATCAATCCACGTCAGTAATGCCTATTTTCTTAAAAGATATATCAAACTGAAAATTTTATGGGGAGTTATAGTTTCTTACTAGGCATCATGCAACCAATGACTGGCTGACACATCACAGCTTATGCAGAGTCAGAAGAAACTGTTGTAAAGACAAATTCAAAATCTCCAAACAGTTATCAGAAGCAATCAAACCTCTTTCCCTCTCTTTTTTAAACCCTAAAATCCTCTTCAAAGCCTGAATCCATTAAACCTCTAGATTTTCCCAAATCGCATTCAACCATCTCTCATAAGAAGTCTGAAACTAAATACCCATTTGTTTTGAACCCTCCAAATGGAAGAATGGTATGTTATAACCGGAATCCAACTCGGCTTCAAGAAGTTTGAAAGATCAGAAAAGAAGTTCAAGGATATACTTGAGCTTGTAAAGGATGCTGGTTTGTTTTGAATGCTTGGAATCCAACACTCCAGTCCATACGGAGCTAGTGAAGCAATTCTACTCCAATGCATCGATAGATTCTGGACTTCTATCCACAAAGGTCAAAGGAGCAAGTCTGAAGATAAGGGCATCAGACATCAACCAATGTCTAGGGTTTCCCAACCAGGGTCTGATAAACCTCGATGAAGTTGACATTGAAGAAGACAAGAGGTTAATGCATTATAAGAGAAATGTAAATCTGAAGGATATGAAGAAGAAGGAGTTTCCTGAAGAGTTTGAATTTCTGGCTGAGATTACAGGAAAATGCATATTGTGCAAGGACACCGCACATGATACTGTCAGTGATTTGTAACTAAGAGTCATGACTGCAATTGTTATGAAGAAACATATAAACTTCGGAGCTCTTCTAATTGATTGGTTGACCAAATGGTTGGAAAAGACAGAGATGAAGCAGTCTACAGATAAACCACTCACAAAGGTTTTTTTATAGAAGACTCTTGAGCTTTATAATGAAGAAGAAATTGAAAAGCAAGATAAAGGATGATGAGGGAGAACCACTGAATGTCCACAAAGTGATGTCCCCACAGCAGTTTGAGAACTGGAAGAAAAATCCTAAGGAAAACAAGAAACAAATAACTTCTGGCAGCAGCAGTAAGGTCTTGGTGAAGAAGAGAAAGGCACAAGAGGTGGAAAGCAAGCCATCCCATTCTGATGACTTTGCATCTGTAGCAGCCACACCAGCAAAGAAGAAGTCTAAGAGTGTGAAGAATATAGGGACTCCACCAAGCAGTCTCTCCACTGACAATAAGAGACATGGAGCAGGAGAAGAACAAGCATCAACTGCAGAAACCCCAACAAGAAGAAGGAGTAACAGATTACTCTAAGGGCCATTCAATATGAAAACAAAGTTGATGAAGAAGTCAGCCCCAGTTCCCTAAGAAAGTCTATCTTCCATGGAAGAGAACGTAGAGTCAAAAGATGAGAAGGGAACTGAAAGCCTCAAGATTGAACCCTCAAAGAGCAAGTCCAGCAGTAAAGAAGAAGTTGAATCTATGAAAGGTATAGCTAAATCCGATGGTGAAAAAGAAGGTACAAGTCCTATGGCTAACCTTCAGAGCAGCAACTCTACTGCTGAAGAAAGTTTGAAAGGTGAAACAACTGCATCTCCTACTGCTAAAGTCCAAACAAATTCATATGATGGATCAAAAGATGTTGAGTCCGAAGAAGAAGGACCTACCCCTATTGTTGCTGAACATCAAGGAAGCTCATCTGATGATACAGAGGCTTCAGATTCAGAAGAAGAAGAAGAGACTGAAACTCCTATAGATGAACCTCAGAAGAGAAGAAAGAGCAACATATTGCTTGCCAAATCTGTTCTAAAGAAGAAAGGAGACTCTTCAACTGTAATCATTGAATTAAGTGATGATAAGTCTAAATCTAAGGGAGAAGATGCTGAAGAAGGTACTAGTGATGAGAATCGCTATGAAGGATTCACTGATGAATCAGATGAAAGAAGTCAGCATGATTCAAGCTCAGAAGGTGAAAAAATGAAAAAATATTCTAGATCTACAAATCAGGAATCAGAGGAATCAGCAGAGTATCATATTCTCTCTCCAGCGAGAGTTCGCAGAAGAATAGTGGTGGAAGTCATTAATGAATCACAAGATGCACCACAAAAAAGATGGGTAAGTTATAGAAATGAACAACTCAAAGTTATAATGATGACTATAGACGGTGTGTTTAACAACTGGAACAACATGGAGTTAGACCACACTACAATTATGTACAATCCTGATAACCTTCTGATGAGATGGTTCTTCCCATGGATGCCCTGGTTAAAGGCATATACTGAAAGGGATGAAAGTTACTTCATCTGGTATTACTCACAGTTTCCTAACTTGGAGTTGGTGTTTTAAAACTTCTCAAGGGTAAAGAAGTTTGCAACTAAAATGATCAAAGACGAGTGTCACTTCAAAGTCTACCGATATGCTGGTAACCACTACATTCCATATGATTGTAGAGTGGGTTATGATGACAGAAGGATTATTCCCAAGTGGATGATCGTAGAGTCCCTTCACCCTACCACTGAAAATGATCAAGTTCAATTTGAAAAGCTTCCTTCTCTCCAAGCACAATTATCTGAAATTCCTTCATCGTCCAACAGTGATTGGCACTAAATGATTTACCAAATTCTTACTGCTTTCAAAAACTCTCCAAAAATAAAACTCATAGAGTTCAATCTGGTGTTCAACAAGAGCCTGCCCAACCATATGACCAAACTCCTACGGAGCAGGAGTTATTGAAGAATTCTGATGAGTTGGTTGAGAAGATATCCATCATCACTGAAGAGGCAAAGATGTTGACAGAAGCAGGAGATAATGTGGTTCAAGAGAGACTCCAAGCCACTATGTCTGATATATCTCTCTAAATCAAAGAGAGAGATCAAATATATCTAAAGGCTATAAATGAACAGAAGGCAGAAGCTCTACGAGCACAGAAGGCTAATGAAGAGCAAACCCAATCCCTCTCTGACAAGATTGACAATCTGAATCAGTCTTTCTCTCTACAACTTGAGCTGAGCCAACAAGAACTCAAGATTGAGGTTGGTAACTCATCTTACCTGATGGAGCAACTTATGTCCAACATGGAGCAGCTTTCACAAGTGATTAATGACAAAAAGGGGGAGAAAAAGAGGCATAGAAAGAGGCATTCAAGGAAGAGCAAAGAGAGTAGAAGAAAAAAAACAAGAAGGCCAAGAGAAAGGCAAAGAAGAAGACAGCAGCTGCAGAAGCAGAATCATCATCTGAGGGGGAGCCAGAGGATGATGATCCTATGAATAGAGAGTTTGAGGGGGAGCCAAATAAATAAGAAGATCATGAGTCTGAGGGGGAGCAGAGAAAAGAAATGAAGTCACCATCCCAGAGGGAGAAGGAACAAAAAATCAAGCAGATAACTAGCTGATCAACAGACATCCTATAGACACACATGGAGCCAAAAAGGTACATCTCTAACCAGTTAGGTATATTCTGGATCCAGGATGTAAAGTAGCATAGTTTATGTAATTCCATATTATTATCAAGGACATTCATGATTATCTGTTTTAGAAAAGAAGTTGCTCACCATATATAAGATTCATTCATATTATGCATATGCTGTGACACCCCCAAATCCGGGAACTTCAATTCCACAGGATTTGGTGTTCACTATACAATGTCATCTATCTATCTACCCATAATAAATGCAAGTCATGCAATAAATAGAATAAAAATCTTCCCCTTAAGGGTTACAACATCCGAATAATAATAATACAATCCCAGGTTAAGCTAAACTTAAAAATCTGTGCGGAAACATAAATAATAAGTCTTAAGTAACATCATTTCTAATTATCATTACATAACCACATAAATAACCAATCTTCATTACTTACTAAGCTTGCCCTTGCCTTTACTAGTGGAAGGTTTGTCTTCTCTTTCGTTCTTAACTGCAATGTTCATATTACGCAAGAGTGAGCACGATTGCCCACATGTATAACAATATAACAATGAATAATAATATACGAGAGAAATAATAACTTCTGAAATAAAAACTCAACTTTTGAATCAAGAATGAATAACAAGAATCAAAAGATTTCTGAGGGTCATAAGACCTTGAACTATGTCCTAGGTTATCAAGGGTTGTACTTGAAACCTTTAACAGTCATAAGACTATGGACCTTTCTACTCGTACTTAGGGGGATCAACCCTTAGTATCATACTGTTTATAATATCTTAACGCTAACGCATGAGTAAATACCTTTGCAGGGTTGTTCATCTCAGTTTGACATTCGAGTCCGCACCAAAGAAAGTTTGGTTAGGATAATTCAATAAGGGTTCTGATATTTAGAACGTTCATCAACTAAGGACTAGTTGAATCAATAAAGTTCGCTAGTCTAATAAGGTTCAACAATAATGATATTCGATTTGAATAATAATCTCAAGAAGTATACAATAGGACAATTATTGTATAACTGAATCATGCTTTGAAAAGAAAATCAATCTTTAATATAACATTTGAACTTGAATAATAGTAATGATAATTTACTCAAGGTAACTAATAAACTTGAATAATAATGACAAGTAGGGTTAGGAAACTTGCCTCGTGCGTAGATTACACTTTAACTAAGCACGTTCTTTGAATTTAATCCTACATACCATTCACATTCACAATACAAATTAATTATAATATAATTAACCATCATAAATTCATTCTTTTTATCTAAACTTTGGTTATGCCTATACTTAGTCAATTTATCACATTCATTGTCACATAATTTACACTTCATAAATAACAAGCTAATTATGAAATCAATAATTCAATCAGCATGTAATTATGTTATTTACATGTTACATATCTATTTTAACATCTCATTATACTTATAACATATTTTTATGTTCATTACATTAAGTTAACAATACATTGCCAGACTTAACACTTTAAAAATTACATTTCTGGACCATTCTGCGGTGGTAAATACTGGCTACGTCGTTATTTATTCTTGTCTGCATGCACTGACACTTTGCGTTATTACATATGGCATTATAGCGGAAATAAGCGAGCGATAGCGTATACATGGCAATGTGACGTGCTGACGTACCGATTCTTGAAAAATGATGATTCATGAAAAATCGCAGAACATGCCAATTTCTACCAATTTCTTATTTTCTACTCGAATTTAGACATATCCATATGATATAATTCACACATAATCATTACCCAACATTTATAGAGTGACTTTAAACAATTTAAACACTTAATTACAGAATTAAAGCATGCAATTTTTGCTGTTCTTGATGTTCTTGAAGGTTTTGAAAACAAAACATGAAAATTAACACTACGGATTCGTTATAACACCGAATCCGTTTATTTAAGGTTTGGTCTCTTCATATTAACATGCATAATAATATACGAGTATAAATTTTACAAAATCATTTATGTTTGACACATTAAAATTACGTATAAGGGCCATATGGCCAAAACCTATACTCTGTAAGTTTTGATCAACATATACGATGTATTTTAATGAAACAGATGATATGGTTTATGAAATATATATAATTAAATACAATATGGTAACATTTAACACATAAATAACACATAATCCATACCCTTTATAAATACACAGACCTTACAGAAAACTTGAAAGCCATTTTCATAAAACTTACACAACGTAACTTTAAAAATTTGGGAAGGAGGAGATTACCCTGAGTGTAAGGTATAGATTAGAAGACTCAGATGTTTTCTTAAATTCTCCTCTTTCAATCTCTTTCACAATATCTTAATTCTCTCTGACAATTCTCAAACTCTCTCTCTCTCTGAATATTTCTTAGACTTAGTAATAATGAAGGAGAGAATGCGTATAAAGGAAAGAACTGATGCGCACTAAGGTCAGTTAACCCAATCATGGGTAACTGCTATCAACCACTATTAGGGCCTTGTTTGGCAAGCTTTAATTGATTCAAGGTCAATTAATTTAATAAAAGCTTTATAATATAGTTTAAATCATGTCACACCCATACACAATAACTCAATTATATTATTTAATTTAATATAAAATAAATATAATAATTTATCATAAATTCACATAGTCACATAATTAATTTTCTCATGAATTAATTATATCAAATTATTAAATCTCTAATTAATAATTAAATTAATTAAAATAACATTATGCTTAAATAAATATTTTATTTAATACAATAAGCTCACATAATGACATACTTCGATAATAAAATTCTCCACATTAATTTAATAGATGTAACACATATAGTTAACTTAATCTACCATAACTGCATCAATTAATTATTTAATCTAATAATTAAATCATCAAAAATATTTATTTACTTCAATAAATATTAAAATTAAATTACAAAAATCTCGTTCGTCACATCTTTCCCCCCTTAAAAGGATTCTGTTCCCAGAATCACGACTCAATAAATTCAACCCGTTACATTCTCCCCTCCTTACAAAGATTCTGTCCCCATAATCGCTTACACATAAATTAAGTAAATAAATGAGGGTAATTCTTCATCATATTCTCTTCGAGTTCCCACGTAGCTTCTTCACGTTGTGGTTCCTCCAAATTACCTTAATGTAAGGTATTACTTTATTTACGAGAACTTGTTCTTTTCTGTCGACAGTTTGAACAGGAATTTCTTCGTAAGATAAGTCTTTTTCAAAATGTAGGGGTTCGTATTCAATTACATGCTTGTAATCGGTTTTGTAAGGTCGTAACACAGAAACATGGAAGACGTTGTGGACATTCTCGAGTGTTGGAGGCAAGGCTACCTCGTACGCGACTTCTTTGATTCTATGCAGTACTTCAAATGGTCCAATGAATCTTGGACTTAATTTCCCCTTCTTACCGAACCTGATCTTTCCCTTCCAAGGAGAGACCTTCAAGAAAACATAACTACCTGATTCAAACTCAATATTTTTACGATGTGGATCAGCGTATTTATTATGTCTATCTTGAGCTGCTACTAGTCATGCTCGGATAACTTTGACTATTTCTGCTGTCTGTTGTACCAATTCTGGCCCTAGCAATTGCCTTTCACCAACTTCATCCCAGTGAAGCAGAGTTCTGCACTTTCTGTCGTATAACGCTTCATAAGGCGGCATGCCTATACTAGCATGGTAACTGTTGTTGTAGCCGAACTCTACCAATAGTAGGTGATCATCCCAATTTCCTTTAAAGTCCATCACACAGGCTCTTAGCATATCTTCTAATGTCTGAATCATTCTTTCGCTCTGTCCGTCTGTTTGAGGGTGGTATGTTGTACTCAGTCGTAATCATAAACAATTGACACCGAAACTCCGTGCCTCGAAACAATCTCTTTTACGTATAACCTCGCCAACTGATCTAAGTTGAATCTGATTTTGATTGAAAGGAAGTGTGAGGATTTCGTCAGTCGGTCAACGATAACCCATATCGCGTCGTAGCCTTTCTGAGTCGTCGGAAGGCCAACCACGAAGTCCATTGTAATATGTTCCCATTTCCATTCTGGGATCTCCAACGGTTGTAGCAATCCACTTGGTCTTTGATGTTCTACTTTTACTTTCTGACAGGTCAGACACTTGGCAACACATTCTGCAACATCACGTTTTAAATTCGGCCACCAGAAATGTTGTCGAAGATCTTGGTACATTTTGGTACTACCAGAGTGAATCGAATATCGTGAACTATGAGCCTCGCTCAAAATATCTTCCTTAATCTCTTGTACTGGTGGTACCCAAATTCTACTCTCAAATTTTAGTATTCCTTCCATATCCATCTTAAATCTCGGTTCAGTTCCTTCAGATATCTTCTTTGTCACCTTTTTACATTCTTCATCCTGAGGTTGAGCCTCCTTTACTTTTTCTAGTAGAGTTGTACCAGATTGCATCTGAAATATTTTCTCATCAATCTCCATAGGATACTTCACTTCCAACTCCAGTTTTTCCATTTATGCAAATAGCTCCTCCTGAGCAGTCAACATCATCAATTTCTCACAACCCTTTCTACTAAAGGCGTCGGCAACCACATTTGCTTTACGGATGATGATAAAATCTCTCACAAATCGTAATCCTTAATTAATTCCAACCATCTTCTTTGACGATATTCAAACCCCTTCACGTAAAAAAATATATTTGAGACTCTTGTGGTCCGTATATATTTCACACTTCTCCCCGTAGAGATAGTGCCTCCAAATTTTCAAAGCAAAAACAACTGCAGCTAACTCCAAATCATGGGTCGGATATCCCTTCTCGTAATCCTTCAATTGTCGTGATGCATACGCAATGACTTTGCCATTTTGCATCAGCACACATCCAATTCCTTTATGCGACGCATCACTATAAACAACAAAATTTCCTGTATCATTCGGAAGAGATAACACAGGGGCCGTACTCAACCTCTTCTTCAATTCTTGAAAACTTTCCTCACACTTATCCGTCCAAACAAATTTCATAGCTTTTCGAGTTAAATTCGTTAACGGAGTTGCGATCTTGGAAAAGTCTTGTATGAACCTTCTATAATATCCCGCCAATCCTAGAAAACTTCTTACTTCCGACGGCGTTCTCGGCTGATCCCAGTTAATCACGGCTTCGACTTTAGATGGATCTACCGAAATTCTGTTTTTATCGATCACGTGACCAAGACTCGTTCAATCCAAAATTCGCATTTTGAAAACTTGGCATACAGCTTTCCCTTCTCAATACTTACCAATGTTAATCTCAAATTCTCTTCATGTTCTTCCTAGGTTTTCGAATAAACCAAAATGTCATCAATAAATACCACTACGAACTTGTCCAAAAACGGCTTGAACACACAATTCATTAGTCCCATAAATGCTGCAGGAGCATTCGTAAGACCAAACGACATTACTAAAAATTCGTAGTGACCATATCGCGTTACGAAGATGTCTTGAGGTATCCTCTCTGGCGTCACCTTCAGTTGATGATAACCGCTTCTCAAGTCTATCTTGGAAAAGTATCTCGCTCCCTTCAATTGATCAAACAGGTCATCGATCCTCGGTAATGGATATCTGTTCTTAATCGTGACCTTATTCGGTTCTCTCAGTCAATGCGAGCCGCATCGATCCGTCCTTCTTTTTCACAAATAAAATCGACGCTCCCCACGGCGATACGCTCGGTTGAATGTACTTCTTGTCCAACAATTCTTGTAGTTGTACCATTAGTTCTTTCATCTCTACTGGTGCCATACGGTATGGTGCCTTCGATATTGGAGCAGTTCCAGGCGCCAAATCGATCACGAAATCTACCTCTCTATCTGGTGGAAGTCCTGGAAAATCATCTGGAAACACGTCGACGAAGTCCCTCACAATCGGTATCTCTTTTACCTTTGGATTCTCTTTTCGACTGTCGACTATGTAAGCTAAATATTCTACACAACCTTGTCTTAATAACTTTCTGGCCTACATCATCGTCAGACAACTCACTTCTCTAAGCGACTTGCTACAATAAAATACAACCTTTGACGGGGTCATAAGGTTAATACGCTTCTTTTGGCAATCAATTACACCCCGTAATTGAATAACCAGTCCATTCCCAAAATAACGTCAAATTCCCCAAGTCGAATAGGGATAAGATCTACGTTCATGATATTACCCTTAATATCAACTCTACAGTTCTTATGTATGTACTTAACATGGATTATTTCTCTATTCACAATTTCTATGTTCATGGGATAATCCAATTCATCCTTAGGCAAATCTAAATTCTTGGCAAAGTCATCGGATATAAAGGAACAAATAGCACCCGAATCAAATAAAACATAAGCATTAATTTTATTGATCGGAATGATACCTGACACCACATCATGGGATTGAACTGCATCTTGCACCATCATGTTGAAAGTTTGGACGGTCGGTCGGTTTATTGCGGTTGGTCCAGTGATGGTTAAGGCATTTCCACTGTTGTTTCCCCGGTTTCCTCCTGATCCTGACCCTCCCGATCCCTTCTTGGGACAGTCTCTTGCCAAATGGTCCTTTGAACCACAAGTGAAACAAGCACCCTTCTTTGGGTTTGGACAGTTTGGTGCTATGCGGCCTTCCTGACCACAATTGTAGCACACTCTTTTTCCTTTCATACAAACTCCCTGATGGGCTTTCCCGCAGGTCGGGCATGCTTCGATTCTTTTCTTCTGACTACCTTGCTGATTTCCCGATGAGTTGTCATTCCATCTTTTCTTCTTATTAAAATTTCCACCTCCTGTGCCACTTCCACTAACCTTGTTATTTCCTTCACCTCCACTCTTCTTCTTCTTCTGATCTTGATTGTACTTGGTCACCGCATCGCTTCCACCTTCAGCGAGGATGGCCTTTTCTAGTACTCCCGCAAACGTGTTTAGCTGAAACAATGATACCTTGTTGTACACCCAAGGCTTTAGTCCTTGCTCAAATCGTCTCGCCTTCCTCTCATCCGTGTCAACTTGATACGGGGGCGAACCTCGCTAAGTCGTTGAATTTTTCCGCATAATCAGGTACGCTCATATTTCCCTGCTTCAATTCCAGAAATTGAACCTCCATCTGGTTCTGCGAGCTAGTTGGGAAGTACATCTCGAAAAACATTTCCTTAAATCTCTCCCAAGTAATTACACCTTCACCTCCTCGCACTTTGTTTACTTTCCACCAATAGCTAGCCTCAGACTTCAGCATAAACGTTACAAAAGCGGTCTTTTGGTCTTCTCTAACCCTAGCAACGTCGAAAACCTTCTCCATTTCCATAACCCACGTTTGAGCCTCGATCGGGTTCATGGAACCTTTAAATTCTGGCGGTCCCACCGCCTTGAAATCTTTAAACGTAGCATTTGGTGGAGCCTGAGGTTGATTATTTATTGCTCCAGTCAGTAACTTAACCAACTGCTGTACGGGATTCGCATTGGCATTATTGTTGTTATTTGTTGACTCTTCCTGAGCTGGTTGACGTGGTTGTCTTCTTCTAGGCGGCATATTTCTGTTAAGAATAATATATGTTTATTAAATCTCTATTAAATTCTCTAAATAGTTAAGACTTAACTCAACAATTTAATATAATCATTTAACACATCATCTCAAACAACTTAATGTATTTAATTCAAACTAAAAGTTTTACATCAAACGATAGCATAACTACTATTTACATCCACCATCCTGAGATAAAGAATCCACTGGATTTAAATATTAAAATATTCCTTCGTTCATAAACATATCGGAATTTACATATAAAAACTAGCTAAGTCTTTCACATAATTAAACAGATTATATCACTGTTTGTTAAGGTGCTGAATAGCCTTGCCACGCTCCTCTTCCATGATACGAGACATCGTCCTGCGATCCAGCATGTATGATGGAAGTCCTTCGAACTGGATGGGGTACCTCAAAACTCGATCCTGGGCTTCATCCATTGCATGATTAAGTGTAGAGTATGTCTCTCCAAGCTTTGCCTTCTATGCACGACCATCCTCTTCCGCAAGATCAACACGACGTGACTCTCTTACCCAGCCCTCCTCTGCTATGGGAAGCCTCTCTGAACTCTCTTTCAGATCCTTCTTCAACTTTTCTATCTCTGCAGTTTTATCTTTGGTTTGACCCTTCTCGTGGACCAAATCCCATTCTACATTTCCTAGTCATGAGTGAAGAGTCAAAATCTCCCTCTCCTTCTCCTCTAGAGTAATCTACTGAATAATAGCCTGCTCAGTCAGATCCTGCACCTCATCTCGTAACTCCACGTTACGGTCGTATAATGTGTCATACATCTCAACATCAATGGAGTGCTGTGGAAACTCCTCTTCTTCCTCTTCCTCGTCAAATTCCTCCTTAGGATCATCCTCAGGATCAGTCTCAGGTTCATGCTCCTGACCAACAACGGTGATCAATGGAGATGACTCCCTCTGTACCAACTGTTCCCTAACGACATGAATGTCTTTGGGCTCCTCCTCTGTAGGTACTATTGGTACTCGGGGTTCCTCCTCCCCTGCTCGACTAGTTCCTCCAACGTCAGACATCCTGACAACAAAAATTTGAGTTTAAGTTACTAAGCCATACTAGTGAGCACATACTTTTAACATATAAGCACATAAAGTCTTTTATTATCTTCAATGAATTACAAAAATTCATTTCCTGGAACTCGATAAGAGTTTTCCATCACTATGTTCTTTCTATAAGGCTACTACCTAAGGTTGTTCCTCCGCCTAAGGTTCATAACTAACAGCTTTGATACCAACTTGTGACACCCCCAAATCCGGGAACTTCAATTCCATAGGATTTGATGTTCACTAAACAATGTCATCTATCAATCTACCCATAATAAATGCAAGCCATGCAATAGATAGAATAAAAATATTCCCCTTAAGGGTTACAACATCCGAATAATAATAATACAATCCCAATTTAAGCTAACCTTAAACATCTGTGCAGAAACATAAACAATAAGTCTTAAGTAACATCATTTCTAATTATCATTACATAACCACATAAATAACCAATCTTCATTACTTACTAAGCTTGCCCTTGCCTTTACTAGTGGAAGGTTCGTCTGCTCTTTCGTTCTTAACTGCAATGTTATTATTATGCAAGAGTGAGCACGATTGCCCATAAGTATAACAATATAACAATGAATAATAACATGCGAGAGAAATAATAACTTCTGAAATAAAAACTTAACTTTTGAATCAAGAATGAATAACAAGAATCAAAAGATTTTTGAGGGTCATAAGACCTTGAACTATGTCCTAGGTTATCAAGGGTTATACTTGAAACCTTTAACAGTCATAAGACTATGGACCTTTCTACTCGTTGTTTGGGGGATCAGCCCTTAGTACTATACTGTGCACAATATCTTAACGCTAACGCATAAGTAAATCCCTTTGCAGGGTTGTTCATCTTAGTTTGACATTCGAGTCCGCACCAAAGGAAGTTTGGTTTGGATAATTCAATAATGAAGGAGAGAATGCGTATAAAGGAAAGAACTGATGCGCACTAAGGTCAGTTAACCCAATCATGGGTAACTGCTATCAACCACTACTAGGGCCTTGTTTGGCAAGCTTTAATTGATTCAAGGTCATTTAATTTAATAAAAGCTTTATAATATAGTTTAAATCATGTCACACCCATACACAATAACTCAATTATATTATTTAATTTAATATAAAATAAATATAATAATTTCTCATAAATTCACATAGTCACATAATTAATTTTCTCATGAATTAATTATATCATATTATTAAATCTCTAATTAATAATTAAATTAATTAAAATAACATCATGCTTAAATAAATATTTCATTTAATACAATAAGCTCACATAATGACATACTTGATAATAAAATTCTCCACATTAATTTAATGGATGTAACATATATAGTTAAATTAATCTACCACAACCGCATCAATTAATTATTTAATCTAATCATTAAATCATCGAAAATATTTATTTACTTCAATAAATATTAAAATTAAATTACAAAAATCTCGTTCGTCACATATGCATTAATTGTTTTTGTCATAATCAAATAGGGAGAGATTGTTAGGAATAAGCATGTGAATGATATTCCTATTTATGTAAGATTTGATTATGATATAAATGAATGAATATGCAAGTATGCTTGCATTAAGAAAAGTTGTAAAGTCCTTGGATAGATAATAGGAACATATATACAAGGGCTCAGAATGAATTGATCAAATATGTTAGGTTGATCTTACATAAGCAAAACAGTTTTGTAAAGTTCTTAAAAAGAAATGATGTACAAGGACTATAAATATAGAAAGATCAAGCTTGTTAGGTTGATCTTATAATGTAATAGATGTCGACTTCGGGATTTTTAGATGCCCCTTTCCGTTACTTGTTCTTTGGTGTTCTCATTTTAGGTGAGATTTGTTTGAAAAAACAAGTGAAAAAGGTCCGACATGTATAATATCGACGATGGACTGTTAAGAGTCGCCAGTTGGTTTTTTAAATGGTTGTACCAACACAACCGAGAAAAGATTTTCACATTGACCCAGTGATGTGACACTATTAAACGGGTCGGTGAAACCGAGATTCGTTAGGGTCCGGGGACTTGATTATGCGGAGGGAAGGTGTTAGGCACCCTCCGACATCCGTGTTACCACGGTGACCGTCTCTTTTCAAGAAACTATTATCTGAATGTGTGTGTGTGGGTGGGTCAATGTGTTGTTATTTGGAAGTAGTGTGAGGCATCGTTCGCACCTATATACACAGGGTTTGAATTTATGTAAAAATTCAGTTTTTAGCAAGATATGGCAGTGATGTTTTATAAAAGAGGTTTTTCAAACCCTGATGCTCAATAGTAATTGAGACCTTTTGATACTTCCATTTTATTAAGTATCCGACTTGGTTAATTTTATTTTACAGATGCGAGGCATCCGTACGAAAATAATGTACAAAATAATGCCAACTTCCTCGTGGGTATGGATACCATCTGAGGAAATTCAGACATCGCAGAATAATTTACAAGCTGCTTACAGCTGAAAACGTCCATCACGGGAACTGAATCTAGATCCAACGGGCTGAATCTGTGAGCACATGATTCCTAGGCGCACATGATACCACAATTTGTATGAAAGCAGTATGCAGGTATATATATAAAAGCTGTAAATATATTTATACAAACATGATCACCAACTACGAAACACCTCCATGGGGGATCAAAAATATAAATAAAGTTGTAAAAGCTATCAACTACCACGGAGGAAACTCCAAAGTGACGAAACATAAATAAAGTCAGAATACGATTAACCGCTACGAGGGAACTCCAAAGGGACAAAATGTAAAGAAAGCTGTAAAAACGATCAACCACCACGAAGGAAACTCTGTGGAACGAAATATATATATATATATATATATATATATATATATATATAAAAGCGAGTAAACGCATATAGGATGTAAAATCCAAAGCTCATCGAATGTAGTTCGACAACAGCATATATATATATATATATATATATATATATATATATATATATATATATATATATATATATAAAAAGCAAATAAACGCACTGCATCAAGTCTAGGCTCGTCGAAAGCGAGTTCTACACATACGTTCATATATATAAATATATATATATATATATATATATATATATAAGCAAATAAATGCTTCGCATCAAAATCTCAGGCTCAATCAAGGCATAACTCGATAATGTTAGTCAATATATATATATATATATATATATATATATATAAACCGAAATAAAACCACTTTAATCAAGTCCGAGCAAACGCTTGCAACACGACTCTCAACGTGAAGAAGGGTGTGTGCAAAGTTGAAGAGAAAGGCTTTAAAGTGTGTGAGAAGGCTTACACGTGTGGCACGCCAAAGACTTCTATATCTTTAAAGTGGGTAAACACTGGCCTTTGTAGGTACAAAAGTAGCTATATATGAGCTCACAGGTGTTTAAAATGAGAAAGTACAATGCATGGGGTAAGTGCAGAGCAAATTGGGCAGGACTTCCTCGCCGTTTTCTCTTTCAAAATGGACACCCCAAGCCTTCTATTTATAGAGGATGGAGCCACAGGTGTACCTGCGACTGAGCCGCAAGTGTACCAGAGGCAACCCGGGTGGGCCCGGGTTTCTCGGGTCGGGTCGTCTCGTAGTACGTGCACTCGGGCATTGTAATGTCCGCTCGAACTTTCTAAAGTGCAATTCGGGCATCCGATTGAGTTATACAGGACCTATTTTGGACTGCCGTTGTCGAGAGTTGTACAATTGCATGGGATTAGAGTTTTTACGAAGTCATTGAAGATGGGACGATGCCCTCCGGTCTTCAAGCTTCAAATTCTATTCATTACCTTGCACAATAGTCATTCGAGATTGGTTTTCCTTGATTCTTGTGGGACATTGTTGTGTAGAGATGTGTGTATGAAATGTTTGAGACGGCGTTGGTGAGATGACAATGTTGCCCCTCACCGGTGTTATCCCCGGTTTGGGCCGATAAAGCAGACGTTGCTCAGAGCTTCATTGAGATTGGACTGCTACAATTTGTTGAAGGTCCTCAATGTCATCTTTGAGGTGTGCATGTCCTCCCAGTGTTATTTCTGGGTTGGTACGGAGTATCTCATTTTGAGAGCCGAGATTGAAGCTGGTTGCATTTAAAACAAGCATTTCCGGGGTTATCGCCGAAACTGCATTCCTTGGGGTGATCACCAAGGTTAGTAGCTATTCCCATGATTAGGACTGAGACGGATACCTTGGGGTTATCTCCAAGATTAATCAGTCTTCTCTAGATACTCATGCATGGCGATGCATGGGTAGGATAAAGAATCCTAGACACTTGAAATGCAACAAGACAAACCTGGTACTATATGTAGCAACATGGTACAAATGTATGATGCACGTGTACAGGGTTTTAGCCCAACATACTGGGGATGATTGACGGCTCTCTGTTGCTTTAACTGAGGATTGGTAATGATGACCAGATTTGATGTACCTCTTATGTGTAAGAGATCTATGGGGATAAAGCTTGGTCTGTTTGAGGATGTGTATAACATATTCTATCATCGATCCTCCTTGATAATATTGACCTTTCCTGGTGTGTATCGCCAGGACATGTCAAGATTCTGTTGGATTTACTGTCAACAACAAATGTTGTCAGGGATGCCTGACCTTCGTTGACGTGTACTTCACCGACATATAAATCAATGGACGAAAACCCTGTGGGATAAACTATCAAGGTTGCTTGACCTTCGCTGACGTGTGAATCAACGGCTGATACTTTGTGGGTAGATTGTAAAGGTTGCTTGACCTTCGTTGACATGTGAATCAATGGATCATTGTGTTGTGACCCCCGCCGGGGATCCGCTGGGGAATATGAGTAATCGAGTATGAAATCCTCGAATAGCTCAAATGCTCTGATAGGTTTAATCACCATCCGCTGAGATAATGTCAAGGCTGCTTGACCTTCATTGATATATGTGTCAACGGCTGAACTGCGCGTTGTAATCCCCTGTCGGGGCTTCACGTTGTAACCCTTGTCGGGGATCCACATTGATCATTTTAGGGTAATGACTCGGAGTTGGAGGCATTAGACCTATACAAGGTATTTCCGGATGTGATTTGTAATAAATGAGATCATTGGCATGGTATACCTCGTGTTCGGGTGACTACCAATGAGCGATGTACAAACTCATTGTTTCATCTGAGAGGACCAGGATTGTATGCTGTTTTGCTCAATTGCGTAGCATTTTTATTCCCGATTTGACCTTTTTAGTCTGTGACAACTCCTTTGAAACTCAAATTGGACCGAGCCAGAGGGGTGGGGCCCACATAAGGGTGCCGCAGGTGCACCTGCTGCAGACGCAGA
Source organism: Panax quinquefolius (assembly GCA_020205615.1). NCBI lineage: Eukaryota > Viridiplantae > Streptophyta > Magnoliopsida > Apiales > Araliaceae > Panax > Panax quinquefolius. The sequence continues at coordinate 43,723,831 of CM035166.1, forward strand.
TGAGCCTGCGGCCAACCATGGATGATATAATCCAGCAGGTCTCACAAGTCATTTTGAACTTGATTCGCTAAGAGAAATCCGTGAGCCTCCTTCAGATCTGCTGAGTTCGGGCCATTTTTTGCAAATTCTGTCTCCGTACAAGTGTTCTACACTGTCCTGGTAATGTATGCATGTATTTTTTCCAGTTTTTATTAGTTAGATTTTGAGTTACCGTATGAAATGAATCTAAACACATAGTAGTGATTATGTATGCACAAATGACTTGATAAAAAATATTCAACATAGTAAATGTTAGAATTAAACCATGCTAAACATAATGATGTGAAAAAATTTGACTTTTGAGACAGTCAAATTGGCACATTTTTCTGCTATTTTTTGTCCTATTTGAGGTCCAATGAGCAAAAGGTATAAAGGCAAAGTACTCCTGATACTGAGGTTGACCTTATGCATGGATGATTTTGATTTTTAATGCATATATTATGTATATGACTTTGGGGCAGGTGTGCTACTGAATGGCCACCTAGATATGCCTATGTGTATGTGGATAGTCCTATTTTCAAAGGGGACTATGGAAAAAAATTTCAAAATATATGCATTGGGTAGTCATGCATTTTTAACTCTAATGTAGGTGTATGTTAAAGTAATGCATGCATGCATATAATCATAAAATGCTTTTTAGAAAGCTCCAGGTAAGGAAATACCACACCCTTTCTAGGTGATTTGGAGACTTATTGTCCAAATATCATGGATCCGGATCAGCCGAGTAGTTCCTGTAGGACCACTTTTGGTATACGCAGGAGCTTTTCTGAAGTACCTCGACCCCGTTCTGTCAGACAGCCTCGTCGATTGGTTGAAGCTGTGATTCATCCAGTCCGGGCTGACGTGCCAGACGTTGAGGACGTGGATGAGGATATTCCGATTGAGGATCCCGCTCCTGCTGCACATGTTCCTCGTAGGGAGCTGCCTTGTATTCAGGTAGCAAACCTAGAGCTTCTGAGTGACTTGAGCAGACATCCCTCGATGTACTTGCATGCTAACGAGGTATGACGTTAGGTCTTGATCTTCCTTCTTTCCAATTGACGAGGAGTAAAGGGTTTTGATGTTGATCTGCATTTCATGCAGGTTCCCGGCTTCACACAGCCTCGAGGGAATTGGTTTAATATACACTCTATGTATCAGGCTCTTCATCCTGATTATAGAGCTATAGTGCATGATTGGGGATTCGGGGAATTCTTCTCCATCCTTCCCCATCGTTGTCCCTGGAGTTATCTTAGGGCATTGTCTGAGCGATGGTTTCATCAGACTCAGTCACTCCATCTGCTGGATTGCGAGCTGATGATGACGTCGATGGACTGGCGACTTATCACAGGTATAGAGTTTGGAGGGGAGCCAGTGCCTTGCATGGCGAATATTACCCCTACTGCCGTTAGATCCTTGTTAAGAGTTCCGATGGAGGCGCTTAAAGTCAGGACTGTTCATTCAGGTCCTTTGAGCATAGATGCTATGAGCGGGCTTTTCAGTGAGCCCATGCCTGATGATGTCAGAATCAGGGATCGCATTCTGCGACGATTATTCCTGGTGATCATTAGAGGCTGCTTCATAGCAGATAACTCTTCTATGGTGTCTTTCACTTTGATCAGCGCCACGCGTCACGTGGACCGTATTGGAGAGTATGATTGGGGATCCTACACCTTTGCCTATTTCCTCCGGGGCATGCGTATGTGCTCACAGGGTTTGACCGAGGCTTGGCTAGGATTTTACCCATTTCTACTGGTGAGTATTTCTCTTGTCATTTCCTATTTATAGGTTAAGAGTGTTTACTGATCATAGATGCTTTGCCATTGTGTTGGCAGTTTTGGGCCTACAAGAGGCTCTCTTGCTTGTGTCCTGTGAGTGTGTTAGGTTTAGATACCTATCCATGAGGTCGACGATGGCATCATTCCATTTTACCGGAGGTCCCTGTAGCTGAGGGTTTCACTCACTGTCGTATGCAGTTGGAGTTGCTGACAACTGATACCATCACATGGATTCCCTATTCAGGGGAACACTTGACCATCGATTTTGAGGATGGATACCCGACAGGCATCGAGTACGTAATTTCCACCATGAGAGTTCCTCTCTTCACAGACGGAGGCTGGGAGCTCTATTTAGGAGAGCGTGCTTTTAGGAACACCACAGGGGAGATTCGCATGCCGATCTTGCCTCCTGTCAGGCATCATTGGCCTGTATCACAGTCACCCATCACTGATATCCCATTGTTGGGGGTTGACGGCTTCACATTATCAGAGGGTCCTTGCACTTAGGAGACGTTCCATCGTTGGTGGTTCCCTCGTACTATCGGAGCCCAGTCTCGCGCCACACAATTTATGGGGTATATGGTTCCAGGATCCGTGATGATGATTGATTGGATAGCTTGTGTCCGAGATCCGACTCATATGACACAGATTGATAGTTTGACCTGGCAGTTAGACCAGGCACATATATTTATCCAGCATTTGGGCAGAGATCCGGCAGAGGCAGCTTCATTTGATCCTTCCAGCTCAGGCGCTGGCCCCTCAGATGACCCAATCAGTTTTGTCGGCGCAGATCCTCCTCTACATAGGCCTGACATCCCTGTTGATAGAGATCCAGTGACTCAGGAGGAGTTACATCAGGTGGACAGGATTGATGATGTAGATATTGACACCATGGTCTTCTTCTGATGTGTATTCTCGTTATATCTTTTGATAGGCCTCTGTTAGATATTGGGTGGCTGTTCCCCATTCTCGCTATATCTTTTGATAGGCCTCTGTTAGTAGTAGGGCGTCTGTGCCCCATTTCCCTGTATTTGTAGTTGTATAGAGATGATGTATTAGATGTTGATATACTTAGGAATGTATGCATAGTTTTTCATTGCCTATATCATATTGCCATCCATTATCTGTTATGCATGTATTATGTTATGCATATGTATGTATGTCCAGAGATATTCAGTATTGACCCCTGGATGGTCTTATAACACGGCCCGTACAGATGTCTTCTTCGACAGTTAGCCGTATTGATCATACCCCACCATCATTGGTGGCATTAGGTATGTGATTGTGGTACGATAGCTTGTCACCATCAGACAGGTGACTGTAGATCATTCGCTGCAGCATACCATGACCTTATTGATGTTTCAGGTTCCCGCAGGGTTTGTGGATGGGATGCTAGAGCATTGGGTATCGGATAGGTAGGTTTTCTGATTCGATACCCATGAGTTGACTCCTACTCTGGAGGAGTATGCATGATTGACGATGCTGCCTTTGGACAGACCTTGCGTGCATATGGCTTTGGGAGACATGAGTAGACGGTTCATGACTCTCACTGGATTGCGACGCAGAGTGGTGCAGGATGAGCCGACATCTGGCCACGTGATATCCCAGCGTTTTGTGTATGACAGATTTGGCTCGGAGGATAGCTATTCACGATATTCTGGGGATTTCACCGCTTTTAGAGATCATTGGCATTTAGCCGAGGTTGATGTCTTCATATTATGCATCATTGTCATTATGTCTATATGCCACGGTACATGGATGAGATAGACATCGAAGTTATTATGGCGGTGAGAGCTCTTTGGGAGGGTCATACCATTATACCTATGATTATAGCAGAGACCCTGCGGTCAGCATCTTACTGCTGTACTTATCCAACAGGAGTGTTCACTGGTAGCTCGGTCATGCTATATGTGTGATTTATGTCCCACTTAAGATCGATTGACACTCTTAGATGGCATGGGTACTGGTTCACCCATGATATAGCCATGTCGTATTCCTTTCAGACATCGGAGTGTATAGCTGCTATGTCTTGGTCCACATTTTTGGCGGATATCCGAGATCCATTTGTCATATTGTCGTGTTCGGGGCTGAGCTCACCATACAGCTTTATTACTCATGCTTCGGGCATGGACTACCTCCCTCTGGCCGGTTTAAGGGGCGTGACTACTTATCACCCGCTGGCCGTGATGTCGCAGATTGACCAATTTCAGGATTTTCATCCTTTCGAGGGGGCGATAGGTCAGCGTTCAGCTTCTCGCTATCATTCAGCAGAGGATCGATCCCGTGTGTACGCTTGTCGGGATCAGTGGGAGATATTTTCATTTTTTGTCAGTCATCCAAGTTGTTCTACAGAGTATTCCGTATGGATGGAGGCAGAGATTTTATCGACTGCGGCAGTATCCACAGTACCGGATAGTGAGTCAGATGATGTAGAGCCCATGGAGGACATCGATTCCCACATCGAGGAGGAGCCCGCTGCTAGGTTGCCAGCATTTCCTCTAGATTCTCCCAGTACCATTACTGTTGGGATTCAGCACTCAGCATAGTACCTTGAGCAGAGTCTTCATCTGATGACCTTCGAGAGAGATCATACTCGATCTTTGATGTTGACTGCCCTTGATGGGAGAGACGCAGCTCTGTTAGAGAGAGACGAGGCATTAGCTCGCAGAGATGTCATTGTTGTTGAGCGGGATGAGGCCAGATCAGCCAGAGATGCAGTGATAGTTGAGCGGGATATTTCCATATCTGCCCGGGATGTAGCCGTCACAGATAGTATTGCAGTGAGGTCCCTTACCAATGGCCTGATCGCAGAGATGAGCGCTTACATTGATGAGCATATGGCCATTATGAAAAAGGTTGCAGATCTATTGGGTCGTGTGGATATTCTCGTATAGGAGACCACAGCTTCACCTCCTTATTCTGAGAGGGATGCCATGTTGGGCTTGTTAGCTCGCATATACCCTGACTTGTAGATGATTTTGTATTTTCCTGCACAGACTAGCTTAGCCATTTTGTCATGTACAATTCACATTGTATATATCAAACAACATTATATATATGATAGGGAAATATATTTTTGGATCACTTCCCTTTTAGATATGCTTTGCTATTTGCTTGATACTTTGCCTGCAGCTTCAGGGCTTGCGATCTTGATGTATTCTGAATTCCACCTAGACGGATGGACATTGAGTTGTCTCTGGACAGTTCAGAATGGATCATCGATCTGTATGTATCCTTACCATCTTTGGTGTCTTGGGACTGGTTTCTGTATGGAGATGTGAAGAGGAGTGTGGCTTTCTTCTCTGAGATTGACCGCACCACAGATGGTCGCCAGTACTTCTATTTAGGAGAAGCCTAGTTAATTCCATATCTTATGGATTGGTGTTGCTCTTCAAGGTATGACCGAAGCTTAGATGGTCGCTAAATCTCCTATTTGTGAGGAGTTCAGGTAATTTCATCCCTTTGGTCTGAAGCCGATGAAATGTAATGGATTGATGTTTGATCCCAGTACCAACTGACAAGGGTTTATATTTTGGTAGGGGGTGAGACCGAACCATGAATGGTTGCCTATGTACTCCTATTGAAGAGGAGATTAGGTCTGCGTAGTTCGAACCTGGTGTAAGAGGTTCAACGCTGTATGTGGCAGAAATGGTGTAGGAATTTGTTTTTGTTTTTGTAAGGAGAAGAGGGTAGAAATGTTTTTGTTTTATTACGACTGGGCCATATGAAATGGTTGCCTACGTACTCCTATTAAAGAGGAGATTAGGTCAGCGTAGTTCGCCCCACAGGGCGAGATGAAAAGCGTGATCCCATGTACAGGTCAGATTGCGGGGAGGAGAAAGTTTAATCCTAGGTTGAGGATAAACTACAAGTATGAGAAGTTTGATCCCATGTATGGGTAGCCAAACTGCAAACGCGAGAGGTTCAATCCATAGTTGGATGACCTAAATTGTAGGAACGCAGAGAAGCCAAGCTGCTGGCTTGGAAAAGTTTGTTTCCCTGTGGGGCAAAGTGTGGAAGAGTTGTATGTGGTAAAGGGTTAAAGAATCGGAATGACTGGTGATTTGATGGCTCACCACCAGGATGTTTGCTTGATGGCAACTTCAGACATAGTACCGTTTCACGGCGTCTGAGTTGATGGGTTGTGAAAATTCATCGCCGTCCATTTCCTGCAATCTAAGAGCGCCTCCTGTCAATATTTCCTTGACAATAAACGTGCCTTCCCAGTTAGGAGCGAATTTTCCCTTAGATTGATCTTGGTTGTCAAGGATCTTCTTCAAAACCAAGTCATGTTGTTTAAACTGCCGTAACCGAACTTTTTTGTTATAGGATCTGGCGATCCTTTGTTGATATAACTTACCATGAAAGATAGCCGCGGTTCGCCTTTTGTCTATTAGAGATAATTGGTTATACCTGTCTTGTACCCATTGGTCCTCCTCCAGCTGAGCGTCTATCAACACTCTGAGGGATTCCATTTCAACTTCTATGGGGAGCACTGCTTCCATCCCATAGATTAATGTGTAGGGGGTTGCCCCAGTGGAAGTGCGCATTGAGGTTCTGTAGGCTAACAGAGTAAGAGGCAATAGGTCGGGCCATTATTTGTGGTTGGCAGACATCTTTTGCATAATCTTCTTGATGTTTTTGTTAGCCGCTTCAACAGCACCATTCATCTTCGGACGATAGATGACGGAGTTAAGATGTTTGATGTGGAATTTATTGTATAATTCCTCCATCATTTTGTTATTGAGGTTCTTAGCATTGTCTGACACAATCACCTCTGGTTGTCCATATCGACAAATGACATTGTTTCTGATGAAAGCAATGATGACTTCTTTGGTAACCCTGTCATATTGAGCAGTATTGTCAATGAGAATGTGGATAAATGGCACGAGAAAGCTATCTTTTAAGCAAGCTTTGTTCAAGTCCCGGTAATCCACGCAAACTCACACCTTCCCTCTGGGTTTAGGCACGGCCACAATGTTGGATATCCACTCAGGATATGTGGACACCATGATGATGCCAGCTTAAAATTGTTTCACAATTTCTTCTTTCACCTTTAAACTCCACTCAGGTTTCAATCGCCTGAGCTTTTGCTTGACTGGTTTAAATCCCTCTTTAATGGAAAAGCAATGAAGGACAATGTTAGTGGACAAACCCACGATGTCTTCATGAGACCATGCAAACACATCATGGAATTGGGTTAGTAACGTAACCATGTCATTCCTTTGGTTTGGGGTAAGGTCTGAACCAATATGGATTAACTTAGGGCTTTCTAAGGTTCCGAGATTGAAAGAAGTGGTTTGGTTAATGTTGGGTTTAGGTTTGTCTTTGACCCATTCTTGAATTTCTGGAGGCACCTCAATGTCATCCTGTATTTCCATCAAGGCTGAATTCATCTCTACATCAAAGGTATAATTGTGACAACCCGAGAATTTTGAATATTTTTAAAATTTTTATTAATTGATTTAAGGTTCAAAATTAGAACCTGTATGTAAAATTAGTGTATCGTTTGATATTTTTTTAGAGATGGAATTTTGAGGATTTCAAAATTCGTGAAGGATTTAGGTGAATTATTGAAATTAAGTTTATGTTCGTGTATATGGTATTATATGTATACAAGATATGTGGTTAAGGGTCAAGGTTGACCGAATAATGACAAACTTAAATATTATATTAAGAACGTAAAACGTTCGGGCTAGAGAATTCTTACGATTTATATGAAATCCTAATTTGGGAACTCTAATGCTAAGTATAAAACCCTAAGGATTAAAAGTTATGTGAGTAATGAGTATGAATATTATGTGATGATTTATACTTGTTTATTATACAAACAAATAAAAGAAACTAGAGTGATCCTAATTATATATTAGGAATGAAAATTTATTTAACTTAAGGGTTATGGGATGAGAGAATTATGGTATGTAGAATATATACTAATTCTAAGAGATTTATTTTATACTTCTCAACTAATTAATTCCATAACCTAATTATAGCAAGTCTAATTAGGTTAATAATTTAAATGTGCATGAGTAAGGATTTATGTTTTAATTGTGGAATTGAAAACTCTAATTAAATAATTAGGGAATGGTAATGTTAGAAGTGTTGGAAGATGTTATGTGTTTGGCCCAAAGAAACTAAAGTTAGTAGCCCAAAAGAATTAATTGAGTGGCCCAACTTTTAGCCCATTTGAGAGGGGATATTATGGACATTTAATATGCTAAATAAGAATTAAAAAAAATCATTTTTTAAGGATAATAAGGCCACATGGCCAACCAAGATAAGGAGAGGAAGGGGGGAAGAATGTAATGATTATTTCACTTTAGTTTGTGAACAAACCTCCTATGTGTCACTGCCCCATTTAGCCAACACTTTGTTAATGCTTCCAAGTAATGCTTTAGTGGTTGAGTGGGAGAGAGAAGAGCTAGAGATGTTGGTAGATGAATGATAGATATACCAAATATATCTATACATACTTTTCCAACAAAACAAGAAAAAGTCTAAGTCTTATCTTTTTCTTTTCATCTTATTATCTAACATAAACTAAGAAAGAAAGAGAGAGACTAGAGGGAGAGAGAGAGAGCTATCATTTGGCAGCTCCAAGAGGAGAATGAGAGGGGATTTTTGATCTTCATACAACCAAGATCCATCTCATATTTTAGAAGGAGAAGAAAGGAAAAGCTAAGGTATAACAAAATTTCTACTTATGTAGTCTAATTTTCTTTTTGGCTTGATTTGATTTTTGACAATATGAAGTTATGATCTTGAGGTTTAAAACCTTAGATCTATGTGTTTATGAGTGTTTCATATTTAGATATACCCATATTGGGTGTTGATTTGGTTGGAATCAAAAGGAATAGAAAAATAGAATTTTCCGGAAAGCTTAAACTTGAAAGTGTGATCTAGCTTTTGATTTTTAAAATCTATGATGGATATTTGTAATTTATTTTCTTGGGATGCTAGATTTATGTATTAAGGATAAAACCCCTTTGGAATCACTCGATTAGGTTAAAAAATGAGCAAGTTATAGAATTTATCCCAAATTACTCAAAGCTAAGAAAAAACTGTTAGAACAACAGTTTTTACCAGCCACTTCCGGGCTAATTTCCGGGAGCTGAACATGTCCAAATATGGATTGTGATAGATGAAAATTATAGATTGGAAAGATACGAATCCAACAAAATTGACGGATCATTAATTGGAGTTATCGATCTCATTTTATTTAAGTTTTACCGAAGGACTCCAAAACTGCAAAACGACAATTCGCTACTGTGAATAATTTTCCAGGGGCTGTTTCGGCCACTTAAATTAGTCAATAAATTCCGGCCTTTTGGGACATGAAAATATATAGTATAAAGTACCCCCAGTCCAAAAATGAGCTTATTCCGACTTAAAATGACCAAGTTATGACCATTTCAATTTCTGTGATTTTCCAACGAAAATCGCTATAACCGGAGTTCTATAACTCCGATGGCCACGAAATTTAAACTGGAGCATCACGTTAACATGTATAAGATTGTTCCAATAGATGAGAATTTCTGGAGTTGAGCATGATAGGGCTAATTTCTTAAGCTACGCACTAAAAATGATTTTTGAAAAATACTAAAGGAAGTTGGAAAATTATGAAAAAATACTTTTTGTGTATGATTTATGTGTATATGTGTTTGGACAAAGGATAGAAAAATAATAAACTGATTTGGTATTTTCGTAAAAAGGATATGGAATCCAGCTTGCTAGATTGGAAAATCTGATGAATCCAACTTGCTGGATTGAAAAGAAGTTTACTGAATTGAAAATATATTGAATCCAGTTTGCTGGATTGCAATCTAGTCACTGGATGTGATATTCAGTTTGTTGGATTGCAGTTTAGTTTGCTGGATTGGCCATCTAGATACTGGATTTGGAATCTAGCTTGCTGGATTCCAAATCTGGGTTGCCGGATTGGTATTTGATTTATATGTTCAAGAAAAACTTATAATATATGAGATTAAAGTATTTTAAATCATATAAATAAAGTATTAATGATAAAGGAATTATGTGGTATTTAATTCGTATAAATATGCTTTTAATGATTGAAAAATCAAGATAAATAGGAATAATTATTTAAAAATTATTACAAGCTTATGAAAATTATTTCGATTTGTTAATAAATTATCTTAAATAATGGTTAAGTATTTAGCGCGAGTTTAATTGAACTTAGACTCGATAAAAAAATTGAAATGAAGCCGTCGAATTTGTCGGTTAATTCAGGTTCAACTCGATCGCAATAGTTTGACTTGATCAATGAGTCTTATGTGTGTTGTAGACTAATAGGGTTATGTGTTATGTGTAATGTGTTTAGGTTATTCTATGTATATATATATATATATATATATATATATATATATATTATATTATTATATTGTGATGATATTATTCTAATATTGGAGATCTATATTATTAATATTAGGTCTTCGGATAAAGCAATATAAATTGCGTAGCAGTAATCAACGGTTCAGGCAAGTTTGTTTTACTTAACTCTACTAAGAGTTGTTTCATTTGGATATGCTTATGGTTAATCATTGCTGATTGTCATGTATAATTGTACTCTGTACATATTGCATGTATAAGTCAGCTATGAAAGGCTGATCACCTCCATTACCCTTCGGTTCAGATATAATTGTTCATGTAAAATACTTGTTCAGTCAAAATTTTGTTCCTGCTAGTTCACAATTATATTGTTGAATTATAGCCAGCCAATTATTCAAATCATTTCAATCATGATATATCGTTATATTATTGAACTTAAACTTGCTGGGCAATTTTATGCTCACCCTTGCTATATCATGATAAACATTGCAAATTAAGACGAATGTGTCGGATACAAGAAAAGATTAAAGAAAGTTCCAGCTTTAGTTTATGTATGCGATTAGAAATGTAATAGTGTAGTTTGATAATAAAGTTATGTGTTAGATAGTTATGAATTGTTTATTAAGTTAAGGTTACTCGACCTTGGGGAATAGTGTGTAATGTATTGTATAAACAATTTATGTTTATATCTTCCGCAAATAGTAATAGTTGTATAGAATGATCGAACCGGATCCGAGGTGATTTGGGACCTGGATTCGGGGCCCTCACAGTAATCCTTGTGGAGAAGAGGCACCGTATCAGCAAGTACAGGCACATCTAAATTCAGAGTCCTGAAACAAAATATGATTTCACTTAATATATATGAAATGTTTTGATCATACACAGTGTTAGCATATACTGACAAAATAAACTGCTAATACTATACAAAAAAGTAAGCAGATATTATATCTACAGGGCAGAAAGAGTTTCTGCCGGCTTTACCCTTGACGACCAATGCAAGGAATGCTCTTCCAATTGGCAAGGGCAAAGTTCGGGTGGACCGCAGTGATGGAGGGATTGTCATCATCCTCCCTATCCAGAATGATGGCCATTATGTCTGGGCAATCATCGTCTGGGGTGTATCTGTTGGTATGTTCATCACGAACGATGATGCGCATGCCTGTCATCATTCGGATGACGTCTTGCTTGATTCTTCATTCCTCCTCTTTCACTGCGAGATTTGGAACAAAGACTTCTTTCTCCTTTATCGGTACCAGTGTAACGACCGAGAGATTCGGATCTTATTGTAAAATGATTTTATTAAATTAAATAATAATAAAATTCTATTCTATGTGTTATCAAGATGATTGTCATTGTATAACCTATTGATGTTAGAATATCATAGTATTTGAGCTATGTGAACGAATTAAAGTGTTTAAATTTCCAAGATGAAAATAAAAGTTTTCCGAGATTTTCCGAAAAACACTATTCATAGGTATTTGCTCGGGATCTATTTTTGAATTTCTGAGAAATACGTTATGATAGAATGACAAGGTAAGATGGATTATGTAATAAAAATCTAGTTATGGAAAATGTAATATTTCTCTTGCGGACTTACTTTATAAACATTAAGGAAGGCGAAGTAGTAATGAATAAGTAATAATTGGATAATACTTAGGTATTGTACAAAGGTAATGAAAACGAGTATTATACGAGTTGGTATGAAGAATGAAATATCGTATATAATTTTTATATGAATTAGAATACGAAAATGATACATAAACTATATGTATATGTATTAAGTAATGGTAATGGACTTGGAAGATTAGTTAACAATTGGTACAAGTCCAAATGAATAAAAGGTTAAGGCCCAATTTTTGATTAATAAACAAGTTAGTGTTTATTAATGCAAAGCCGCTGAAGACGTAATAAAGGTCCGAAAGCACACTGCAAAGAGTTCACCGCAATGAACCAGTAGTATAATTTGTGGCCCAAGCATTTCATGTATGCAAGATCTAAAAATCTTACGGGTGTGGCGCGCGATCGTACCACTAAAGTAAGGACTCATGTACATGTACTAAGTCCCGTCAATGCCAATATTAACTCGCTACCGTAGCGCGAGATGTGAAATATAAAAATCAAGCCATGGCTCGACCTCGAAACAAGGATAGTGATGAATGTTTCTAAGTACAAAGAAAAGAAAGTTAATTATTTAAAAGTAAACACAACCTAAGGAATGTATTGTAACATTGTTTAAACTTTGTTAAACCTTAAGGATGTTGTATAAAGTTTAAGATAACCTAGTCGAATATAAATGCAATGATAATGATAAAAAAAACAGATAGTAACCGAATCTAATACACAATTAGATTGAGATGAAGGTATGATATAGTTATATACATACTTGATTATATGTGACCTAATATAAGGCATTATGTGATCATGTATTGTAGAGACTTGAAAGACTTGAACATAAAGATAATATACCATAGCAGATGCTAAAGGCAAGTATTCTAACTCTTGTCTCATTCTTTCTGAACAAGTTTTTGAAGTTCATGTATTCTTTTGCATGAATTGAAGTATGTTGAAGTTAAAGCCAATTCCTTTGGCTAGACTTGATATATTGATAATCTATTCATTTATTCTCAAATGTGGTTATCTTTGGTCAACTACTTGATATGGTTTTCAAAAGAAGAATGAAATGTTAAACAAATGTTTTGTCGGTAAAACAATAGGCACGTGAGGTTGCCAAATGCTTAAACGTGCATACGTTTAATGGAGGTAGTGTTGATCAACATAGAGTACAATAGGTTGATCACCTAGAAGTACTCGTAAGTAATATCGGGCTTACGGACTTAGTTCCGGGTTGTCCTTTTCAAATAAAGAATGAATACTCGAGGTCTTTGATCGAGTAAATGTTTTACTAAATATTGTTATTATTGTAAAACATTTTGAAAGAAAGATGAAGTGCTATTTCGAATTATCAATAGTACTTCATAACTATTGTTCAGTTATTGAAGATATACGATTCGTATGTGTCAAACATGTTGTTATTGAATTGTTATACTTGTTTGAGCTAGTTATGCTCACTCTTGCTTGAACCATATGAATGCAAATAAAGACCGAATGTCCCAAGGATCGAAAAGGATAAAGGAAAAGCTAAAGCAGATTGTTAAGCTGTCTTGTAATAATATAGGTCTATTATTGTAATGTAACTGATATTATGACAAAGAACCTTTGTAATGGGTATAGAATCTGGGAAATATAAATATTACTTTAAAAATATAGAAGTTATGTTCGTTCTTTGAGACTTTTCAATTGAATGAATGTATGAATGTTGTACAGTATAGCACCATCTGTCGAGTTGGAAGATACCCGGATTTGGGGGTGCTACAAGTTGGTATCAAAGCCTAGGTTATAAAACTTAAGGGGGAAAGTAGAACCTTAAGTCATAACCTTAAGAAAGAATAAAGAAGTAAAAGATGGAAAGTAACCCTATAAAAATGCATTATATTATGTTATGTGTTTCTATTATTTTACTGACGTGTACTAATCAAACTATATTGTTTTATTGTAGATGTCAGGAGAAAATGATATGTATAGAGATATACATGTAGTGAGCGAGAATTCGGTTAATCGGGTAGAGATACTATCAAATCCCGTAGCAGTAGAACCAGAGGTGGTGACAATCGAGTCTGGAGACTCGGACGATTTAGACTACACGTCTATATTTGATTGCATGCTAGAGGAGGAGGTGGACGTGATGTCTTTTGACTAGGTTCCACCTACAAAGGAATTATCTACAGGGGAATCGATGAAGGCATTGTTTATGTCAGTATTAGATAGGAATGTCCATTACTGCCAAGAGGTTAAGGAGTTGAAAGAGGTACTCCAAGCTCTCCGTGAGGACAAGACTAGCATGGAGGGAATGTGGGAAGAGGAGCATGATGATAGAATTCTAGCTAAGGACAAGGTCCGAGAGCTGAAAGGTGAAGTCTTTGAGCTCAAGCAGGAGCTAAAGACTAAACAGCGGAAGTTGGAGAGGATGTCCTATATACATAGGAGTTCTCATGTGGATTTCCAGCAGCAGGTAGCAGGGTATCCGGTAGAAGCAGGACAGACCCGACACACTATCAGTAGATATGTTATTGCCAGTCTTGTCAGCAAAGATTTTGAGAATGCTCTATGGCAGATGTAATCTAGCAATAGCTAGAGTAGCTTAGATGTGTAAATATTATGTATCTAGTAGTGACGTAAAACCCTATTTTGTATAACAAAGGGTAGTCTTTTATAAATCCCAATTTTTGGAATGTAATTGCGGGATGGTAATGTAATCAGCTAAGGCAGAGTAATGTAAACAATGTAGTGTTATACTACAAGTTATGAATCAATATAAGTCTTTTTATGGAATATATTGAGTAATGGGTATGAGTTATTGTTTTATTGTAAAGAATAACAAACTAACAAGAATAAAGTAATAATGATGTGTTGTTTTCTTAACAGCAAAATGCCACCAAGAAGGAGACAACGAAATAAAGGCACTAATGTTAACCAACCGGAGGGTGGTCCGGTTAATCCAGTGCAGGAGTTCGTTAATCTTTTAACAGCTGCATTTAATAGAATGGGGGCTAATGTACCCGTAATTCCAGGAGTAGTACGAGTTACTACTTTTAAGGATTTTAAAAGTGTAGGTCCGCCAGAGTTCAAAGGAACTACGGACCCTATAGAAGCCCAAACTTGGGTAAAAGAAATTGAGAAAGCATTTGTAATAGCAAATGTTGAGGAGGGTCAAAAGGTTGCCTTTGCAACCTATTTGATGAAAAGAGAGGCCAACTTTTGGTGGGAGGCAAACCAAGCTAGGGCCGATATAGAAAACCTAACGTGGGAGAGGTTCAAGGAGATTTTCTTCGAGAACTATTTTCCTACGAGTATGCAAGGGAGGATGGAAATGAGGTTTCTTGAATTGAAGCAAGGGGATATGACAGTTCCCCAGTATGCTACCAAGTTTAATGAACTGACACGATTTGCTCCACATCAAGTGGACACTGAAGTGAGAAAGGCTAGAAGATTCGAGCAGGGCTTGAAACCCTGGCTCTATAGCCGAATTTCTGTGTTCCAAAGTACTTCCTTTGGAACCATATTAGAAAAGGCAATAATTGTCGAAGGTGGGAATGAGGCTCTCGGCCGGCACAAGGATAAGATTACCACAAGGATAAGAAAAACAAGGAAAGGTTGATGGAGGAACCAAGGCCAGGGAGCCAAAGGAAGTGGCAACGGTCCAAAAGAGGAAGGGCTTTAACTCTGGGAATACCGGAGTAAAACAAGGGGATGCTAAGAGGAGGATGGAGGCCTGTAAAACCTGCGGGAAGACTCACTTAGGAGTCTGTCTCAAAGGAAAGGCAGTATGTTATATTTATGGACAGGAAGGGCACATTTCGCCTAACTATCCAAATTCGAAGAAAAATCACGGATGTTTTGTATGTGGATCAACTGACCACATAGCCAAGAACTTCCCGAAGAAGGGAACAGAAGGAAATAAGGGAACTAATAGCGGTAAGTTGGCTATTAGTGGTCCAGCTCAGCCGGGTAAATCAATGGCCCACACTTTTAATATGACGGTCCAAGATGCGGTGGCATCAGGGGATGTAGTTGCAGGTATTATTCCGATCAACATAAATGCATACGTGCTTTTTGATTCGGGTGCTACTTGTTCATTTATAGCATGTGATTTTGCTAGACGACTAGAATTATTTCCCAAAAATTGCCTATACCTTTGAACATTAAGGTAGCAAACGAAGAGATAATTCCTGTTGAAGATATTCATAGGAGTTGTTGCGTAGATGTATGTGGTTGTAAGTTATCGGTAGACTTAATACCGATAAAGTTAGGAGAATTAAACGTAATTCTCGAAATGGATTAGTTGATTAACCATGGAGCAATTATAGATTGCCAAAAGAAATGTGTGAGCATCAGGACGTTGAAGCAACCTCCTGTAGTATTTTACGGTAATAAATCATCCGGACGTTCATGTTGCCTTACGATGACACAAACTACAAAACTCTTAAGGAAGGGATGTGTAGGTTATCTATGCCATGTTATTGATACCCAGAGAGTGGGAGCAACCATAGAATAAATACCTATAGGAAATGAATTTATGGATGTATTTCCAAGTGAGTTATCGGGTTTACCGCCGGATAGGGATATCGAATTTGTGATAAACATTGTACCAGGAGCGGCACCGGTCTCAAGGGCACCGTAACGTTTGGCGCCTGTGGAAATGAAAGAACTGATGGTTCAGCTACAGGAACTATTGGACAGAAAGTACATTCAACCAAGTGTTTCTCCGTGGGGGGCACTGGTGTTGTTTGTCAAGAAGAAAGACGGATTGTTAAGGCTTTGTATCGACTATCGGGAGTTGAACAAGTTAACGATAAAGAATAAATACCCATTGCCCAGGATCGATGATCTCTTTGATCAATTGAAAGGGGCAAAGTATTTTTCTAAAATAGATTTGCGTATCGGGTATCATCGGTTGAAGGTTAGGAAGGAAGATGTACCAAAGATTTGCATTCGGGACTCGTTATGGTCATTACGAGTTTACGGTGATGTCATTTGGGTTAACTAATGCACCAAATTTGCATTTATGGATATGATGAATGAGTGTTTCAAACCATATTTGGACAAGTTAAATGCGTTGTGTTTTATCGATGATATTCTAGTCTACTCTAAGACGCCGTAAGATCATCTTTGAACACTTAAGATTAGTGTTGGAAACACTAAGGAAGAAGAAGAAGTTATATGCGAAATTCACCAAATATGTATTTTGGCTGGGAAAGGTGCAGTTTTTAGGTCATGTCATTGACCAAGAGGGGATTTCAGTGGATCCAGGGAAGGTAGAAGCAGTAATGAATTGGGAACAACCGAAGACACCGACTGAAGTGCGGAGTTTCCTAGGGTTAGCAGGGTACTATCGAAGATTTATCCAAGATTTTTTGAAGATAGCTACCTCGTTGACTAATTTAACAAGGAAGACGGCGAAATATGTATGGACGGATAAATGTGAAGACAGTTTTCAAGAACTGAAGAAAAGATTAAGTGAAGCGCCTGTTTTGTCATTGCCAGATGACACAGGAAATTTTGTAGTATATAGTGATGCTTCGCATAGAGGACTTGGTTGTGTGCTTATGCAACATGGAAAAGTCATTGCGTATGCATCACTAAGATTGAAGGATTATGAGAAAGTTTATCCTACTCATGATCTGGAACTGGCCGCAGTAGTGTTTACCCTAAAGATATGGAGACATTATCTTTATGGGGAAAAATGTGAGATATATACGGACCATAAAAGTCTAAAATATATCTTCACTCAGAAGGAGTTAAATATGAGACAGAGAAGATGGCTAGAGTTGATAAAGGATTATGATTGTGAAATCTTGTATCACCCTGGAAAGGCCAATGTAGTTGCCGACGCCTTAAGTAGAAAGGGTCAGGAAAAGTTGTCTATGTTAACGGCTCAAAATGAGTTAATAACAGAGATGGCTAGGATGGAAATAGAAGTGAAGATGCCGAGTGATTTGAGGCAGATACTCTTTATGACGGAGATGCAATCTACCATCGTAGACAGAGTCAAGAAGGTACAACTTAAGACTGACGAGTATAACCAAATGAAGAAGCGGTTATCCGAGAAGGAAGATGCTAAGTATAGTCTTGATAAAGAGGGATTATTAAGATTTGAAGGAAGAATTTGGGATCCGAATGAGACGAAATTAAAGGAACAAGTGTTATAAGAAGCTCATAGTTCGAGGTACTCGATACATCCTGGTAGCACTAAGATTTATCAAGACCTTCGACAGAGTTTTTGGTGGCCAAACATGAAGAGAGAAATAACAGAGTATGTGAGTAGGTGCTTGACTTGTCAAAAGTTAAGGCCGAACATCAACGATCCAGTGGCTTATTACAGTCATTGGAGATTCCAGAATGGAAGTGGGAGCATATCACGATGGACTTCGTGGTAGGACTTTCGACGACGAATAAAGGATACGATTCGATTTGGGTACTAGTGGACCGATTAACGAAGTCGACACACTTTTTGCCAATTAGGGTCAAGTATAACTTAGACCAGTTAGCTAAACTTTATGTTAAGGAAATCATTTCCAGACATGGAGTACCAGTATCGATTGTGTCAGATCGTGATCCATGATTCACATCGAACTTTTGGAGGAGTTTGCAAGAACAGTTGGGAACACAGCTGAAGTTAAGCACAGCTTATCATCAACAAACCGATGGGCAGAGCGAAAGAACAATTCAGATGTTAGAAGATATGTTGAGGTCTTGCGTTATAGATTTCAAGGGTAGTTGGGATGATCACCTACCACTAGTAGAGTTTGCGTATAACAACAGTTATCATGCAAGCATATGTATGCCACCTTATGAAGCTCTGTATGGAAGAAAGTGCAAAACACCATTGTGTTGGGATGAGGTGGGAGAATGCCGGATGCTAGGACCAGAATTGGTGCAGCAGACAGTGGATGTGGTAAAGTTAATTCGGATGAGTCTCGTCACAGCTTAGGACAAACAGAAGAAGTATGCGGACTTGCATAGACTAAGTCGAGAGTTTGAAGTGGGCTCGTATGTGTTTCTAAAGGTATCTCCCTGGAAAGGAAAGATACGCTTTGGAAAGAAAGGAAAATTAAGTCCAAGGTTTATAGGACCTTTTGAGGTATTAAAACGGGTGGGAGAGGTAGCTTATGTGATAGCATTACCTGCAGAACTAGAACGGATACATAACGTGTTTCACGTATCTATATTACGTCCATATAAGCCAAACTATAAGCATGTAATCGAATATGAGCTGATTCATATCGAGAAAGACTTAACATATGAAGAATCGCCGATGCAAATCATTGATAGAAAGGAACAAGTTCTGAGGAACAAGGTAATACCATCAGTAAAGGTAGTATGGAAGAACCACGATGATGAAGAAGCAACGTGGGAATTAGAAGAAAAGATGAAGAAAAACTTTCCCCATCTATTTGGTTAAAGTAAGACGAGATTCTGGGGACAGAATCTTTATAAGGGGGGGAAGAATGTAACGACCGAGAGATTCGGATCTTATTGTAAAATGATTTTATTAAATTAAAAAATAATAAAATTATATTCTATGTGTTATCAAGATGGTTGTCATTGTATAACCTATTGATGTTAGAATGTCGTAGTATTTGAGCTATGTGAACGAATTAAATTGTTTAAATTTCCAAGACGAAAATAAAAGTTTTTCGAGAAATTTTCTGAAAAACACTATTCATCGGTATTTGCTCAGGATCTATTTTTGAATTTCTGAGAAATAATGATAGAATGACAAGGTAAGATGGATTATGTAATAAAAATCTAGTTCTGGAAAATGTAATATTTCGCTTGCGGACTTAATTTATAAACGTTAAGAAAGGCAAAGTAGTAATGAATAAGTAATAATTGGATAATACTTAGGTATTGTACAAAGGTAATGAAAACGAGTATTATACGAGTTGGTATGAAGAATGAAATATCGTATATAATTTCTATATGAATTAGAATACGAAAATGATACATAAACTATATGTATATGTATTAAGTAATGTTAATGGACTTTGAAGATTGGTTAACAATTGGTACAAGTCCAAATGAATAAAAGGTTAAGGCCCAATTATTGATTAATAAACAAGTTAGTGTTTATTAATGCAAAGCCCAAGGATTTATTTAATCCAAGCCCAAGCTAGAATCCATGAGTTGTAATGACCCATGGGGCAAACCATATTAATATGGTTAATATGTGGTGACCAAGTTAATGTAATTATCAAGTATTAGAAGTAATGACCAAGACTTATGAGTGGTGGTCAAGCAAAGGATAGGTTTTGTGCCTTGCAAGCAATGAATATTAAGGAGGTACATAAGGAGGTGGGATTGTTTTAAAGACCAAACTACCCTAACTTTGGAAAATCTATATATAGAGAAGGCTTGCTAGCCATTTAACACTTGTTCAAATAATCCAACATATTACAAAGTGCTTAAGTGTTAGAGAGAATAAGCTACAATAAGTTACTTCCATTTGTAAGAAGAAGAAGAAAGCTACCTTACCAAGAATTCAAAAATAAGACTTCTTCTCCATTATCTTCCATCTCTACCATGACAGTTTGATAAGTAAAGTATGGATTAAGGATTATGGATGTTAAAAAGTAAGAAGAATGACTAAGTAATGAACTTAAGTCACATAAGTTGGCAATAAGTCATTTGAACTTAAAAAAGTTACAAACTTATTATAAGTTAACCTTGAATTTTAGTATAAAAGTTATGAACTTGTAATGAGTTTATTAAGAGGAGTGATATGGATGTAAAAGAACTTGTATGAACATATGTATCATGACTACATAAGTAAAGTTATATGTTAAGAACATATAAAGTATGATGAGTAAGAAACTTTAATTGTCATAAGTCATGAACAATGAAATCTTAAGTAGTTTATAATTTGACAAGTTATAAGCTCATTAAGAAATAAGTCTAAAATCCAACAATGAATATAAGTTGTTGTAATAAGTAGGTTGAGATGTTCACATGATGAATGGAAGTCATTTGTAATGTTGAACAAATCATAAGAATGAAGATTTGCCAGAAATTGCACGATTGAACGATAATCGTCGAATTCGTAAAATTCTCGAAATAGAAGTCAAATTTTGTGTTTGAACTCAGAACCATGGTTTTCCAATGGAGACAAGTCATATTTGGCATTTAAGAGTTACGGACTCGAAAATGACCAGATTCCGACTTAGAACAAAGAAACGAGCGTTGAATGTTCACGAACGTTTATCGTTTTCGTTAAAAATGAACCAATAGGTGAATTTTTAGCAAACAAAGTCAAATAGATAAAATTCTTACATGAACACGTAGATTACGTAATTTTTGAACCGTAGGCTTTTGAACGAGCCAATTCGGACTTATAATGAAGAAGTTATGCGTCCGGGAAGTTCACAAAAAATTAAAGACTGAATTTTTTCTGGTGCACAGAGTTGGCGCCATGGCTACCAACCCTAAACCAAACCGGTCACGCCAAGCGGCGTAAAAGGTGTTCGAAAGACACCGCAAGAGTTCACCGCAGCGTGAACCGTAGTACAATTTGTGAAATAAGCCACCATTATCAAAGATAAAAAATCTTCGGAGTGTGGCGGCCATTGCCCACCACTAAGTAAGGACTCGCGCCACAGAGCCAAGTTCGGGTCAATTCCAATATTAACTCACGCCGTAGTGCGAGATGTGAGTATAAAGTTGGTAGCAAAGAAGATCAGAATAACCCCAAATCCGGTCCTATCTTCACACCCGGATTCCGTGCGTCACAAGTACATCATTCATCCAACATACATCATTATATCTTTGAAATATAACGACATACACTCTCAAATCCTGTGTTCGAAACCTTATAACCTTTTTCATTACAAATAATAATAAATACATTATTCATTTCATCTTACAAGAGTGACTTTTATCCGCCACCAAGGATACATAATATTCATTAAACTAGTCTATAATTAAATTTCAACTTTTTACATTACAAGTCTTCACTTGATCTTCTCGCTCATTCACCTTCTCAATGGTACTTCATCTGGATACCGTCATCTTGATCTTTACAGGATCCTTAAGTTCTTCTAACCTTGTTCATTGAAAATTGTTTTTCATTTAAGTAAGTGTGAGCATTCAATTGCCCAAAGAAGTCATAACAATTGAACAAACAACTTCGAAATTAAAACATTTCTTTAGAACTTCCATGCTTAGAACAAAGGTTATGAAGCGACTTGAATAATAGGAATAGTCTCGATTCCTATCATCTTAAAACATCAATTATTTTCACTTTGAAATACTTTCATCCCTCTACCTTTTTCATACACATCATGTCTGGCTAGAATCATTAGCACAGACTTAACAATAATGGTTCATGTATAAACAGAACATACTTGTATTGAACAGCTCAATCACAGAACAATTCATATCATAGAAACACCAAAGTGTTCAAATTGTGGCTCAACGCCTCATACGTTCTACCACATTATATAAATATCGCACATTCGAACATAGACAGAATTTCTCAAGTACAACATCTGAGAAGTTGAAGAAACTAGCATTCATGTAATATGAATGAAGTTAGGAAACTTGCCTTACGCCCAGCTACAGCATACGCTGAACTGCTCATTTCAATTTCTATATAACACATAAGGAGAAAACATAAACACCAATTAGTCATATATTAAACTTACGCATTGGTTTACTTAACTTTACTTCTTAGGGTTTGCGTTCTTGTAATATGAGTTTACACGACTAACTTCCTTTACCAGTTTACGGCTTTATGACATACGGAGATGTCTTACTCAAAACGTTCATCATCTTAGATGATTAGCATTCTTATCTGACTCACCTTCGGCTTTCATTAATCTTATTACTGTTCATTAAGGCTTTCTTGATAAATCATATCCTATTAATACTTTCGTTATCCTTTACATGAACTCCATGTTCATTACTCGTTCTTAGTGTCGGGTTTATATCTTGATCGTAATATGCTAAGACCGCTCATCCATTGCAAACCACGTTGCGTTCACAAATAGCCTATATATACGCTACACACTTATCTCTCATTATCATGTCATAACATCGAAATGTTATTCATTACCCTCGTCACTCAACGTCTAAGGAGTCACAATCATAGCAATCCCTCACGTTAGTTCATTGCGACTACGGTCCCCTTTATCGATTCGTAATCCCGTGATTAAATTGTTTGTCATTTAATCATGTTTAATCTATATGTTCAACCTTTAATAAAGGTTTACATCACTTGATTAAGTGTTACATTAGTTGAATATTATATTCTTTATCGCCCCTTATATTTCCCCAAGAGCCGAAAGCGCTTAAAAGCTCATCTCGACATTTTCTAACACCGGCGCCATATTTCCTCCTTTGTTATCTCTCGCCATGGCATGAGTTAAAAAACTCGACCCGATGCAGGCTATGCCGCCGCCACTCTATGGCATGATCGGCACCACCACGCGAGCCTAACACTAGAAATTTCTCTAAGTGTTAAATCCAATTAGAGACGCTTACTTCCCGATCTCATAACTACTTCGTTATAACTCAGAACGAGGTCGTTCCAAAGCCATTCTCTTCCTTATCTTACGTACTTCAAAACCCCTAAGACAGCACTTCGTTCTGACTCCATTAACGTGCCATTCGATTGGCTTGATCTTCACCCTTTGTTTATTTTACGCTTTTAACGCTCTTCATTTGTTCATCCATAATTCAATCATCCGAACTCGAAACTCATTCGTTCTTGAGTCCACAACTCACGTTTTCTATGTTCTCTTACTTTCTTATGAAACCCTACCCATTCGAGTTCATTTACTAACTTTTTAATTCTCGTTCATCTTTTACGAAATTTTGCCATAACTTCGTTATAGCTAAGTTTTAATCCGTTCTTCATGAACGTTTCTACCGTTCCTAACCAAGCAATATGCAACTAACTTATACGCGATGGTTTTAAACTTGTCCATCAGTAACAATTATCCTACGATGGTTTTAAATTTGTCCATCAACAACGTTCTTCGTGTTCTTCGCGTGTTCTTCGCGTTCTTCGTTCGTTCTTCATTTTAATCGATATTTTGGATTATGATTTCACTTTTTATTGGAATTTGATGTTATAGAACATTATTCCTTACTTATTTAACCTATTTATTCATATAATCCACTCGGATCGTTAAAATTCGCTACGAATCTTATACTTCCTTAAGAAATTTATTTACTAAACTTCTAAGTTTTTATTTCTTCTTTTCTCATGATTTCAACCATATAAAATTATTTCTAACATCATCTTCTCTCTATTCTCATTAAGCTATGTTTTAAACATATTAACTTACAGAAAATATTAGAAGAAACTATGTTCGAATTACCGTTCTTCTATAATCCTCTTCCGTTATACAAAGCCGACGATTCGCAAGCTTTTCTATTTCACGATCACTTTCGATCCTATCATTCATGCTCATGCTCTTCCTTCTCCTTCTTCCACCGAGCTCTCTCTTTCTCTTTAAGATGTAGGATTTTCAAAATCCCATCAAATGAACATAAGGCTTCCTATTTATAGAAAATCCAAAGCTAGGGCAATTTAGTCATTCCGCCCCCCTTAACCTCCTTACTATTCAAGACTTAAGCCCTAAGTTAACTTGGCCTCCACATTAACTTAGCCACTAAGTCTTCTTAGCCCTCAAGTTTACTTAGTCTTTATGTTTGCTTAACTCTTAAGTTTACTTAACCTTTAAGTTTACTTACTCATCACTTATAAGCACTTTACTTAATCATTAAGCATAAGCACTTTACTTAGCTATTAAGTTTACTTAGTCATTACTTAACTTATCTTTTACTAAAACTAATCGTATTCTACGCATCTCATTTTTGTATTCTCTTCGTATATAGTTCGTACGATATTCGTATTATACGTCGTATCAATCCTCTTGCTATACTCGTATTCCTCGCAAGCATAATAATCCTAATTATTATAATGTAAACATTAAATCCTCGAACTCACTTTTCCTAACCCTTAGATTTTGAGTCCATGAGCGAAAACTTCGTTTTTGCCATAACTGAAATATTTTTGAATATTCCATCACGTCTCAAAATTAAACGTAATCTATAACTTCTAGGAATTTTAAAATAAATCTCCGAGCAGAAATGGATGAATAATGCCTATTTCGCCTTTTTCCCCGAAAATATTTTGTTCTTTAAAAAGTTTCATTTTAAATCTTGAAAATTCTTATTCGCTCAATCTAGCTCGTAGCCAGAATACTCCCGATTTATAATCATCCTAGGTTATAGAACGATTAATAAACACATAACACATAAAAATATTAATAAAAATTTCTTTTATTCATAATTAATTCTTTAAACCTAAATTCTAGACAATCTAAATTTTTGAGTTGTCACATTTTTGAATATTCATCACGTCTCAAAATTAAACGTAATCTATAACTTCTCGGAATTTCAAAATAAATCTCCGAGCAGAAATGGATGAATAGTGCCTATTTCGTCTTTTTCCCCGAAAATATTTTGTTCCCGAAAAAGTTTCATTTTCGTCTTGAAAATTCTTATTCGCTCAATCTAGCTCGTAGTCAGAATACTCCCGATTTATAATAATCCTAGGTTATAGAACGATTAATAAACATATAGCACATAAAAATATTAATAAAAATTTCTTTTTGAATAATTAATTCTTTAAACCTAAATTCTGGACAATCCGAATTTTCGGGTTGTCACATTCTTCCCTCCTTATAAAAATTCCATCCTCGAAATTTCTTAAAACCACACCCTTACCCAGGTCATCACAGCGTCAGCCTCAGAACGAGGATAGTGATGAATGTTTCTAAGTACAAAGAAAAGAAAGTTAATTAATTTAAAAGTAAACACAACCTAAGGAATGTAATGTATCATTGTTTAAAATTTGTTAAACCTTAAGGATGTTGAATAAAGGTTGAGATAACCTAGTCGAATATAAATGCAAGGATAATGATAAATAGAAACAGATAGTAACTGAATCTAATACACAATTAGATTGAGATGAAGGTATGATATAGTCATATACATACTTGATTATATGTGACATAATGTAAGGCATTATGTGATCATGTATTGTAGAGACTTGAAAGACTTGAACATAAAGATAATATACCATAGTAGACGCTAAAGGCAAGTATTCTAACTCTTGTCTCAGTTCATTCTGAACAAGTTTTTGAAGTTCATGTATTCTTTCGCATGAATTGAAGTATGTTGAAGTTAAAGCCAATTCCTTTGGCTAGACTTGATATATTGATAATCTATTCATTTATTATCAAATGTGGTTATCTTTGTTCAACTACTTGATATGGTTTTCAAAAGAAGACTGAAATGTTAAACAAATGTTTTGTCGGTAAAACGACAGGCACGTGAGGTTGCCAAATGCTTAAATGTGCATACGTTAAATGGAGGTAATGTTGATCAACATAGAGTACAATAGGCTGATCACCTAGAAGTGCTCGTAAGTAATATCGGGCTTACGGACTTAGTTTCGGGTTGTCCTTTTCCAATAAAGAATGAATACTCGAGGTCTTTGACCGAAGTAAATGTTTTACTAAATATTGTTATTATTGTAAAACATTTTAAAAGAAAGATGAAGTGCTATTTTGAATTATCAATAGTACTTCATAACTATTGTTCAGTTATTGAAGATATACGATTCGTATGTGTTAAGCATGTTGTTATTGAATTGTTATACTTGCTGAGCTAGTTATGCTCACTCTTGCTTGAACCATATGAATGCAGCTAAGACTGAACGTCCCGAAGGATCGAAAAAGGATAAAGGAAAAGCTAACGCAGATTGTTAAGCTATCTTGTAATAGTATAGGTCTATTGTTGTAATGTAACTGATATTATGACAAAGAACCTTTGTAATTGGTATAGAATCTAGGAAATGTAAATATTACTTTAAATATATAGAAGTTATGTTCATTCTTTGAGACTTTTCAATTGAATGAATATATGAATGTTGTACAGTATAGCACCATCTGTCGGGTTGGAAGATACCTATATTTGGGGGCGCTACAACCAGCTTGGGAAATAACATAGTCATTACATTGGCTGGCACCTTTACAGGAGGTTGTGTGGACTCAGAGTTTGAAGGCGAAGATAAACGCCATATGGTTCAAGCTGAAGGAATCTGCTGATGCTTGTGAGGATTCCTTCGACTAGAACTGTCAGAATAGCCTAGCCCAGATGTTCTAGTTTGCTTGGTTAATTGAATTGGGTACTTGATACCCTGGCGATCTTTACCCATCCCTTGTCCCGGTGTATGACCCAAGGACATCATTTCTTGAGTAGCCGACATTACCTCGACAGAAATCATGGGTTCGGGTAATGGCATTCCAATAGCATGGTATTAGGTATTGCTTACTTCCAAGGCATGAAAACTGACTGGTTCAACATTTGCATTGGCATTCATGAATGGCATGTCCCCATGTTGAGGACACTCTGGTTCAGCATTGACCGTGACCAGGCTATTGTTGATAATGTATTTCAGTTACTGATGAAGAGTGGAGGGGACTGCCCCAGCCATATGGATCCATGGTCATCCCAAGAGCAGGTTGTATCCCGAATCTATCTTGAGCACATGGAAAGATATGCAGAATGTATGAGGACCAATTTCGATTGGCAGCTCAATTACTCCGATCGAATTTCGACGGGCTCCATCAAAAGATTTGATGATAGTTTGGCTACACCGAATTCGGTTGAGATTGATATTCATCTTCATCAAGGTAGCGTATGGACAGATATTTAGAGATGAACCTCCATCTATCAAGACTCCAGCTAGCATGTATCCTATGACACCCACAAATCCTGGTACTTCATTTCGTCAAGATTTGGTGTTCACTTAATCAAACATTCATTTCTAACTACCCAATCATAATAAATTGAATAATAAAAACTTGCCCATAAAGGATTAAACTTAAATATAAAATATCTCAGGTTATCTAACCTTTAATTACAATCATTCAAATGCGGAAATTAAATTATTACATCATATCATTATTAAAAGTCTATAACGACTAAATAAAATTACAAGTCTTCATCACTTGTACATTTTTCCCATTCCTTTGCTAGTGGTAGGTTCATTGACCTTCTCAACCTTAGCTGCAATAAGTATATAATATTCAAGAGTGAGCTAACAAGGCTCACTTGAAATAAGAATGAATAACTTTATAACATTACAACATTTACCAGAAATAGGCTCAATAGAACTGAATGATAGGTTCTATTAACATTTTAAAACATACTACTGAGGGTCTAATGACCACGAATTATGTCCATAGTTATAAGTAATCTTTCAACTTTAACTTTAACAGTCATAAGACTATAAGGACTCCACGTATTTAGGGGGATCAACCCTTCGTACAATGTATTGTGCACAACTATTTCAACGCTAAGCGTAAACCTTTAATAAAAGAGTTGTTCATCTTAGTATTTAGACTACAAGTCTGCACCAAAGTAAGTTTGGTTTGGATACATTACAGGGTAATTTAGAATTTAACGGTCATCAACTAAGGATTAGTTGAATACAAAAGAAATAACTATGTGCTATGGAATAATCATAACATAATTTGCTTTGAACAATATTAAGTCAAAGTTATTGATAATTGGATACCAAGCATGTATAATGAATAGTAATTTGAATAATAAAGTTGTTCAACACTAGAATATTAATATATAGCAATTTGCATGCTAAATAACAAGTTACATATAAAAGAAACTTGCTCAATACTAAATATACGATTTAGAATACTTGCATCCCTATGAATAATTAGATACAAGAGCTTTCTCAATAATAAACCATCTAGCTCTACGAAAGTGTAGAGTTAGCCACTTGTATAATTGAATTTGAACTAAAGACAATAATGTACTCAACGAAATTGAACTTACATAATAAAGTTTTTAGAGTCAGAAAACTTGGATAAACAACTAACTCAATGAAAGTACGGAGTTAGAAAACTTGCTCAAAAGAGTTTAAATATTCGAACAATTATAAAAGTAGAGTTAGAGAACTTGCCTTTAGCACAAGCTAACCCTTACCACTTGAATCTCAATAACCTATATATATGTCATCCTAACATAATTAGTCATTACCAATCCTTTTATATCTATATAAACAAATATATACATCATGTAGGTTAAATTACCAATTCACATAATCAAACTATGTTAATACTAGTTAACCCTTGATAACATGTTCATTCATAATTTAATACTACTGAAATCATCATTTAACATTCCTATTATTAACACATAACATTTATTTTCAAACTTTGTGTAATAAACTAAAAGCTGTCGAGAATATTACGCTAACTTTCATGACTGCGACATACGATTTACATCATGGTTTGGTCTTCATGGCCTTGAAATCACATGCCAACGATTAGCACTGAGGCGTGGCGTCGGTCTTGTGTGGCCATGAAAAACTTGTCTTTGCTTCCACTATCACCCAAATCGCATCGCATCCTCTCTAAGTAGTTGGAAGACCCACCACAAAATCCATCGGTTGAAGTAATCCGCTGGGTCTTTGATGTTCGACTTTTACTCTTTGACGTGTCAAGCATTTTGCTACGCATTCTGCAACGTCCCTTTTCATATTCGGCCACCAAAATTGTTGGCGCAAATCTTGATACATTTTCGTGCTTCCTGGATGAATTGAATATCTTGAGCTATGAGCTTCAGTCAAAATTTCTTCTTTCAGCTTTGGTGTTGTTGGAACCCAGATTCTTCCCTCAAATCGTAGTAATCCTTCGGTATCGATCTTATATTTTACATCACTACCCTCAATCAGATTCTCTTTGATTTTCCCACACTCTTCATCTTGTAGTTGACCATCCTTCACTTTGTCCACTAAAGTTGGACCAGCTTCTATCTGGAATAGTTATTCGTTAGATTCTTTTGGAAATTTGA
This sequence comes from Panax quinquefolius, assembly GCA_020205615.1. Taxonomy (NCBI): domain Eukaryota; kingdom Viridiplantae; phylum Streptophyta; class Magnoliopsida; order Apiales; family Araliaceae; genus Panax; species Panax quinquefolius. The sequence goes on from CM035166.1 coordinate 43,753,479, forward strand.
TTTCCAACTCCAGTTTTGTCATTGCTGAAATGAGCTCCTCCTGAGTTGTTATCAGCATCAACTTTTCCCGACCTTTCCTGCTTAAAGCATCTGCAACCACATTCGCTTTGCCCGGATGATAAAAGATCTCACAATCGTAATCTTTTATCAATTCCATCTACCTTCTTTGACGCGTGTTCAAATCCTTACGAGTGAAAATATACTTGAGACTTTTTATAGTGCATGTAGATCTCACATTTCTCTCCATAAAGATAGTGTCTCCATATCTTCAGAGCAAATACAACTGCAGCCAATTCCAAATCATGAGTCGGATACCCTTTCTCATAGTCCTTCAGTTGTCTTGATGCATATGCAATAACTTTGCCGTTCTGCATAAGAACACAACCCAACCCTTTGTGTGAGGCATCACTAAACATCACAAAATTTCCTGTATTATCTGGTAATGTCAACACAGGTGCCACACTTAGCTTCTTCTTCAAATCTTGAAACTCTCTTCACATTTTTCCGTCCAATTGAATTTTACAGCTTTCCTTGTCAAATTTGTTAGCGGAGTGGTTATCTTAGAAAAATCTTGAATAAATCTTCTATAATAACCGGCCAATCCCAAGAAACTCCTCACCTCCGAAGGTGTCCTTGGTTGTTCCCAATTTATTACAGCTTCCACTTTTGATGGATCCACTGAAATCCCATCCTTGTCCATAACATGACCCAAAAATTGTACACGGTCAAGCCAAAATTCGCACTTAGAGAATTTCGCGTACAACTTTTCCTTTCTTAGTGTGTCCAATGTCAAACGTAAATGTTCCACGTGTTCTTCTTGAGTTTTGGAATACACAAGAATGTCATCAATAAATACCACTACAAACTTGTCTAAGAATGGTTTAAACACCCTGTTCATCAAATCCATGAATGCAGCAAGGGCATTAGTTAAACCAAAAGACATCACCAGAAACTCATAATGTTCGTACCAAGTTCTGAATGTCGTTCTAGGTATATCCTCCTTTCTTACCTTCAATTGGTGATACCCACTTCTCAAATCTATTTTCGAGAAATATTTAGCACCCTTCAACTGATCAAACAAGTCATTTATTCTAGGCAACGGATATCTGTTCTTAATAGTGACCTTGTTTAACTCCCTATAATCAATGCAAAGACGCATTGATTTGTCCTTCTTTTTCACAAATAAAACTGGCGCTCCCCACGGCGATACGCTTTGTTGAATATATTTCTTGTCCAGTAGCTCTTGCAACTGTACCATCAGTTCCTTCATTTCTACCGGAGCCATTCTGTACGGGGCCTTCGATATTGGTGCTGTTCCCAGCGCCAAGTGGATCACGAACTCAATTTCTCTGTCAGGCGAAAGTCTTGGAAAATCCTCTGGAAACACGTCTTCGAATTCCCTCACCACTGGTATTTCTTCTAGTTTCACACCCTTCTTCTGAGTATCGACTATGTAAGCTAAATAGCCCACACAGCCTTGACTCAACAATTTCTTGGCCTGCATAGTCGTCAGACATTTCATTTATCTAGGCGACTTGCTACCATAAAATACTACCTTTGACGGAGTCATAAGGTTTACACACTTCTTTTGGCAATCAATTACTGCTCCATATTTGAACAACCAATCCATTCCTAAAATCACATCAAATTCTCCAAGTCTAATCGAAATCAAATCTACCAACAAGATATTCTCCTTAATGTTCACCCTACAGTTCTTGTATACGAATCTAACAGGGATTACTTCCTTATTCGCAATTTCTATGTTCAAAGGAAAATTCAGTTCTTCTCTAGGCAATTCTAACCTCTTAGCAAATTCATCGATATAAACGAACAAGTAGCACCCGAATCGAATAATACATAAGCATTTATATCATTGATTGGGATAATACCTGACATTACATCTTTTGATTGCACAACATCTTGCACAGTCATGTTGAAGGTTCTGGCTGTGGGTTTGTTTGATGCTGCAGGTCCTGCAATGGCCCATGTACCTCCATTGTTACGTCTATTGCTTCTAGTTGTCACTGCATCCATCTTCTTAGGACATTCACGAGCAAAGTGATCCTTGGATCCGCGCGTGAAGCACGCATTCTTCTTTGGTTGAGTGCAACTTGGGGCGATGTGACCCTCCTGGCCACAATTGAAGCATACCCGCTTCCCCATTAAGTACGCACCCTTGTGAAATTTCCCGCATGTCGCACATGCTTCAAACTTTTGTTTTCTTTGGTTACCTCACGGGTGTCCAAAGACCCATGCTCCCATTCCACTTCCTCTTCAAGCAGTTGCTGTTGTTGTTGTTGTTGTTATTGTTGTTGTTGTTGTTTGCACATCTACCACTCCCATTCTTAGTCTCATTCTCATTCTTCTTCTTCTTTTGTTCCTGATTGAACTTTGTCACTGCCTCGCCTCCACCTTCAGCGAGTACTACTTTTTCCATCACCGCTGCAAATGTCTTCAATTGGAACAAGGAAACCCTACTGTACAGCTAGGGCTTCAGTCCCTGCTCAAATATCTTCGCCTTACGCTCGTCTGTGTTGACCTGATATGGCGCAAACCTTGCCAATTCGTTGAATTTTGCGGCATACTCAGATACCGTCATCGTTCCCTACTTTAATTCCAGAAACTGTACTTCTAACTGACTCTTTGAACTCTCCGGGAAATAGGTCTCGAAGAATAACTCCTTAAACCTATCCCAGGTCATCACTCCTGGTTATTCACGAGTTTTGTTGGCCTGCCACCAATAACTAGCTTTTGTTTTCAACATGAATGTTGTGAAAGCAGTCTTCTGGTCATCCCCTACCCTAGCGACATTGAACACCTTTTCTATCTCCATAATCCAGGTCTGTGCTTCGACTGGATTCATGGACCCATGGAATTCAGGTGGTCCAACTTCCTTGAAATCCTTAAACATTGTACCATGGTTTTGTGGTTGATTCTGCAACGCTCCTGTCAATAGCGTCACTAGTTGTTGAACGGGATTACCATCAACATTGTTGTTATTAGTTCCTTCAGTGGTTCTCTGTCGTGTTGGTTGACGTCTGGGAGGCATTTTCTGTTAAAATACATTCATTAGATTATTACTCAACTCTCTTAAGAAATTTCTACTTAACTTGCCTCCAAAAGAAATAACCACATAACACATAACACTTTGAATAAAGTAACAACTTTTATTTATTCAAAACCTTTTTTGAAAACATAAAACAATAGCATCACTGCTATTTATATTACTTTCCTAAACTACAAAAGTTTAAGGACAACATCATATTCATATCCCATACAACACTTAGGATTTACAATTTATTTAACCTTTCACTCATCGTACAACAACTACGATGTTCTATTAAGATACTTCGTAGCCCTATCACGTTCTTCCTCCATGACCCGGAACATTGTTCTGTGATCTAGTACATATGATGGCAGCGTCTCAAACTGAATCGGATATCCCATGACCCGAGCTCGATTAATTGACGTGTTAAATACTTTATCCATCCCTTCCATCTTCATCCTCTTCGCCTGTGAGTTCCTTACTGCTCTTCCAGTTCGTTGATAAGCTTCCTCGTATGCATCTTCAGCTCTCGCCCTCTTGGTAGCTTCTTCCTTCAGCTTGTTCTTGATTCGTGACCACCTCGATCAATTGTTCTTTTCTCCTTCTTGGTGCATACTAGTTTCTCCTCGGCATTTGTCGATTAGTTCCTCACGATCCTCGAATCTCACCGTTTTTTTGTGTCATTGCGATCATTGTTCAAATACTATCTCCTGCAACTCCTCAATTGTATCCTGAAGTTCCACGTTACGGTTGGTGAGACTTCATCGTACATACGAAACGACCATCGAGGTTAATGGAGACTCCTCCTCCTCGTCCTCGTCATCCTCATCCTCTTGTGGCAACTCAACGGGATCCTCCTCATCCGTTTCCACATCATCATCCTCATCTTCAACTATTGTGACCAATCTGGTGACTCGATGGCGATGAGTTGTTCCCAAACTACTCAAATGTCGCGAGGCTCCTCCTCTATAGGCATTTAAGGTCCCTCCTCCCTAACTTCGACCGGATTCTCCGACATTAGTCATCCCGACAACAAAGTTTTAAAGTTTTAATTATTAATCATTTCTACTCGACACTCACGAGTACATAAACTATAAACACATAAGCACATAAGTGTTTTATTACTTCTTCCTTAAAACTCGATAGGAGTTATCTCCCCTATCTTTTTAAAGGTTACTTCCTAAGGCTTTTCCCCCCACCTAAGGTTCATAACCTAAAGCTTTGATACCAACCTGTGACACCCCCAAATCCTGGTACTTCATTTCCTCAAGATTTGGTGTTCATTTAATCAAAACATTCATTTATAACTACCCAATCATAATAAAATTGAATAATAAAAACCTGCCCATATAGGATTAAACTTAAATAAAAATATCCTAGGTTATCTAACCTTTAATTACAATTATTCAAATGCGGAAATTAAATTATTACATCATATCATTATTAAAAGTCTATAACGATTAAATAAAATTACAAGTCTTCATCACTTGTACATTTTTCCCTTTCCTTTGCTAGTGGTAGGTTCATTGACCTTCTCAACCTTAGCTGCAATAAGTATATAATATGCAAGAGTGAGCAAACAAGGCTCACTTGAAATAAGAATGAATAACTTTATAACATTACAACATTTGCTAGAAATAGGCTCAATAGAACTTAATGATAGGTTCTATTAACATTTTAAAACATACTATTGAGGGTTTAATGACCACGAATCATGTCCACAGTTATAAGTAATCTTTCAACTTTAACTTTAATAGTCATAAGACTATAAGGACTCCACGCATTTAGGGGATCAACCCTTCGTGTAAATGTATTGTGCACAACCATTTCAACGCTAAGCGTAAACCTCTAATAAAAGAGTTGTTCATCTCAGTATTTAGAATACAAGTCTGCACCAAAGTAAGTTTGGTTTGGATACATTACAGGGTAATTTAGAATTTAACGGTCATCAACTAAGGATTAGTTGAATACAAAAGAAATAACTGTATGCTATAGAATAATCATAACATAATTATCTTTGAACAATATTAAGTCAAGTTATTGATAATTGGATATCAAGCATGCATAATGAATAGTAATTTGAACGATAAAGTTGTTCAACACTAGAATATTAAAATATAGCAATTTGCATGCTAAATAACAAGTTACATATAAAAGAAACTTGCTTAATACTAAATATACGATTTAGAATACTTGCATCCCTATGAACAATTAGATACAAGAGCTTTCTCAATAATAAACCATCTAGCTCTACGAAAGTGTAGAGTTAGCCACTTGTATAATTGAATTTGAACTAAAGACAATAATGTACTCAACGAAATTGAACTTGCATAATGAAGTTTTTAGAGTCAGAAAACTTGCATAAACAACTAACTCAATGAAAGTACGGAGTTAGAAAACTTGATCAAAAGAGTTTAAATATTCGCACAATTATAAAAGTAGAGTTAGAGAACTTGCCTTTAGCACAAGCTAACCCTTACCACTTGAATCTCAATACCCTATATATATGTCATCATGACATAATTAGTCATTACCAATCCTTTTATATCTATATAAACAAATATATACATCATGTAGGTTAAATTATCAATTCACATAATCAAACTATGTTAATACTAGTTAACCATTGATAACATGCTCATTCATAGTTTAATACTACTGAAATCATCATTTAACATTCCTATTATTAATACATAACATTTATTTTCAAACTTTGTGTAATAAACTAAAACTGTCAGACCATTCTGCTAACTCATACATGCAGTACATTTCCACAGCTCTACTTGTGGTGGTACGTCTTACATTAAAACTTCTTATTGCCATGGCCATGAGTCACATGCCAATGATTGGTATTGCGGCGGTAAGTAGCCGTCTTTGCCGTAACTGAAAACTTACTATCGTCATCACTATCACCCAAATCGCATCGCATCCTCTCTAAGTAGTTGGAAGACCCACCACAAAATCCATCGTGATGTGTTCCCACTTCCATTCCGGTATTTTTACAGCGGTTGAAGTAATCCATTGGGTCTTTGATGTTCGGCTTTTACTCTTCGACATGTCAAGCATTTATTCGCACGCGTTCTCAAGAACGTCCTTTTCATATTCTATACACCAAAAATGTTGGCGCAAATCTTGATACATTTTCGTGCTTCCTAGATGAATTGATTATCTTGAGCTATGAGCTTCAGTCAAAATTTCTTCTTTCAGCTCTGATGTTGCTGGAACCCAGATTCTTCCCTCAAACCGTAGTAATCCTTCGGTATCGATCTTATATTTTACATCACTACCCTCAATCAGATTCTCTTTGATTTTCCCACACTCTTCATCTTGTAGTTGAGCATCCTTCACTTTGTCCACTAAAGTTGGACCAGCTTCTATATCTATATAAACAAATATATACATCATGTAGGTTAAATTACCAATTCACATAATCAAACTATGTTAATACTAGTTAAACCTTGATAACATGCTCATTCATAGTTTAATACTACTGAAATCATCATTTAACATTCCTATTATTAACACATAATATTTATTTTCAAACTTTCTGTAATAAACTAAAACCGTCGAACATTACGCTTAACTTCAAGATCATAGGTATATGACTACAGTTTACATTGTGGTACGGCATCTATATTGAAATGGCCATTGCATGCAGTATGAGTCTCGAGCCAACGATTGGCGCCATGCTGACACGAAAACTTGTATTCTTTGGGCCAAAGTCCAGAACTCGGCGACCAAGCTCGGCAACAACATGAACAAAAAGCCAAATTGACCTACAAGCTCTAATCTAACAAACTAACAACATGTAATATATACAGAGACTTCATGTAAACATATTGCAAAGGCTCCTAGCATGATTCTACCCATACAATAACATAAACATCAAATTTACAACACCCAATTTCATTGTTTTTGATAAAAACTCCATTATTGACATTTTTAATGAAAATCAACACTATGATTTTGTTTTTCAATCAAAACAGTAAATTCAAAATACCATAGTTATGATTATACATACTCTATCAAATTCAATAGTCAATTTATCAATTTAACAACTAATTAAACCTTAATTTTTACTTTAAACTAAGCCATATTCATATATTTTTTTCATATGAACTCACTTTGATATATATTTCTTCACAATTTACATACATACATAAAGAAATTGATTATCATCATACATAACCTATGAAAAACAGTTTTACAACAACAATTATCATCTAAAGCTATATACACAAGAAATTCATCATCCATAATTATTTACAGAGAACTTTTTGGAGAAGAAAACTAAACTTTCAAAATAAAATACAAGGATTAATATCCTACCTTTGATTAAGAAGATGATGGCTATCCTTTTGATTATCAAGCTTCTTTTCCCCAATTCCTTTCTCAAATTTTCTAGCCTTCCTTCCTCTCTTCTTTTCTCTTTGTAAACTATTTTCTTCTCTTCCACTGAGTTCTTTCTTCCTAACTCTAACTACGTACTAACAATATAAGGTATAATAATAATATAGGTATTAAATATATAATAGAATTCTAACTTTAACTGACATCAGTTATATTTTATTTAAAAATCAAAAGCCATAAGGCTTGTTTGGCTAACCACTAAAAATAATCAATTAATCCTTATGCCTTGTTTGGTAAAACAAAATTAGATTAAAGACTTAATAGGCATTAGGCCTTGTTTGGCAAAACTGAATTAAACTCCTTTAATTTATTTTAATAACTCCTTTATAGCAAGGTTATTTGTCACATTTCTATTAAATTAAATAATCAATTTAATCAATTCAAATACTAATCTATTAAATTACTTTAACACATAAATCATTATCACATAATTATAATTTCTTTTATAATTATAATTTTATTTAACTAACTAACACTTTATTTTAATTACAAATTCCAATTAAAATATTATAATTCATTTAATCATTATAAGCTCTCTAGCTTAACTTATTAAATTAAATTGGTATATAATCTCATAACAATTAATTTTCTTAACTCCTTAATTATTTATTCAACAAATAATTAACTAAACCACATCAACTCAAATTGAGCAATTATTTATTCAATAATAAACATATCCATTAAAGACTTATATAAATCAATAAATATTTAATATTTAATTATTTATACAACAAATAATTAACTAAACCACATCAACTCAATTTGAATAATTATTTATTCAATAATAAACATATCCATTAAATACTTATATAAATCAATAAATATTTAATATTACAATTTAAAATTCAGGAATGTTACATATCCGGAGGACAAAACTGCAATGTGCAACAGCTTGCAATGACCGGTCCCCTCGGGGGGTATGTCATCATCAGTGAAGGATATCACATTATTGTTGAAAATGTGATCAACCAGATGTTGAAAATTTTCCGTATCAACTGATGTCGATAGATAGGCTTCTTCTAAAACCTTCAACAAGACCTTCCGGTGATCCTCGGAAGTTAGGACCAAGTCCAAAATTGATATCTGTTGTGGAGCTTCTTTTAAGATTAAAACCACCTTGGCTTCGTTATGACCCATAGTACGGAGGAATTTTTCAGTCTTCTCCATAGGTATTTTCCCCTTTGATTTGATGGTAGACTTCATCACTCGTTGGGGAAGATACATTGGATTTTCCTTCGACACTGTAGCAGTTGTATGTGAGGTGGATCCTTCACCTTCTCCATGATTCCACGGAACTTTGTGCAAGCTAACAATAGAAAATTGTGCTCTACACGGCAAGTTGATTGGCTCGGGAGCGGCCACTTTCAAAGGATTGTTGTTTCCTTTGAGTTGAATTGTTGGCATTGTGAGTAATCTATTAGCCCCATCAGTTTCAGTGGATATGACTTCTACTACACTCTTCCACTTAGTAGGAACTGTATTCTCACTTGCACGTAACACAGTATCGTCGTCCGGCAGGCGCAGGACACCACTGTTAATTAGATTTTGGATAAGGTGGCAGAGTGCCCAGCATTCTTCTGTGTTGTGACCGCGAGACTGGGAGTGATATTGACATACTCCATCAGAGTTGTACCGTCTCGAACGGGGGTTAATTGGAGGCAGAAAGGATTTGATCCTTCCTTCATTGATTAACATCTGAAGGATTTCCTCCATAGGTTGGCCAAAATATGTGAATTCCCTTTTATTGGCAAAATCCCGACGGGCTATGGCATTTGCTCTCTTTGTCACTTTGTCTTCCAGCATTTCATTTTCTGAAAGTGACGAGGGAATATTCATGACAATTCACCAATTCTACCAATTACTCAATTTGTTTGCATAGAGCTTTCATCTTTCGTTCCATTATGAACTGAAACTCGGCATAATCCCATTTGTCAACACCGTCTTTGAGGGTCTGGGAGGATTCACAGCTAAAATTGGAATTATGTCCATTGCTCTAATTGATCATGTTGACCTCTTCTTCTTTGTGTTGAGGAAGAGGGTTGTCTTGAACGTGAGGCTGATCTGGTTTGGTGACCATGATCTCACCGTTGTCTATCGGGTCTTGGATCTTGTGCTTCAAGTCCCAACAGTCCTAAGTATCATGTCTAGGTGCCCCGGCATGATAAGCACATTTCCGAGCAGCATTGAAGCCCCGTCCATTAGGGCTGGCTGGTGGAAGCAGATGCGTAATTATCTTTTGGGTTGTCAGAAGATTTAGAATGTTCTCGAGGGTGTCCCCTAAGGGTGTGAATACTCGAAGGCGTTTGACTTCTCCACCTTTCGGTATTGGAGGGTTCGCAGACTGTGCTTGAAAGGGAGTGTAGTTTCTCTTTTGAATATGCATGTTCTGATTTCCTTTTTGACCTTGTAGTATCAGGGAAACATCTTCCTCTTTCTTTTTATAGACCCTCCGGGGGTTGTTCCCATAATTTCTGGATTGGATGTGATCAGCAATAGCTTTGAGGGAAGCTAGGTCTTGAATTTTTCCGGACTTCAGACCTATCTCAGCCATCTTCCCATGTTTGACCATTTCAGAAAATGGTTTACCAATGCCGGCTAAAACACTTTCATAGAAAGGAGCTTCTTGTATGTCTATGAAAGTCATGACCATCTTTGATTCTGTTATGGAAGGACTAACTTGGGCAGCCAGACGTCTCCACCTTTGAGCATACTCTTTGAAAGACTCGTTAGATTGTTTCTTGATCTTGGTAATTTGATACCGATCAGGAACCATCTGAGATTGAAAGTTATATTAAGTGAGGAAAGCATGTGCTAGCTCTTCCCAGCTATGGGTCCTAGAGTTATCTAATCTTGTGTACCACGACCGGGCTTCTCCAGTTAGACTCTTTTAGAATAGTTGCATTCTGAGCTTTTCGTCCTCTGCATAAGATCTGAGCTCTCCAATAAACACCTTTAAATGTGTATAAGGATCTCCTAACCCGTCATATTTTTCAAAGTCAGGAGTTTTAAATTTTTCTGGATAATGAACACTAGGAAAAATGCACAGATCGGCATATGAAACACTCCCGTGTGTTCCAATTCCTTTGATAGCACGAAGGGTCATTTGGATGACTTTCTTTTTGATGTCACCAGTATCTGGATCTCCAGTGGGATGGGCAACATCATGAGTTTTGTTGGTCGTATCCAACTGCAGTTCAGGTATTGTAATGACCAGGGTTCCCCCTTGTATGGAGGATTCAGTATGCACGGGTATTTTTGAACCCTGATTAGACTGGTGTAGTTCTTTGAGTAGAACAGCCAAATCTGTAATTTGTTTGCTTAATCCGTCGAATTCTTTTTGAGAAACTGGATTAAGGTCGGTCTGATCGATGATGACGACATGATTATTCGTAGGCTGTAGCCTTTTTGGATTTTGACCGGGTAGTAGGTCCGATTGGTTCCCTGCGAAAGACTTGTATAGTTTAGTCTTTAGGGAATGTGTATAATAACATGCTATGCGATATGTCCATTTTAGGAATTTTATCCTGCAAAACGGATGTCAACTGTTTGTAGCATGTATGTTAAAATATGTATGTGTACACATTTCTTCATATTTCTCATTACATGGAGATAGATATGGATTGAAATTACAAGTAATTGTGTTTACAAGTAATTGAAATGAGAGAGCATGAAGAGACTTTCCTCCGTTTTGGGTTTATAAGAGGCTGACCTATCTTAGGTTACTCTCGCAGATTTTTGGCATGAAGGTTCCCAAATCATCGCAATTTACTCAATGGGAAATTAATCTGGTCTTTCAACTGGAGCGAATTTGGGTGGTGCCTTTCATGAGCCTCGGAGAATTAGTCTTATCACGAGTCTAGTAATCAAACACCGATGGGATAGCCTCCTGGTGGAGGGACCACACAACATACATTCAAATACATCGCGTCTCACCGTATGAAAATGATGACATGTGCGAAGCACTAATATCACAAACAGTTATGGTGCGAGGCACTAAGTGCAATAAGGAAATGCATTCGTACACATTCATCATAAATGTAAATGCAACATCCACACACAAACAGATAACAGTTTTGAAAAGATTGTAATAGCGGCTTAAGTCCTCTTATTGGAGTCCCCAAAGAAATTCGCCACTTTCGTATCGCGTCGGGATTTTTAGATGTCCCTTTCTGTTACTTGTTCTTTGGTGTTCTCATTTTAGGTGAGATTTGTTTGAAAAACCAAGTGAAAAAGGTCCGACATATATAATATCGATGATGGACTGTTAAGAGTCGCCAGTTGGTTTTTTAAATGGTTGTACCAACACATCTGTAGACACTCGAAATTTTCTGTACTGATGTCACTAACATTGCAGGAGGACAAATTCGTCTTTTAAGTGGGAACCCTGAAAGACAATCCATATCCATTCTGGATACTATCGGAACTTCAGCATCAACCCCAGAACTCACACTGGGAGTAACAATTCCAACCTCGGATATAACCCCGAGACATGCAGATCCAATACCGGAACACACACCGGAGAAGACCGATTAATCTCGGAGATAACCCCGAGGTATCCAGCCTCAGTCCCAATCATGGGAATAGCCACCAACCTTGATGATCACCCTAAGGAATGCAATTTCGGTGATAACCCCGGAAATGCTTGTTTCAAATGCAACTAGCTTCAATCTCGGTGCTCACAACGAGATACTCCGTACCAACCCGAATATAACACCGGGAGGACAGGCACACCTCAAAGATGACATTGAGGACCTTCAACAAATTGCAGCAGTCCAATCTCAGCGAAACTCTGAGCAACGTCTGCTTTATCGGCCCAAACCTGTGATAACACCGGTGAGGGGCAACATCATCATCTTGCCAACGTCATGCCATGCCACGTCGTCTCAACATCTCTACGCAACGATGTCCCACAAGACTAACCAATCCCAAGTGACTATTATGCGGGGTAACGGATGAAAGGTGAAGCTTGAAGACCGGAGGGCATCGTCCCATCTTCAATGACTTCGTACAAACTCTAATCCCAGTCCATTGTACAACTCTCGACAACGGTGGTCCAAAATAGGTCCTGTATACCTCAATCGGATGCCCGGATTGCACTTCTGAAAGTTCGAGTGGACATTATAGTGCCCGAGTGCACGTACTATGAGACGACCCGACCCGACCCGAGAAACCCGAGCCCACTCGGGTTGCCTCTGGTACACCTACGGCTCCATCCTCTATAAATAGAGGGCTTGGGGTGGCCATTTTGCAAGGGAAAACGGTGAGGAAGCCCTGCCCAATTTGCTCTGCACTCACCCCCATGCAGTGTACTTTCTCATTTTAAACACATGTGAGCTCATATATAGCTACTTTTGTACATACAAAGCCAGTGTTTACCCACTTTAAAGATATAGAAGTCTTCTTTGGCAGCCCACTGTAAGCCTTCTCACACACTTTAAAGCCTTTCTCTTCATCTTTGCACACACCCTTCTTCACGTTGAGAGTCGTGTTGCTTTAGTTTTGCCTGCACTTGATCCGTGGTTTTATTTCAGTTTGTATATATATATATATATAGATTATATATATTTATTTGCTTATATATATATATATATATATATATATAATCGTGTGTCTAACTCGTTAATGCTTCTAGACTTCCATGCCCATGCGTTTATTTGCTTTTATATATATATATATATATATATATATATATATATATATATATATATATATATATTTATATATATATGAACCGTGTGTCAAACTTTGTTCGATGAGCCTAAACTTGATGCAGTGCGTTTATTGCTTTAATATATATATATATATATATATATATATGAACTGTTGTCGAACTACATTAGATGAGCCTGATTTTACATCCTTGCATTTATCGCTTTAATATATATATATATATATATATATATATATATATATATATATATATATATATATTTTCCCACACAGAGTTTCCTTAAGTGGTGGTTAATCGCTTTTGACTTTCTTTACATTTTGTCCCTTTGAGTTCCTCCGTGGCGGTTGTCGTATTATTCTGACTTTATTTACGTTTAAATCCCTTTGGAGTTTCCTCCGTGGTGATTGATAGCTTTTAGAGCTTTATTTATATTTTTGATCCCCCATGGAGGTGTTTCGTGGTTGGTGATCATATTTTTATATATATATATTTACAGCTTTTATATATATACTTGCTTACTGCTTCCATACAAATTGCGATATCATGTGCACCTAGGAATCATGTGATCACAGATTCAGCCAGTTGGATCTAGATTCGGTTCCCATGATGGACGTTTTCAGCTGTAAGAAACTTGAAAATTATTTTGCGATGTCTGAATTTCCTCAGATGGTTTCCATACCCACGAGGAAGTCGGCATTATTTTGTACATTATTTTTGTACTGATGCCTCGTATCTGTAAAATAAAATCAACCAAGCCAGATACTTAATAAAATGGAAGTATCAAAAGGTCTCAATTACTATTGAGCATCAGGGTTTGAAAAACCTCTTTTACAAAACATCACTGCCATATCTTGCAAAAAACTGAATTTTTACATAAATTCAAACCCTGTGTATATAGGTGTGAACGAGGCCTCGCACTACTTCCAAATAACAGCACATTGAACCACACACACACACATTCAAATAATAGTTTCTTGAAAAGAGGCGGTCACCGTGGTAACACGGATGTGAGGGGGTGCCTAACACCTTCCCTCCGCATAACCAAGTCCCCGGACCCTAACGAATCTCGGTTTCACCGACCCGTTTAACAGTGTCACATCACTGGGTCAATGTGCAAACCTTTTCTCGGTTGTGTTGGTACAACCATTTAAAAAACCAACTGGCGACTCTTAACAGTCCATCGTCGATATTATACACGTCGGACCTTTTTCACTTGTTTTTTCAAACAAATCTCACCTAAAATGAGAACACCAAAGAACAAGTAACGGAAAGGGACATCTAAAAATCCTGACGTCGATAATAGATAGGCGTGTCTGATCATCGAGCACTGCACCAGAAATCGTAGTCTGCCAAGAGAGTCAAGGGAAACTCAAGAGCTATCAAGGCAGAATCGTAGTCTGCAAGATAGTAGATCTCGGAGTTCGTAGACTGCCAGGAGAGACGAGAAAGGATCGTAGTGTGTCGAGAAGAACATCCTCGAGCCATAGTCTCACGAGGATGTCATGTTCGAATCGTGAGACAAACTGACTCTCGAAGCCGAATTAGAGCTTCTACCGAAGCCAAGTCAAGAATCGTAAACCACAAGTATAAAGACAAAATCATAGAGTGTCAAGATCTGAACTCAGTCGTAGTGTCTGCAAAACCAAAGCTGAATCATAGAGTGCAGAACTAATGCTTCAACAGAGGTGCTCACAATGTTAAGGAAGAATTGTAGAGTAAACACGATTCTCAACAAACTAGCAGTCCCAGAATATCCAAAGCATGAAGCCTCTGGTCTGAGCTGCAAAGGTACATTCCACCTAAAGGAAACCAAAGAGCACTCAACGAATGGCTTGCAAGCTAACAGAAGATCTAAGCACCAATCCAATCAACATCAAGATTGAGTTGTGAAGCCATTCAAGATGAAGTATTCCACAAGTTGATCAGAAGAAGACTTCAGTAAAAGTAACTGACTAAGGAAAGTCAGCAAGTGTAGTAGATGTCAAGAGAACAAAAGACAACGATCTTGGGATTAACCAGGATCCTAGTGTTTGCCAAACAAAGCAGGAACTGATGAAATTTACACAGAGATACTGGTCAGCTTATGAAGAACAAGGCTAAAGTGATTAAGCATTGGGTCAGTCCATTGATGATAAATGAATGGGAGATCACAAGGAGAAAGCGAGCTAGGCATGCCACAAATCTGAAGTGTCTTGCTATTCATAAGAGGCCAGAACAAGGAGTCAAGGTATCAGTTCCTGAGATCAGTCGAAGCAAAAAAAGTGTTGAAGCATTACACAAGAGAAGGAAGAGGTGTTCTAAATTGAAGATCCAATGAACACTCTTCAGGATCATAGTGTTTTCTCAATCGATAGATGAGCAACATTCAACATAACACTACGATCAGGTCCAAGAAGCTATGCATCAGAATTGTGGAGTTCGGCCATTTAAAGATTGAAGCATTGTCAATGGTTCAATCTGAAGATTGATATTCGAACAGAGCTTATTAAGATCATCGATGCAAAAGGACAACCTCTGATCTAGAAATCAGAGAGAGGAAATAAATTTGATTACCTACCCAAGACATCAAAGTGACATCTCTGACAGGGTAGGTGAAACAGTAGACTGCAGCGTCGGAAAGTCATAAAGGGGATGTCATGTCACATCTGCAGTCTACCTCAAATAACTCAAGATCTGCGAAGCAATTCAAATAGCTCCCAACGGCTACATTACAATGGGAAGGTTGTAAAGGAGTATAAATCAACAAGAGCTTCAAAGATTAAAAGCTGCTAAGATGAAAAGTTGAAGGATCGTTGAGTTGTTGCAATGCTATAGTGTTGACTCTACGAGTTCCACTAGAGCTAAACAGAACAAGTCTCAGTGATAGTGAGACTACAAAGGTGGAAGTGAAGCAGCCTTGAAGAAGGACTCTAACAGACTAAAGCTTCACTCAATAAAGATGAGAATGCCACTGAAGATGGCAGCTAAGCTGAGAGCCGAGAAGGCCAAGAAGATAGCATTCAAAAAAGTGGCAGAGCACAAAGAAGATCAGGAGAGCCACTCTACGAATCATCAAGAACCGAAAGCTAAAACAGAACAAGTGCAGAACCATGTCTGCAAACCAGTCAAGAAGGGTTTAGGGAATGCTAAGTACAGACGAAGTCTAACAAAAGCTCAAACACTTAGCAAACCCAAATGGTGATAGTGCACAGCTGACATCGTATAAAGATGAGCAGAACAGAAAGAAGATCAGCTGCACCAAAGAAGATGTGGTCCAGACTCAAATCAGAATGAAAAGAGGACCACACCAAGCTGCTAAGTACAGAAGATGTTCAAGCTTAAAGACATCTTAGCAGCTCAGCACCAAACAACAACAACAACAACAACAACAACAACAACAACAACAATAACAATAACAATAAGAAGCCAGGGCCTGAGGGGTCCTTGTTCGGAGGGACTAAATGAAGTTCCAAGCCTGCTGGCTTAAAGAGTTCCTAGGGAACTAGAGGAGTTCTAAGCCTGCTGGGCTTAAAGAGTTCTTAGTGAACTGAAGTTCCAAGGCTGCTGGCCTTGAAGGAATCTTAGTGATTCAGGGTGCTGCCCTTCCTTAGTAGAAATATTGCTAGTTGAAAGAAAAATAGTGGATTAGGAGATTGAGTCTCTAAACCACTTAAAATCCCTTGTGTCATTTACTTTATGTCATTTACATTATGTACCTAACTGCTATAACTTCAATGCATGCATTAACTACTTACCGCTTAACTAACTCTAAGAACAATGTATGTATGATTATGAATATATCAATGAAGGGGATCTTTTACTTATTCCGTTGTGCTTGAAAATATTCTTATGTTTGTCATATGCTAAATCATTAGCAATACAAAATAAACGAGAAAAGTATTTGAAATTAAAAAGGATCTATTCAACTCCCCCCCCCCCCCTTCTAGATCTATTGTGTACCTACTAGGAACTAACAAAATCCATCTCTATGAATCCAAACACTCACAAACATGATTTTCACTATAAAAGGATCTTAAATCCGAATTCTCGGGATGAACCCCATGAACTCGTTTTAAGATCCAATATTACATGTACAATGATTTATAGTATTTAAACATTACATTTAAACCAAAAAGTCCATTATGGGAATCTAGTTAAGGGATATTCAGTAGATCTCAACCCCAGGATTCGTATGCTCACATTGATATTCTTAAATATGTATATACAACATCCTAGACTTGATGTGAGGTGATTTCATCGGTTGAAATCCCTATATCGAACCATTAGGACCCCTCACCTCTAGATACAGATCTAGGGCTCTACGGAGTGTCTGGGACTTAGCAAAAGTAGTAAAACATCTAGATCTACCATAGATTTGAACTAATCTAGCATATAGGTTAGAGCATCATGCTTTATAACCGCTCAAAATGATAGATTTGGCTAGATCTAGGTAAATCTAGTCAAATAACTTGATTTATAGCTGAATATGCATGGATTAACCGGTAGAAACTCAATGTCTACCCACTAATACACAATATAAATATAAAACAACAAATTTAACCTGTAGAAATTGTTATATCTACATATATATAGTATCTATAACAACATTTACAAAGAAAGTGGCTAAAATGAGTGTTTTTTACCTTGGGGGACGCCTGAACAAGCTTCTTTTGGCTTGGATTCAACTTATATCACTCTAAACTTACAACATCTTGATATAGAAGATTAAATAATGAAAATGTGATAAAGAAATGCCAAATTCGAAGCTCTCTTGCTTTTCCTTCTGGCGCATCCGTCATTAATGAGCTTCATGTTGTTTCCTTAAGCCATCCGAGTCAGCCACATGTACATGCCGCTAGAGAAGGTACACCTAAGGCTGGGCCCCATGGGTCCCACTGTCTCAAAGTTTGTGCCTTAGGTCTCGGTCCGATGAAAGTTGAGCTCCGTACCCAGAAATCTTAGAAAGTTTTTACGGAAGGCTACAAAATGCGGTCAAATCTGACTGACTCGGAGTCCAGAAAGATGATGCAATTAGCTAAAAGGTATCTTCTGGCTCCCGAGGGTCATCAATTGGCTCGTCTTCGATAGCTCACAATGGGTTGCTGCGGTGACGTCTTATGGTCACATCCACATCTTTGCGATCCTTATTCAGTTTGCGTCGAGTCTGGGCATTGTTGCACCTTGATCTCTCCTCGGGGTTGTCGTCGTGGTGAAATGATGTTTTTACCCTACCTCGGGGTTGTCTCCGAAGTGAAATAACTCATTTTCCCTCCTATAGGGTTAGTCCAAGGAAAGAAAAATTTTGAGTGCAAGCTCATTCTCTTCATTTTCGAAAAACCCGAGAGAGGAAACTCTGGACAAATGAAGAAAGAACGTGAGAGACTCAGATTATCAAGTCTCGAAAGAATAAAAGTTAGTAAATCGTAAGATTAATCAAGAGGAAGAAGAATAATGAAGAAAGGTAATCCAAAACCTAGCCTTAATCCATTTTTCCTTTAAGTTTTATATGAAAATTTCATAGCTTATGGATTATGGAAGTAAAAGACGATAAGAAATGTTAATGATTACGGGTTAACCATAGAAAGATGTAAGAAAAATGAAGTAATAAGAATTTTTAAGCTTTTCGTCATTTTTTTCTTTTAATCCTTCATATGTTATATTAAGTGATTGGTAATGAACGATTCAAATGAATCCTATGAATAATCCAATGGATTAGAGAAGAGTTAACGAATTTATAACGTTAAATAATGCGTAATAAGTGAATCATAATCAAAATATTGATGTAAAATGAAGAACGAACGAAGAACACGAAGAACATTGTTGATGGACAAATTGAAAACCAACCTAATTAGACCTTCTTGTTGATGGAAAATTTTAAAACCATCATATATATATTTGTTGACATATGTGTGGTTAGGAACTAGAGAATTGAAAGAAAAGTTCCTTTGGAAAGGATTGAAATTAGCCTATAACGAAGTTATGGAGAAATTTCGTAAAAGACAAACGAAACGTAGAAAGTAAGTTAATGAACTCTAATTAATGAGGTTTCATAAGAATGTTGAAAAACATTGAAAATGTGAGTCATGGACTCAAGAACGAACGAATTCCGAGTTCGAATTAACGAATTATGGACTAACGAATGAAGAACGTTAATAACGTAAACGAGCGAATAGTGAAATTTGAGCTAACGGAAAACCTCATTAACGGATTCAAAAAATTATTATGTCTAAGGGAAATCCGAGTATGTAATGAAAATAAGAAAATTAATGGCTTTGAAATGAATCCGTTCCGATTTATAACGAAGAAGTTACGAGATTGGAAAGTAGGCGATTCGTACGGGAAGAACACTTCGAAAAATTTGAAAAAAAATTCAAGGATGCAGGGATGACATTGTAGTGCCGCTTATGCTTAGAAACCTAGCGTCGCATCGCCAATTCGGGGAGTTAGTTGCTTGAGAGTGGCGCGGCAGCACGGGCAAATAAAAGGGAAACCGGCGCCGCAGCGTTGGTTCAGGGTGATGCCCAAAAATGAGCTTTTAACTGCTCAAATCTTGGGGGGAAGAGTACGGAAGGATAATGAACGTAAATTTCACGTAATGTAAACCTTAAAGGAGTGATTTAAACCTTTAGTAAAGGTTGAATGAAAGTATAAAAGACGAATGATGTGAACGTAAAGTACGTAAATGATATTCGTGGATCGTGCTCGCGTGGAACGAATGTCTTAGAATTACATAGATTGTAATATCTAGATGTTAAACAAAGTTCATAACTTATGATATTTCAAATGGAAATACAAAGTGTGTAATTGAAATACAGGATCCTATATTCGAAAATACGGTAGACTGTATTCAAGTAAAATCAACGTTTAAGGTTACTTAAGATGTAATGTGACGCCCCCAAAATAGGTATACATCACCCATTCTGAGTCGCCAAATACATGGTACAGAACAAATACAACTTCAGTAATATAATTGTTGTGCAAAATACGACAACACATATACTGTGAGTTTGGATACAAATATTGTGACGCCCCCAAAATAGGACCAATCCACCCAACCTATTCTGAGTCGCCAAATATATGGTATAGAAACAACTACAACTTTATTAATACAACGGTCGTACAAAATACGACAACACTTAAACTGTGAGTTTAAATACAAATATTATCATCTAGACAATATCCACACTCAAAAAAGTCCTCATTACAATTATTGATACACTATTTTACAAAATCGTGAGGACTAATAAAACAACTGTCTTGAACCATTACTCCACACCCCGACTAGTTCTCGTTATATTCTCCTCTCCTGAGAAGAAAAATGGAACAAAAAGGAAAAGAGTGAGCTCAACTAGCCTAGTAAAGAATATTATGACTAAGATAATGTACAACAAATTATCCTTAGTCTTCAACAGGGAAAAATCTGATAGAATACAATAGACAATAAGTTTTAGATCAACAACTGCAGCGAAAACAACAATTCATTAAAAGAGTTAAGTAGAGAATGAAATCTACTATCATCTATGAATTTAAAAGTCCATCTTCGATATTTTATCCCTGTAACATCAATCAATATACATATTGAATCAGATAGTTATCTTTGCACTACAGGCCAAAGATATTCTTCAGTTGGTCATGTTCATCTCAACACCTGTTCATCTTTGCACTACGGGCCAAAGATATTCATCAGAAAATCATTCATCTTTGCACTACAGGCCAAAGATATTCAGTAATATCATCATTTAGGACTGAGGATGATGAAAATATATATTTTAAAGAAAACGAATCCAGTGAGACAAAAGAATAAATAGTAAGGATTCGTATTTCGATTTATCCATGCTCAAAAATACTCCATAATAAACTATTGTGGAGCAGAATTCAAAAATAAAGATCAAAACATAGATCCAATCAAAGATAGAAAACATAACAGATAACCTTGGACACAGAAAATAAAATTTATTTTTTTTGTGAATAGTGTCGTATTCGTGAATAGTGTCGTATACATGAATAGTGTCATTGCCATATACGTGAATAGTAACTCTGACACTAAAAGGTAGAAATTCCACAAGAAAAATCATCATGCTTCATGAATAATACTCGTGAATAGTAACTCATGAATAGTAACTCGTGAATAGTAACCCCGACATGAAAAGATAAGAATTTCACAAGAAAAATCTTACCAATATTTTGGCATAATGATATTAAAAGAAATAATATCATTTATAAAAAAAATAACATCCCTTACCTCGAAAAGACAGTACTTCTGACTAGAATACTGAATATAGTGCTGAAGGGAACTTGCACTGTATAGCAACACTCAAAGTATCAAAATACTCACAAGAATACGCTCGATAATATAGAGAGAAAAAGAGAGAGAGAACTTCAGTTTCTGGTGTGATTTTCAATTCTAACCTAAGCAGCCTATTTATAGGAAAATGCTTAGAACACCAAAGTAGAAAATTTAATAAAATATTAATATATTTATAAAATTTTCCTTAGCCCACCTTGACCATCTGAATTCAGCCACCAAATAATGACAAAACCCAAAAAACGTTTTTGTAATTAAAAATAATTAAAACTTTCAAAAACCAATTATTTTGGAACTACGAAACTTCAATAATTCATAATAAATAGCCCTTTTATCAGAAAAATTCAAACCACATGTCTTTTCCATAGGAAATTTCATTATCTACAATTTTGCAAAAGAAAGGTTTTCCAAATTCCAAACAGAAATTGACCAAAATCCACAAACGGGCGATTTTACAGGCTATAATCAAATTTCAGTCAAGAAATGGGGTCCACCACCACGCAAAACATGTTTTAATCATTTAATACAAAAAAAATACTCTTCCACCTCATATACTCATATATCCCAGATTCATTGTAAAAATATCATCATTATTATATAATAAAATATTATTTTATCAGAGAAGATAAAATATCAATTTTTAACAATTGTCACTTTAAAAATTTTCTCCATCTATATCCACATAAAATCAATATTTTCCTCATAATATAAATTAATAATTAATTATTCACAAATAATATTACAAAATCACAATACTAGCAACTGCATAGTTCCTGTGAAAGAGGGGCTTTCCAATAAGAATTTTTCCTTACTAAATACGTAATTAGGTGACCAAACCTCTCCTTGAATGTAACTTTCTAGTCATTGCCAATAATGTTATCTAATAATATTATTCAGATAATATGAATTATTGCTCCGATAATAAAAAATACTGTATAGTGACAATTATTAAAACAACAGTAATATAAAATATCAACGTAGCAATTATTCAATCAATAAAATAACATATTGAACAGTAATTACTGTAACAATTATTGAGTAGTGCCTTCTTACGTAAGAATCAATAATTGGTGCAATATCGTGTGCTACTGTGCAACAACGTGTATTACTGTGTTTTAACCATCGGGTATTCCAATAGTATTAACGGTAACAACTACGCCGTTATTTATAAACAACTTATACTTGTCATATACTTCATCCAATCGTTTTTCGTTATGGGGCCCACAAAAGACTGCGCCGTTGTACGAATATTCCCCGATAGCAAAAATATTCCACGACCAAACGAATATTCCCCGACAACAATGAATATTTTATAACCACTTGCTTATTTAAAAATATTTGCGCATTTTACCCATAACTAACCACATTAATCAAATAAACCCTTACTATTTCAAAATAATAAATAAAGGAAATTCCATTTTATTAAAAAAAAAAATCGGGGTCTTACAACCTCCCCTCCTTGTGAAATTTCATCCTCGAAATTGACGTACGTACCTGGTGTTTCGAAAAGGTGAGAATACCTCGCTTTCATTTCTGTTTCTAACTCCCAGGTAATTTCTTCAATAGCATGCTTCCTCCACAAAACCTTAACTTACGGTATGACCTTTGTGCGTAGGACATGCTCCTTCGTATCCAAGATCTTGACAGGTACCTCCTCGTACGTTAAGTCTTCGGCTATCTCGTCCGGTTCTAACTCAATAACGTGGTTCGGGTCGTCCACATAATTTCGTAACTTCGATACATGAAAAATGTTATGAACACGCGACATACTTGGCGATAAAATGAGTCTATAGGCCACAGTTCCTATTCGATCGAGGATTTCAAATGGACTAATAAATCGAAGGTTTGAGCTTTCCTCACATCGCCGATTCTCGCTTTTGGAATAACAACTTCTTGCACCTCCTTCTTCATATTCATCAGCTCCGGTGTGTAGCTTGAGCGGTTTTAAATTTATCGATTAAAGTCGATTCTAATCGTATATTAACTATCTTCACGTAGGTTCGTATATTCGCACTTGTAAACGCATACGATCTTCTGCTCAACGCGTCAGCTACCACGTTCGCTTTTTCTATGATGGTATTGAATGGTATAATCGTAATCTTCAACAGCTCAAGCCAATGTCTTTAACGCATGATACTATCGTTTTAAGTAAAGAAATATTTGAGGGTTTAAGAAATGGGTTTTGTACTGGGTTCAATACAAAATTCGATTTCACGCTCTATAGGTAGGCTAAGAAGTCTTCAAGAATACGTCAGGAAATTTATTAAAAATAAAAATATCATTCAAAACTGTGACTCTCATCCAAGACTTGGATAACACATATAATGAAGGTTTTTCCTAACGGAGTTTCAACCGATAAGTCAAAGTCTAACTTCTCAAGAGTCAAATTTAAACGTTGATCGCAAGCAAGAGAGATAAAAGAATAGGTAGAACCGGTATCGAATAAGGTATAGACTTTGCAAGAATTTATAATTAACTAACCCGTGATAACTTCGTTTGATTCCTCGTCATGAAAAATGTTCTCCCTTAAACTACCGAATTTGACTTGTTCGGGGCAGTCATTGGTGTCGTCATTACCACTAGAATTGACTTTCGCTATAGGGCATATTCCACCCTCAACTGCTTCATCGTACTCTTTCTCCATGATCTGAATCATTAGCCTTCGATCCATATCGAATTGGGGTTGACCGCAATGTATAGGGCAATTCAAAACTCGATGATGGGTTCTCCCAATTGCTGTCGAAAAAGAGAAATACATATCATCTATTTTAGCTTTCTTGGATCGGACTTCTCTTTCCACAATATCAACGCATCGTGTGGCTTTTACCCATGCATCTTTCATTCTCACTCATTCAGTTATTTCTTCTTTCAGCTGCTCCTTGACATTTGAATTCTCAGATTCTAGCTTTAATATCGTATACTCTGCCAAAGAGCGCTCGTGTTCAGCTATTGCACACCGAGTAATACAATTTTAAATTATTACATTCCTTTGCTCCACGACCGCCTTCCGTTCTTCAGCCTGCTCTTCTAACTCATGAATACGATTTTGCAATTCTACATTTTGATCAATAAGTTCTTCTAATAAATCCTTCTCAGGTTCCTCTTCTTCCTCGCTCTCAGTTGCTACCTTTGCGACTAGCTTGAGTGCAACTTTTAATTCCTCAATCACCACATGGATATCTCTAATCACATTAACCTGGTTGATGATTAGAGGTGTCTCCACGGTCCCATTCATTACATTGTTAACACTTTCAGCTTCCATTTTCAAATACTGTCACAAAACAAGGGTTAATTGACATGCCACATATTATCCCTATATCTTGACCGACCAATTAAATAACAAATAAGCTTAGGTATGACACACTAGCGAAGGATTTACTCGTCTCTCCCCTCCTAGTTCTATTCCCCGATCTCCTCCAGAGATCATATCCCTAAGCTCTGATACCAACTGTGACGCCCCCAAAATAGGTCCAATCCACCCAACCTATTCCGAGTCGCCAAATACATGGTACAGAAACAACTACAACTTTATTAATACAACGGTCGTGCAAAATACGACAAACACTTAAACTGTGAGTTTAAATACAAATATTGTCATCTAGACAATGTCCACACTCAAATAAGTCCTCATTACAATTATTGATACACTATTTTACAAAATAGTGAGGACTACTAAAACAACTGTCTTGAACCATTACTCCACACCCCGACTAGTTCCCGCTATATTCTCGTTTCCTGAGAAGAAAAATGGAACAAAAAGGAAAAGGGTGAGCTCAACTAGCCCAGTAAAGAATATTATGACTAAGATAATGTACAACAAATTATCCTTAGTCTTCAACAGAAAAAAATCTGATAGAATACAATAGACAACAAGTTTTAGATCAACAACTGCAGCGGAAACAACAATTCATTAGAAGAGTTAAGTAGAGAATGAAATCTACTATCATCTATGAATTTAAAAGTCCATCATCGATATTTTATCCTCAGAACATCAATCAATATACATCTTGAATCAAATAGTCATCTTTTCACTACAGCCTAAGATATTCATCACCATCATGTTCATCTCAACACTGCTCATCTTTGCACTCTTTACGGGCCAAAGATATTCATCAGAAAATCATTCATCTTTGCACTACAGGCCAAAGATATTCAGTAATATCATCATTTAGGACTGAGGATGATGAAAAATATATTTTAAAGAAAACAAATCCAGTGAGACAAAAGAACAAATAGTAAGCATTCATACATCGGTTTATCCATGTTCAAAAATACTCCATAATAAACTATTGTGGAGTAGAATTCAAAAATAAAGATCAAAACATAGATCCAATCAAAGATAGAAACCATAATAGATAATCTTAGATACAGAAAAGAAGATTTAATTTTTCTGTGAATAGTGTCCTATTCATGAATAGTGTCGTATACGTGAATAGTGTCGTATACGTGAATAGTAATTCTGACACTAAAAGGTAGAAATTCCACAAGAAAAATCATCATGCTTTGTGAATAGTAACTCGTGAATAGTAACTCATGAATAGTAATTCGTGAATAGTAACTCTTGAATAGTAACCCTGACATGAAAAGATAAGAATTTCACAAGAAAAATCTTACCAATATTTCGGCATAATGATATTGAAAGAAATAATATCATTTATAAAAATAATAACATCCCTTACCTTAAAAAGACAGTACTTCTGACTGGAATACTGAATATAGTGTTGAAGGGAACTTGCACCGTATAGCAACACTCAAAGTATCAAAATACTCACAAGAATAAGCTCGATAACATAGAGAGAGAAAAGGAGAAAACTTCAGTTTCTGTTATGATTTTCAATTCTAACCTAAGCACCTTAATTATAGGAAAATGTTTAGAACACCAAAGTAGAAAATTTAATAAAATATTAATATATTTATAAAATTTTCCTTAGCCCACCTTGACCATTTGAATTCATCCACCAAATAATGACAAAAACTAAAAAAAATGTTTTTGTAATTAAAAATAATTAAAACTTTCAAAAACTAATTATTTCGGAACTACGGAACTTTAATAATTCATAATAAATAGCCCTTTTATCAGAAAAATTCAAACCACATGTCCTTTCCATAGGAAATTTCATTATCTACAACTTTGCAGAAGAAAGTTTTTCCAAATTCCAAACAGAAATTGACCGAAATCCACAAACGGGCGATTTTACAAGCTATAATCAAATTTCAGTCAAGAAATGGGGTCCACCGACACAAAACATGTTTTAATCATTTAATGCAACACAAATACTCTTCCTCCTCATATACTCATATATCCCACATTTATTGTAAAAATATCATCATTATTATATAATAAAATATTATTTTATCGAGAAGATAAAATATCAATTTTTAACAATTGTCACTTTAAAAATTTTCTCCATCTATATCCACATAAAATTAATATTTTCCTCATCATATAAATCAATAATTAATTATTCACAAATAATATTACAGAATTACAATCATCGGCAACTGTGTAGCTCCTCGTGAAAGAGGGGCTTTCAATAAGAATTTCTCCTTACTAAGGCGCAATTAGGTGACCAAACCTCTCCTTAGACAGAACTTTCTAGACATTGCCAATAATATTATCTAATAATATTATTCAGATAATATGAATTATTGCTCCAATAATAAAAAATATTGTGTAGTGACAATTATTAAAACAACAGTAATATAAAATATCAACATAGCAATTATTGAATCAATAAAATAACATATTAAACAATAATTACTGTAACAATTATTGAGTAGTGCCTTCTTATATAAGAATCAATAACTGGTGCAATACCGTGTGCTACTGTACAATAACGTGTATTACTGTGTTTTAACCACCGGATATTCCAACAGTATTAACGGTAACAACTACGCCGTTATTTATAAACAACTTATACTTGTCGTTTTCTTTATCCAATCGCTTTCCGTTATGGGGCCCACAAAAGACTGCGCTGTCGTACGAATATACCCCGGCAGCAAGAATATTCCACGACCAAACGAATATTCCTCGACAACAATGAATATTTTATAACAACTTGCTTATTTAAAAATATTTGCGCATTTTACCCATAACTAACCACATTAATCAAATAAACCCTTATTATTTCAAAATAATAAATAAAGGAAATTCCATTTTATTAAAAAAAAAAATTTGGGGTCTTACAACCTCCCCTCCTTGTGAAATTTTGTCCTCGAAATTGACGTACGTACCTGGTGTTTCGAAAAGGTGAGGATACCTCGCTTTCATTTCTGTTTCCAACTCCAGGTCATTTCTTCAATAGCATGGTTCCTCCACAAAACCTTAACTTGCGGTATGACCTTTGTGCGTAGGACATGCTCCTTCGTAACCAAGATCTTGACAGGTACCTCCTCGTACATTAAGTTTTCAGCTATCTCGTCCGGTTCTAACTCAATAATGTGGTTCGGGTCATCCACATAATTTCGTAACTTCGATACGTGAAAAACGTTATGAACACGCGACATACTTGGCGATAAAACGAGTCTATAGGCCACAGTTCCTATTCGATCGAGGATTTCAAATGGACTAATAAATCGAAGGTTTGAGCTTTCCTCACATCGCCGATTCTCGCTTTTGGAATAACAACTTCTTGCACCTCCTTCTTCATATTCATCAGCTCTGGTGTGTAGCTTGAGTAGTTTTAAATTTATCGATTAAAGTCGATTCTAATCGTATATTAACTATCTTCACGTAGGTTTGTATATTCGCACTTGTAAACGCATATGATCTTCTGCTTAACGCGTCAGCTACCATGTTCGTTTTTCCTACGATGGTATTGAATGGTATAATCATAATCTTCAACAGCTCGAGCCAACGTCTTTGGCACATGATACTATCGTTTTAAGTAAAGAAATATTTGAGGGTTTAAGAAATGGGTTTTGTACTGGGTTCAATACAAAATTCGATTTCACGCTCTATAGGTAGGCTAAGAAGTCTTCAAGAATACGTCAGTAAATTTATTAACAATAAAAATATCATTCAAAACTGTGACTCTCATCCATGACTTGGATAGCACATGTAATGAAGGTTTTTCCTAACGGAATTTCAACCGATAAGTCAAAGTCTAACTTCTCTAGAGTCAAATTTAAACGTTGAGCGCAAGCAAAAGAGATAAAAGAATAGGTAGAATCGGTATCGAATAAGGTATAGACTTCGCGAGAATTTATAATTAACTAACACGTGATAACTTCGTTCGATTCCTCGTCACGAAAAACACTCTCCCTTAAACTACCGAATTTGACTTGTTCGGGGCAGTCTTTGGTGTC
Source organism: Panax quinquefolius (assembly GCA_020205615.1). Classification (NCBI taxonomy): domain Eukaryota; kingdom Viridiplantae; phylum Streptophyta; class Magnoliopsida; order Apiales; family Araliaceae; genus Panax; species Panax quinquefolius. The sequence continues at coordinate 43,782,198 of CM035166.1, forward strand.
GTCATTACCACTAGAATTGACTTTTGCTATAGGGCATATTCCACCCTTAACTGCTTCATCGTACTCTTGCTCCATGATCTGAATCATTAGCCTTCGATCCATATCGAATTGGGGTTGACCGCAATGTATAGGGTAATTCAAAACTCGATGATGGGTTCTCCCAATTGCTGTCGAAAAAGAGAAATACATATCATCTATTTTAGCTTTCTTGGATCGGACTTCTCTTTCCACAATATCAACGCGTCGTGTGGCTTTTACCCATGCATCTTTCATTTTCACTCATTCAGTTGTTTCTTCTTTCAGCTGCTCCTTGACATTTGAATTCTCAGATTCCAGCTTTAATATCGTATACTCTGCCAAAGAGCATTCATGTTCAGCTATCGCACATCGAGTAATACAATTTTGAATTATTAAATTCCTTTGCTCCACGACCGCCTTCCGTTCTTCAGCCTGCTCTTCTAACTCATGAATACAATTTTGTAATTCTACATTTTGATCAATAAGTTCTTCTAATAAATCCTCCTCAGGTTCCTCTTCTTCCTCACTCTCAGTTGCTACCTTTGCGAATAGCTTGAGTGCAACTTTTAATTCCTCAATCACAACATGGATATCTCTAATCACATTAACCTGGTTGATGATTAGAGGTGTCTCCACGGTCTCATTCACTCCATTGTTAACATTTTCAGCTGCCATTTTCAAATACTGCCAAAAAACAAGGTTTAATTGACATTCCACATATTATCCCTATATTCTGACCGACCAATTAAATAACAAATAAGCTTAGGTATGACACATTAGCGAAGAATTTACTCGTCTCTCCCCTCCTAGTTCTATTCCCCGATCTCCGCCAGAGATCATATCCCTAAGCTCTGATACCAACTGTGACGCCCCCAAAATAGGTCAAATCCACCCAACCTATTCTGAGTCGCAAAATACATGGTACAGAAACAACTACAACTTTATTAATACAACGGTCGTGCAAAATACGACAACACTTAAACTGTGAGTTTAAATATAAATATTGTCATCTAGACAATATCCACACTCAAATAAGTCCTCATTACAATTATTGATACACTATTTTACAAAATAGTGAGGACTACTAAAACAAATGTCTTGAACCATTACTCCACACTCCGACTAGTTCCCGCTATATTCTCGTCTCCTGAGAAGAAAAATTGAACAAAAAGGAAAATGGTGAGCTCAACTAGCCCAGTAAAGAATATTATGACTAAGATAATGTACAACAAATTATCCTTCGTCTTCAACAGGGAAAAATCTGATAGAATACAATAGACAACAAGTTTTAGATCAACAATCGCATGTGAAACAACAATTCATTAGAAGAGTTAAGTAGAGAATGAAATCTACTATCATCTATGAATTTAAAAGTCCATCATCGATATTTTATCCTCAGAACATCAATCAATATAATCTTGAATCAAATAGTCATCTTTTGCACTACAAACCAAAGATATTCATCATTAGTCATGTTTATCTCAACACTGCTCATCTTTTTGCACTCACGGCCAAAGATATTCATCGAAAATCATTCATCTTTGCACTGCAGGCCAAAGATATTCAGTAATATCATCATTTTGGACTGAGGATGATGAAAAATATATTTTAAAAAAAACGAATCCAGTGAGACAAAAGAAAAAATAGTAAGGATTCGTACATCGGTTTATGCATGTTCAAAAATACTCCATAATAAACTATTGTGGAGCAGAATTCAAAAATAAACATCAAAACATAGATCCAATCAAAGATAGAAACCATAACAGATAATCTTGGACACATAAAAGAAAATTTAATTTTTCTGTGAATAGTGTCGTATTCGTGAATAATTAATCAGATACGTGAATAATGTCGTATCGTGAATAGTAACTCAAACACTAAAAGGTAGAAATTCCATAAGAAAAATCATCATGATTCGTGAATAGTACTCGTGAATAGTAACTCATGAATAGTAACTCGTGAATAGTAACTCGTGAATAGTAACCCGGACATGAAAAGATAAGAATTTCACAAGAAAAATCTTACCAATATTTCAGCATAATGATATTGAAAGAAATAATATCATTTATAAAAAAAATAACATCCCTTACCTCGAAAAGACAAGATTTACGATCGAAAATATCGAATATAGTCTTTGAAGGAACTTGCAATCAGATAGCAACACTCAAACTATCAAAATACTCACAAGAATACGCTCGATAATATAGAGAGAGAAAACTTCAGTTTCTGGTATGATTTTCAATTCTAACCTAAGCATCTTATTTATAGGAAAATGTTTAGAACACCAAAGTAGAAAATTTAATAAAATATTAATATATTTATAAAATTTTCCTTAGCCCACCTTGACCATTTGAATTCAGCCAACAAATAATGACAAAAACTAAAAAAAAACGTTTTTGTAATTAAAAATAATTAAAACTTTCAAAAACTAATTATTTTGGAACTACGGAACTTCAATAATTCATAATAAATAGCCCTTTTATCAGAAAAATTTGAACCATATGTCTTTTGCATACAAAATTTCATTATCTACAACTTTACAGAAGAAAATTTTTCCAAATTCCAAACAGAATTTGACCGAAATCCACAAACGGGTGATTTTACAAAAGCAATCAAATTTCAATAAGAAATGGGGTCCACTGACACACAAAACATGTTTTAATCATTTAATGCAACAAAAATACTCTTCCTCCTCATATACTCATATATCCCACATTCATTGTAAAAATATCATCATTATTATATAATAAAATATTATTTTATCAGAGAAGATAAAATATCAATTTTTAACAATTGTCACTTTAAAAATTTTCTCCATCTATATCCACATAAAATCAATACTTTCCTCATCATATAAATTAATAATTAATTATTGACAAAGAATATTACAGAATCACAATACTGGCAACCAGGCTGTTCCCAGGAAAGAGGGGGCTTTCCAATAAGAACTTCTCCTTACTGGCGCGCAATTAGGTGACCTAACCTTTCCTTACATAGAACTTTTTAGACATTGCCAATAATGTTATCTAATAATATTATTCAGATAATATGAATTATTGCTTCGATAATGAAAAATACTATGTAGTGACAATTATTAAAACAACAGTAATATAAAATATCAACGTAGCAATTATTGAATCAATAAAATAACATATTGAATAAAGAATTACATAACAATTATCGAGTAGTGTCTTCTTACGTAAGAATCAATAATTGGTGCAATACTGTGTGCTACTTGTCTGCAACAACAACGCCAGATTCGTGTTTTAATCACCGGTATTCCAATAGTATTAATTGATAATAACTACGCCGCTTATTTATAAACAACTTATACTTGTCATTTTTTTCATTCAATCGCTTTTCGTTATGGGGCCCACAAAAGATCAAGGCCGTCATTTAATATTCCCCGACAATGAGAAGAATATTCCACAACCAAACGAATATTTCCCGACAACAATGAATATTTTATAACCACTTGCTTATTTAAAAATATTTGCGCATTTTACCCATAACTAACCACATTAATCAAATAAACCCTTACTATTTCAAAATAATAAATAAAGAAAATTCCATTTTATTAAAAAAAAATCGGGGTCTTACAAATATTGTCTACTAGAGAGTATACAAACTCAAAAGGAGTCCTCATTACAATTATTGATACACTATTTCACAAAAATAGTAAGGACTTCTAAACAACTATCTTAAATCATCACTCCATACCCTGGCTAGTTCCTGCTAAATTCTCTCCTCCTGAGAAGAACAGTGGAACAAAAAGGAAAAGGGTGAGCTCAACTAGCCTAGTAAGGAATATTGGGACTAAGATAATATACAACAATTTATCATTAGTCTTTAACAGGGAAAAATCTGATAAAATATAGTAGACAACAAGTTTTAGATCAACAACTGCAGCGGAAACAGCAATCCATTAGAAGAGTCAAGTAGAGAAAGAATTCTACTATCTTCTAAGATTTAAAAGTCCATCATCAATATTTTATCCTCAGAACATCAATCAATATACATCTTGAATCAAATATTCATCTTTGCACTACAAAAGTCAAAGATATTCATTTGTATCACTAGTCGGGTCATGGTCATCTCAACACTGCTCATCTTTGCACTACGGGCCAAAGATATTCATTAGGTAATCATTCATCTTTGCACCGCAGCCAAAGATATTCAAAGAATATCATCATTTAGGACCGAGGATGATGAAAAATATTTTAAAGAAAACGAATCCAAAGGAGACAGAAGACAAATATTAGGGATTCAGATATCACGCTTTATCCAAGATCAATAATACTCCATAATAACCAATTTTGAAGCATAATTCAAAAAATAAGATCAAAACATGGATACAATCAAAGATAGTAACCATAATAGACATCTTGGACAAAAAGAAGAAAGTTTCATTTTTCTATGAATAGTGTCGTATTCGTGAATAAAGGTCATATACGTGAATAAGACTGTATAATGCGTGAATAGTAACCCCACACAAAAAAGTTCTAAATTTGATAAAAGTTCGGACCAATATTTCGGATAATGATATTGAAGAAAATAATATCATTTAAGAAGAAACACAACATCCCTTACCTCAAAATAACCGTATTTACATTGAATTTCAGATATAGTGCTGACAGAAACTTGCACTGAATAGCAACTCTCAAAGTATCAAAATACTCACAAAAATACGCTCAATAATCTAGAGAGAAAGAAAACTTGTTTCTGGTGTGATTTTCAATTCTAACATAAGCGTCTATTTATAGGAAAATGCTAGAACGCCATAGGAGACTAAAATAATAAATTAATATTATTTCTCATTCTTTCTTCTACGCATGCATCAATTGATCAAGCTAGCCACCAATTCTGAAAATTTTTAGCAGCCCATGTGCATTCAACACCAACCAAAAAGTGGGTCCCACCCATAATTTAATAAAAATCATTTTATTTTCTGAAACTTCAGTAATTCATAGAAAATAGCCCGTTTATCAGAAAAATACGATTTTTATGTCCATTCCACATGAAATCGAATTCTCTATAACTTTGTAGCTTTGAGTTTTCTAAATTCCAAATGAAAATATCCAAAACCCACAAACAAACGTGATTTTAATACCTCCACTTCGACAAAATAATCGATAAAACATCTCAAAGATTAATTCCTTCATTAATAACCACATAAAATAAATAAATCCATCATTTATATCCACATCAAATAAATATTTCCTTATCATATAAATCAATAATTAATTATTCATAAATAATATTACGAATCATAATTATGACAACCAGCAGCGCCTCAGTGAAAGAGGGGCTTTCCGATAAGGATTTTTCCTTACTGACGTGCAATTAGGTGACCAAACCTCTCCTTGACAGAACTTTCTAGACATTGCCAATAATGATATCTAATAATATTATTCAAAATAATATGAATTATTGATTTGATAATGGAGATGATGTGCAGTGACAATTATTGAACAACAATAATATAAAATATCAACACAGCAATTATTGAATCAATAAAATAAAATATTGAACAAGAATTATCAGTAATAATTATTAGAGTAGTGCCTTCACGCGCAAGAATCAATAATTCAACAATACTGCAATACCGCAAAGCTCTTTATGCGACCACGCCAGACATCAGATTTTAACCATCGGGTATTTCAACAAAGTGTTAATTCGTAGAATAACAACGCCGTTATTCAATTTTGTCGCTTTTCTTCATCCGACAATTATCCGTTATGGGGCCCACAAATGGCTACGCTGTCGCATTTAATATTCCCAAGCGTAAAGAATATTCCACGACAAATGAATATTTTATAACCACTTGTTTATTTTGAAAATTTTGCACATTTCACCCATAACCAAAGTATTATATCAAATTAATACCTTATTATTCACAATAATAAATAGAGGAAATTTAATTTTATTCATTAAAAAGTTGGGGTCTTACATGTAATCACTTGAATGTTGAGAGATAATGATAAGAATAACATTTAAATGTTATTAAACCGTAACAAACGGTAGTGGGATTAACGAATGGTCTGAAATTGAGTCAGATAAAGAATGTTAGAAAGAAGTGTAAACGTGAAATGCTTAAACTGACGACGACGTTTAGCGTACATGTAAGGTAAACGTGCTTAGTGTAACGCCCCCAAAATAGTTCCATTCCACCCAACCTATTCTGAGTCGCCACGAAATACACTCAACGCAATTTCTAAATACAAACTTCATTATTACAATTGTCGTGCAAAAATACGATAACACATATGTTGTGAGTTTTACTACAAATAGATACCAACTGTGACTCTCATCCCTTTACCTAGATATCACCTCACATTGATACCTTACAGTGGTACCTTACATAAAGGTACAGTCAATAACTGATTTAGAAATTAAAATCTTCGAAAAATGCTCAAGAAAACCTTCGTACATGGGATGCCATGCATCTAAGTTATAATAAATATCATATGACTGGGGAATTATCCTTGGTTGACCCAATAGACCCCAAAGAAAAATGAGAAGATTCCTATCATGTTCTTTCCAATGGTGAGTCTTCTCTTGACATATAATTATCTCCATTGTCTCCAATTGAGAGTTATACTTCAACCATACTCTAAGATTATATAGGTAGTGCTCGTAGATATACTCAGCAAGTGGATGTGCATATCCATGTCTTATGAAAACACGATGTCGCATGTCATTAGACATCTTGTATGATAGTGGCAAAACACTCTTCCAACGTTGGGTTCGCCTCACCCTATTTGATTCACCAAATATAACTACTAAATGATGTATAAAATACAAAACACTATTCTAAAGTTCTCAATAAAATTATTTTCATACTGTTTAGGGAGAACCTCCACAGCTAGAGACCACCGTTCTATTCCCCTGTTACCCCCGCTCGACCCAGCTACACTCTTATTACCTGAAAGGAATTGTGAAGCAAAAAGATTAGCACAACTAGTCCAGTAAAGAATATCATGACTAAAGATAATTAAATTATAGCCTTCATCAGTAATAAATCAGAGATTTAGAACATATGGTAGATGATAAAATTTTTCAACCATAGTTGCAGTGGAACGAACAATCCATTAGAAGAGTTAAATAGACCATAAAGTCTATTATCTTCTCCATGTTAAAAGTCCACCAACAATATTTTATCCCTATAACATCAATCAACAGTTTCTGGTCCACAATCATATGAATAACTCATAATCATAATTGTGGTTCTAAATTCCTCTTCTCATCCAGGACGAAGATAATTTTCATCACATGTCTTTACCCGAAACATCAAAGATCATGGTTATACAAAATCAGAGTTCCTGTTCATAATCATACTAATAAATTTATCTTTGCACTACGGGCCAAAGATATTCGTCAACTGTTCATCTTTGCACTACTGGACAAAGATATTCAACAATAGGTCATCTTTGCACTACAGGCCAAAGATATTCAACAACAAATCATCTTTGCACTACAGGCCAAGGATATTAATATCTCAAAGAAATATATAATCATTTCAGAATTTATATAAACAATAATTATAACCATGTTGATCAATTCACCTTTTCACTTAAGCTAAAGATATTCAATTATAAATTCAATGGTCATGATCATACCAGTCAACAATTCATCTTTGCGCTACTGGCCTAAGGGAACCCATAGTCACGATTATACCAATAATCTACCCATCTTTACACTCAAGTCAAAGAGAAATTTCATCACCAGGATTATAAAAATGTTATATATGATAATAAAAATAATATGATCAACAACTGCATTTAATTTCAAGAGTAAGATTCATAAATCAACGATAATTTAGTCAGAAAAAAACTAATTTTGTCGTGAATAGTACCTGTGAATAGTAACTCGTGAATAGTAACTCATGAATAGTAACTCATGAATAGTAACTCGTGAATAGTACTCTATATTCGTACATAGTACCGTATACGTAAATAATGTCATATACGTAAATAGTGTCATATACGTGAATAGTGTCGTATACGTGAATAGAGCCATATACGTGAATAGTAACCCCGACATGAAAAAGGTAGAAATTCCACAATAAAATCTATACCAATATTTCGGCATAATAATATTGAAGAAAATAATATCATTTACGAAGTAAATAACATCCTTTACTATCCCTTACCTCAAAAGAATAGTACTTCTGGCTGGAATTTGGGATGTAATGCCGAAGAAAACTTGCACTGAATAGAAACTCTCAAATTATCTAAATACTTACAAAATACGCTCGATAATATAAAGAGAGAGAGAAAAAAAAAAACTTGTTTCTGGTGTGATTTGCAATTCTAACTAAGTACCCTATTTATAGAAAAATGCTAGAACGCTATTGTAGACTAAAATTTAATAAATTAATATTTTATTAAAAAAATCTACGCCCACCATCTTTGCCCAAACTTCAGCCACCACAATTAGGACCCACCAATTCAGTAATTTTCCATACCAACCAAAAGTGGGGCCCACCCTTATTTTTAATAAAAATATTTATTCTCTGAAACTTCAATAATTTATAATAAATAGCCCTTTTATCAAAAAAAATATGAATTTTATGTCCATTCCATAGGAAATTAAATTCTCTACAACTTTGTATGTTTAAGTTTTTCCAAATTCCAAACGAAAAATGACTTAAATCCACATACGGACGATTTTCAACACATCTTAAAATTCATAACAAATCATACGTTAATATTTAACGGTTCAAAATTTGTGGACATATACTCAACTTATATGTTATATCCAAAAATCATAACGATCCAACGGTCGGATTAAAATTATAACTCACGCAATAGAGTTTTAAGAACACTGATTTGATTTTCGGAATATAAGTCCCTCGTACCAGTTTCACTCAAACAGTCACCACGAAAAATCCACAAAGAATATTTGGGTGATTCAAATTTCTACGTTTATCTTACTTCCAGGGTTTTCTTTTGACATATGGCTCTTCTCCTAACTCATTATACACAAAGAGTTATGGATTTTACAAAATCAAGTAATAAACTAATTTTTCTGAAAATCCCATATTTTGTTCTTCTTTTGATTTCTAGATTTCTCTCATTTGATTCATGCACCGTGAATTTAGTGCGAAAATATCACCATTATTATATTATTATATAACCACATTATACATTTATAATGTAAGATAAAATATCAATTTTCAACAATTGACACTTTTCTAAGAATTCCTCCATTCTGGCAAAATACTGATAAAACACCTCAGCATTAATTCCTTCATTTATATCCACACAAAATAATTATTTCCTTATCATATAATTCAATAAATAATTATTCACAAATAATATTACTGTAATCACAATTATGACAACTGTGTCGCTCCTGTGAAAGAGGGGCTTTCCGATAAGGATTTCTCTTTATCATGCGCCAATTAGGTGACCAAACCCTTTCCTGTATGTAACTTTCTTAGACATTGCCAATAATGCTATATAACAATATTATTTAATTAATCAATTATTGATCCGATAATGGAGATATCAGCAAAGGACAATTATTGAAACAACGATAATAAAAATATCAACATAGCAATTATTGAATCAATAAAGTAAAATATTGAACATAAATTACTATAACAATTATTGAGTAGTGCCTTTACGTAAGAATCAATAATTCAAATATATTGTGCAATACCATGTGCATCGTGTAACCACGCCAGACATCAGATTTTAACCACCGGGTATTCCAACAAAGATAATCTCAGAACCATTACGTCGTTATTTATAAAAACTCAAACTTGTCATTTTTTTCATCCGATAGTTATTCATATGGGGCCCATAATTGGTCAGGTGTCAGTCAGACGATTATTCTTCTTCACGATAATAATATTCCATGACCAAACGAATATTCCCTGACAACAATGAGTATTTTATAACCACTTGCTTATTTAAAATATTTACATATATCACCCTTAACTTTAAACTTTTATCAATTTAACTATTTACTAAATAGAAAAAATTGAATACTTTTATTTCATAAAATTTGGGGTCTTACAATCTACCCTACTTATGAAATTTTGTCCCCAAAATTTACGTACCTGGTATTTCGAATAGTTGAGAATACCTTGCTTTCAAATTTCATCTTCCTTGTCATCATGATTTCTCCATTGCTTATTCTAGAATACAGCTTCAAAACAAAGGTTAATTGACATATCATAATTTGTCAATTTATCAAGTAAGAAATTTCAGCTTAAGTAAGTCACACACTAGCGAAGTATATTACTCGTCTCTCTCCCTTCCTAGTTCTACACTCAGATTTTCGCCAGCAACCATATCCCTAAGCTCTAATACCAAATGTGACTTTAGACACCAACTTGTGTCAGCACCTCACCAGGGTACCTATCAGCTTGCCACCACAGAACGGCGTCCCCTACGAAGAGTCTGGCTTCGGTGCATCCCCATCAATAGGAAGTCACCAGATAGAGGCTCGGGGCTCTTTACTTATGACTCTGATACCAAATGCAACGCCCCCAAAATAGGTCCATTCCACCCAACCAATTCTAAGTCGCCACGAAATACACTCAATGCAATTACCAAATACAAACTTCATTATTACAATTGTCGTGCAAAAATACGACAACACATATGTTGTGAGTTTTACTACAAATAGATACCAACTGTGACTCTCATCCCTTTACCTGGATATCACCTCACATTGATACTGTAGACACTCAAAATTTTCTTTTCCTTTTACTAACCATGCAGGAGGGCAAAAACATCTTTTTCACACTCTAGAGATAACCCTAGAGGACCACAACATCAATTTTAACCCCTAAGATAGTCATACAAGATCCAATTTCCAACCCCAGAGATAACCCCAGGAAAACAGTTTCCAACCCCGGAGATAACCCCGGGAAAGTCAGTTTCAACCTCGGAGATAGCCCCGGGGGATCAAGATCAAAGCCTGGAGATACCCCAGGAGGTCAAGCCAACCCAAAGATAACCCTGAGGACATTCAAAGTTAACATCAAGTCAACCTCAAAGATAACCATGAGAAAAGACTGCTACAACTGTGAGGAAACCGAAGATAACCCTGGGAGGGGCAAAAAGGTCATTTTGCCAACTCAACTTCAACTCACACTGAATCAAATCATTTCAACTGAAATTACTCCAATAGAAGTCCCACGAGAACCATATCTTAACTTTCGAGCGCAAACTATGCAAAACGGCTCAACGGACTACCTGACGGAAACCCAGGAATGCCATGTCGGTCATGGACCCATCTTCCTGAATCAAAAAAGGGCAAATCCTATATCATTGTGTAGCTCTCGAAAAGAGCTTTCTGGAATGATATGGCACGCTTCCATCGGTCTCCCAGATTGAAAGTTATGAACGACCGAGCGAACAGCGCGTTGTTCGAATATACGTACTTCGACATGGCGGACCCACACTGCCCGGGGCACCCCCGGGCAGCCGCAGGTACACCTGCTACTAGGTGCCATAGGTAAACCTGCGACTCCCCCCTCTATAAATAGCGGGGTTGGGGTGCCCATTTTACAAGAGAAAACGGCGAGGAAGCCCTGCCCAATTTGCTCTGCACTCACCCCATGCAGTGTACTTTCTCATTTTAAATACATGTGAGCTCATATATAGCTTCTTTTGTACCTACAAAAGCCAGTGTTTAGCCACTTTAAAGATATAGAAGTCTTCTTTGGCAGTCAACTGTAAGTCTTCTCACACACTTTAAAGCCTTTCTCTTCATCTTTGCACACACCCTTCTACACATTGAGAGTCGTGTTGCTTGCTTTTGCCCGGACTTCGGTCCGTGGTTTCATTTCAGTTTGTAAATTTATATATATATTGACTAACATTATCAAGTTATGCCTCGATTGAGCCTAGACTTCGGTCTGGAGCGTTTATTTGCTTTAATATATATATATATATATATATATATATATATATATATATATATATATATATGAATCGAACTTTGTTCGATGAGCCTAGACTTCGGTTTGGAGCGTTTATTGCTTTAATTAATATATATTTATATATATTAATTGTGTGTCGAACTTTGTTCGATGAGCCTAGACTTCGGTCTGGTGCATTTACTGCTTTTATATATATATATATATACTTACATATATGAACTATTGTCGGACTTTGTTCGATGAGCCTGAATTTTACATCCTGTGCGTTTACCCGCTTTTGCTGAGAAGGATCGTGAGAAAACTGCATTCATCACTCCTTGGGGAACATTTTGCTACAGACGATTATCATTCTGCCTCATCAACGCTGGAGCTACCGATCAGTGAGCCATATGGCTCTTTTCCACGATCTAATGCATATAAATAAAAAAAAAAAAAAAGAAAAAAGAAAAAGCTCTTCAACAGGTTCTACAGTTGCTGCCTTACCATCGGCAGGTTCTACAGATGGCTTCGGAGTTTGAAGAAAAATCCTTCCTCCGCATTCCTCGGAATAGGAATGATTTTGCGGATGCGTTAGCAACCTTGGCCTCCTTGATCAACATACATGATAAGGAAGACATGCCAACCCTCACATTTGCACAACAAAAGGCTCCAGCCTATGGGAATTATATTGGAGAAGTATCGAATGAGCTACCTCCCATCCAGCACCCTTGATATCAGCATATCAAAGAGCACTCACAAGATAGATCTACACCCGCTGAGGCGAGCCCGAATGAGAAAAGGCGGATCCATCGACTTGCTAGGAAATTCTACCTGAGCGGAGATGCACTCTAAAAAAGAGATGCAAGACTAGGTCTCCTCAGATATTTGGACTAAGACCAAGCTCATAGACTCGTGGATGAGATCCATGGTGGAGTATGTGACCCCCACATGAGCGATCCTCTACTTGTAAAGAAGATCCTGCAACAGAAAATTTCGACTACGACAGTTCAAACAACACGACTTGATTTTGAAAAAGATCATTGACAACCAAGCTCGGTCTAAATCAAAATTCTCCCCAAACTGGGAAGGCCCGTTTATTGTCAAGGAGATATTGACAGAAGGCGCTTTTAGATTATAGGAAATGGACGACAATGAATTTCCGCAACTCATCAATTCAGACACCGTGAAACGGTACTATGTCTGAGGTTACCATCAAACAAACATCCTGGTTTTGGATCATCAGATCACCAGTCATTTCAGGTTCTTTAACCCTCACTACATATAGCCTTTCTTTTTTACCCATCTGCCCCTCAGGGAAAAACACACTTTTCAAACCAGCAGCCTGGTTTCACTTCATTTCCTACAACTTTGATTATCCCACCAGAGATTAAACCTTTCAAACCTTCAATTTATCCTGTACATGGGATTAAACTTTTCACCTGCAATCCGCCCTACACAAAGGGCGAACTACGCCGACCTGATCTCCTCTTCAATAGGAGTACGTAGGCAACCATCTTTATGGCCCAGCCATAATAAAACAAAAACAACAAAAACATTTCTACGCCCTTCACCTTACAAAAATAACAAAAACATTCCAACACCTTTTCTGCCACATACAGCGTTGAACCTCTTACACCAGGGCGAACTACGTCGACCTGATCTCCCCAATACACGGGAGTACATAGACAGCCATCTTTATGGTCCGGTCTCACCATAGAAAAAATAAAAATAAACACATTCATATCCGTAACCACATACAAAAACAAGTCCCAAGACACCAAAGATGGTAGGGAATACACACAGATCGATGATCCATTCTTAAAATCCTGAGATATCTCATTGTCCATCCATCAAGGAGGAGTTCAGAATACATCCAGATCACAAAGTCCTGGAGAAACAAGCAAATATCAAGCAAGTAAAAAGGCACAACTAAAAGGGAAGTGAATCAACATATATCTCCCTGCCATATATAATGTTGTTTGATATATACAATGTGTACTGTACATGACAAAATGGCTAAGCCAGTCTGTGCAGGAAAATACAAGCCCATCTACAAATCAGTGTATATGCGGGCTATCAAGTCCAACATGGATTCCCTCTCAGAAGAAGGAGGTAACGCTGTGATCTCCTACCAAAGGGTCTCTACACGAGCCAACAAATCCACCGCCAACTACATGTGATATTTTGGGCAGATATAGCGCTATCCCACTCAACAATCACTACATCTCTGGATGATATGGCATCATCTCGCTCAACAACAGCGGTATCCCTATGAGTTAGAGCATCATCTCTCTCAACTAGAGCGACATCTCTACCATAAAGAGCTATCAACATTAAACCCCACATTCACTACCTGTTCACCATATGGTTCAGAGGTAAAAGCTTCTCGCGATCTCGACATCATATCAGCCCATCTGTCAAAGCAACAACCCCAGACAACAAGCAAGGTTGGGGCAATTTCAAAATTGGCGATAACCGGATATTGGATCCCTTACGACAAGATTGGGGTCAATCTCGAAAGCAGCGACAACTCAACACTGGGGCATTTATCAACCATCCTAAAGTAGAAAATGCACCAGTCAGCGCCATCATCATGGTTTATCATCATCTTAATGGCGATTCAGATATTATTCAATCGCGACTTGGTCAACAAAGAGAGTTTCTCATATGAATCCTCGACAACAACTTGCGAAGGACTAGGGCATTTTGCGATTCCAAGGAAGGAAAGGAGTTTAAGGCAAGGATAAGCCTCTCATCAAAAGAAGGGGCAGAACTCCTGAAAGAAATCATGGCGACATAAACGTGCCCCTACGAAAGAAGGGGAAAATTCTCAAAAAAGTTCTTAACTCAGGAGCAGAAGGCCAACGACGAAAGGTCTAGCGAAGGAAATCCTCATCATCAAATGTGCCAACCGACGTCAAATTCTCACAAGTCGAGACCACTACAACGAAATTCAAATTTGGGTAGCGAAAGAGCGAGCTGCACCTTCCAGGGATATTAGCGGTATTCAGGCCATCAGTTCAGCCGAGTTACGAATCAAAAGCTCAAGGAAATGGGGCACCTGGCCCCAACAGCGAAAGGAAACTCCAAATCACCTCAGAAAGGGTGAGCGAAGGTATCGGAAGATCCGGTATTCTAAACCATTGGAATCAATTCAGTGCAACATCAAGATAGTCCAGCGATGAAAGCTTTGTATACCACCATTTGAGTGGGAGCCGAAATAGTTTGGCGATCAGCAGGGTAGGCACCGTTGCAAACTACCAGCGAATACATCGGGAGGGTCTGGTGATTTTCAGAACGTCATCCCCATCAGAGATATGGAAAACATCTCAACTTATCTTCATCAAACAAGCATCAACGATTAAATGCCAAACCATTAGAGTCAACACCAGCATAGGCATCAGCAATGATCGGTAAAGGTAAAGTGATTTGCGAAAACATTTTAAATATTCATCATAACATTCATTTACATTGCGATATGTGATTTGCGATATGCGATATGCGAAATGCGATATACGAAATGCGATGTGCGAGTTACGAATTGCGATTTGGCCAAATGCGAAAAGTGATGTACGATGTGCAAAATGCGATGTGCGATTTACGAACTGCGATTTGTGAAAACATTTTCACATTCATCATAAACATTCACTACATTGCAATTTGCATCATTATAAATACCTTGGCATGTTTCAAGTGTCTACTAATTTTCATCATGTCCATTCCATTGCATTCCATGAACAAAATAAAGAGGGGCATCTGTAGACACTCGAAATTTTCTTTTCCTGTTACTAACCATGCAGGAGGGCAAAAGCGTCTTTTTCACACTCTAGAGATAACCCTAGAGGACCACAACATCAATTTTAACCCCGGAGATAGCCATACGAGATCCAGTGTCCAACCCTAGAGATAACCCCGGGAAAACAGTTTCCAACCCCGGAGATAACCCCAGAAAAGTCAGTTTCAACCTTGGAGATAGCCCCGGGGGATCAAGATCAAAGCCTGGAGATAGCTCCAGGAGGTCAATCCAACCTCAGAGATAATCCTGAGGACATTCAAAGTCAACATCAAGTCAATCTCAGAGATAACCATGAGAAAAGACTGCTACAACTGCGAGGAAACCGGAGATAACCCTGGGAGGGGAAAAAAGGTCATTTTGCCAACTCAACTTCAACTCACACCAAATCAAATCATTTCAACTCAAATTACTTCAATAGAAGTCCCACTAGAACCATATCTTAACTTTCGAGCGCAAACTACGCAAATCGGCTCAACGGACTACCTGACAGAAACCCGGGAATGCCATTTCGGTCATGGACCCATCTTCTTGGAATCAAAAAAGGGCAAATCCTATGTCATTTTGTAGTACTCGGAAAGAGCTTTCTGTAATGATATGGCACGCTTCCATCAGACTCCCAGATTGAAAGTTATGAATAACCGAGCGAACAGCGCGTTGTCCGAATGTACGTACTTCGACATGGCGGGACCCACGCTGCCCGGGGCACCCCGGGCAGCCACAGGTACACCTGCTACTAGGTTCCGTAGGTAGACCTGCAGCTCCCCCCTCTATAAATAGAGGGCTTGGGGTGCCCATTTTGCAAGAGAAAACGGCGAGGAAGCCCTGCCCAATTTGCTCTGCACTCACCCCACGCAGTGTACTTTCTCATTTTAAACACATGTGAGCTCATATATAGCTTCTTTTGTACCTACAAAAGTCAGTGTTTACCCACTTTAATGATATAGAAGTCTTCTTTGGCAGTCAACTTTAAGCCACCTCACACACTTTAAAGCCTTTCTCTTCATCTTTACACACACCCTTCTTCACGTTGAGAGTCGTGTTGCTTGCTTTTGCCCAGACTTCGGTCCGTGGTTTCATTTCAGTTTGTATATATATATATATGGCAAAAAACACTTTTTCACCACCGTGGTTGTAGTATTTTAAGCAATTAGTCACTGTGCTTTTAAAATATTCAATTATCCCACTGTGTTTTTTAAAAATATTCAATCAGGCCATTCCGTCCATTTTGTAAACAGACGTTAACAAATCTGCTCTTGTTTCCTACATGGCTTTTTTTTTTAAAATAAACAATTACGTGGTATATCCTTATGTGGCAACAAAATAATTTTTTAATGGATTTTCTTTATAATTTTTTCTTGTCAAACAAAAAAATAAAATAATAAAATCATTATGTGGTAAAAAAATAATTAAAATAATAATATAATTAAAATAAATATTTTAATTTATGTTTTATAATTTTTTCTTCCTTTTATCTTTTCCTTTCTTTTAATAATTATTTTTATTTTAAAATTAATTCCAAATTATACAAATAATATATCAAAATTTTTGTATCAATGAGATCTATTACAACATTACATTAATTTCAACAAAATTAAAAATAAAAAATCATTAATTACGTGGCAAAAAATAATTAAAATATTAATAAAACTAAAATAAATATTTTAATTCATTTTCTTTATTTATATTCTTTTCCTTATCTCTTTCCTTTCTTTTTTATTAATTATTTTTATTTTAAAAATTAATACTAATATATATTTTAATGATATAAAAAAATAAGTACACAATTAACATAAAACAAAAAAATTTGATACAATTAGCAAAAATTAGTTAAACAAATAACATAAAAATTAAAAATAAAAATTATAAAAAAAATGATTTTTATTTTATTTTTTTTTTGAGAAGAAAAATTATAAAGAAAATCCATTAATACAAATAATATATCAAAATTTTTGTAACAATGAGATCTATTACAACATTACATTAATTTCAATAAAAAATAAAAATAAAAAATCATAAATTATTTTTATTTTTAAAATTAATTATTTTGAAATTAATTAATTATTTTAAAATTATTATTTTATTTTTATTTTTAAAATTAATTATTTTAAAATTATCACCATGGTCGCCTCGAAAAAATATAGCAGGATAATTTTTACTAATTGCATTAAATTTTTTATTTTATGTTAATTATGTACTTATCTTATTTATATAATTAAAAAAATGAAAAGAGATAAGAAAAAATACAAATAAAGAAAATGAATTAATCATGTGAATAATATATAATTTTTATCAAAAATTATATCCGAAACTCGTAGTTTTTTATCTTTTTTCCAAATAATACAAATTATCATAAAATAGAAAATTAGCTATAAAATAAAAATAAAATAAAATATTAGTTTGATTGAGATGGCCATGGTGATAATTTTAAAAATAATTAATTTTAAAATAAAAATAAAATATTAATTTTAAATATAATTAATTAATTTTAAAGTAAAATAATTAATTTTAAAATAAAAATAAAAATTAATTTTAAAATAAAATAATATTTTCCCCTTTTTTTTACTTTTATCCAAAATGACATTTTATGCACAAAAATAACATTTTAATATTACAAAATTCTTCTTTTGTCCCCAAATTTATCATATTTTCATCTTCTTCATATTATCATATTAAAATTAATTTTTTATTTTTATTTTTAAAATTTATTATTTTATTTTATAATTAATTAATTATTTTAAAAATTAATATTTTATTTTTATTTTTAAAATTAATTATTTTTAAAATTATCACCATGGCCATCTCAATCAAACTAATATTTTATTTTTATTTTTATTTTTATAGCTAATTTTCTATTTTATGATAATTTGTATTATTTGGAAAAAATGATAAAAAAAAAAAGCCAACCAGGCTTTCTCCCGCCCAGTCAGCAAAGACACGTAATTTTTTATTTTTTTTCAAAAAGCCACGTAAGCAAATTGTTAACATCCATCTACAAAAATGGACGAAATGGCCTGATTGAATATTTTTAAAAAACACAGCGGAATAATTGAATATTTTAAAAGCACGGTGGCTAATTGCTTAAAACACTACAACCACAGTGGTGAAAAAGTGCTTTTTGCCATATATATATATATTGACTAACATTATCGAGTTATGCCTTGATTGTGCCTAGACTTCGGTCTGGAGCGTTTATTTGCTTTAATATATATATATATATATATATATATATATGAACTGTGTGTCGAACTTTGTTCGATGAGCCTAGACTTCGGTCTGGAGCGTTTATTGCTTTAATATATATAAATATATATTTATATATATTAATTGTGTGTCGAACTTTGTTCGATGAGCCTAGACTTCGGTCTGGTGCGTTTATCGCTTTTATATATATATACTTATATATATGAACTGTTGTCCGACTATGTTCGATGAGCCTGGATTTTGCATCCGATGCGTTTACCCGCTTTTGTATATATATATATATATATATATATATATATATATATATGAACTGCTGTCGAACTCGATTCGATCACTGATTTTACATCCGATCGTTTATTGCTTATATATATATATATATATATATATATATATATATATATATATATATATATATATATATCCCATCCCACACAGAGTTTACTTACGTGGTGGTTGATCGCTTTTACCGCTTTCTTTACGCTTAGCTCGCCGGAGTTTACTTAAGTGGCGCTTTGATCGCTTTAGTACGACTTTTCTTTACATTTTGTGCCACACGTTTCCTTCATGGGCGGTTGACCATATTCTGACTTTTTATTTATTTTTCGTCCCGCTGAGTTTTCTCCATGGCGGTTGATAGCTTTTACAACTTTATTTACATTTCGATCCCCATGGAGGTGCTTCGTGGTTGGTGATCATGTCTCAGATATATATTTACTGCCTTTTATATATATACCGCTTATCGCTTTCATATAAATTATGGGTATCATATACTTTAGAAATCATGTGATCACAGATTCAAATTTATTGGATCTAGATTCGGTTCCTCGTGATAGACATTTTCACCATGGCGACTTGTAAATTATTCTGCGGTGTCTGAATTTCCTCAGATGGTTTTCATACCCATGAGGAAGTCGGTATTATTTTATATATTGTTCTCGTACGGATGCCTCACTCTGTTAAATAAAATCAATCAAGCCAAACACTTAATAAAATGGGAGTGTAAAAGGTCTCAATTACTATTGAGCATCAGGGTTTGAAAAACCTCTTTTATAATACATCACTGCCATATCTTGCTAAAAACTGAATTTTTACATAAATTCAAACCCTATGTATATAGGTGCGAACGAGGCCTCGCACTACTTCCAAATTACAACACATTGACCCACACACACACACATTAAGATAATAGTTTCTTGAAAAGAGGCGGTCACCGTGGTAACACGGATGTCAGGGGGTGCCTAACACCTTCCCTCCGCATAACCAAGTCCCCACCCTAATGAATCTTGGTTTCACCAATTCGCTTAGCGTTGTCTCATCATCGGGTCAATGTGCAAACCTTTTCTCATTGTGTTGGTACAACCATGTAAAAACCAATGGCGACTCTTAACAAATCCATCGTCAACATTATACATGTTTGGACCTTTTTAACTTGTTTTTTCAAACAAGTCTCACCTAAAATGAGAACACCAAAGAACAAGTAACGGAAAGGGACAACTAAAAATCCCGACGTCGACAGATACCTTACAGTGGTACCTTACATAAAGGTACAGTTAATAACTGTTTTAGAGATTAAAATCTTCAGAAAATGCTCAAGGAAACCTTCGTACATGGGAGGCCATGCATCTAAGTTATAATAAATATCATATGACTGGAGAATTATCCTTGGTTGACCCAATAGACCCCCAAAGAAAAACAAGAAGATTGCTATCATGTTCTTTCCAATGCTGAGTCTTCTCTTGACATATAATTATTTTCATTGTCTCCAATTAAGAGTTATACTTCAACCAAACTCCAAGATTATATAGGTAGTGCTCATAGATATACTAAGCAAGTGGATGTTCACAACCATGTCTTATGATAACACAAAGTCACATATCATTAGACATCTTGTATGATAGTGGCAAAACACCCTTCCAACGTTGGGTTCGCCTCACCCTATTTGATTCACCAGATATAACTATTAAATGATGTATAAAATACAACACACTATTCTAAAGTTCTCCATAAAATTATTTCCATACTGTTTAGGGAGAACATCCACAGCTAGAGACCACCGTTCTATTCCCCTGTTACCCCCGCTCGACCCAGCTACACTCTTATTACCTGAAAGGAATTATGAAATGTATAAGTGAGCACAACTAGCCCAGTAAAGAATATCATGACTAAAGATAATTAAATTATCAATAGCCTTCATCAGTAATAAATTAGAGATTTAGAACATATGGTAGATGTTAAAACTTTTCAACCATAGTTGCAGCGGAATGAGCAATCCATTAGAAGAGTCAAATAGACCATAAAGTCTATTATCTTCTCTATGTTAAAAGTCCACCAACAATGTTTTATCCCTATAACATTAATCAACAGTTTCTGGTCCACAATCATATGAATAACTCATAATCATAATTGTGGTTCTAAATTCCTCTTCTCATCCAGGACGAAGATAATTTTCATCACGTGCCTTTACCCGAAACATCAAACATCGTGGTTATACCAAATCACAGTTCCTGTTCATAATCATACTAATAAATTCATCTTTACACTACGGGCCAAAGATGTAAGACCCCAACTTTTATAAATAAAGATGAATTTTCTATAAATATTATTTTTGAATATTATGGAGTAAATTTGATATAATGTTATAGTTGTGGGTAATATTTATAAATTTTGCAAAGTAAAGCAAGTTGTTATAAAATATTCGTTTGGTCGGGGATTATTCTTTTTGTCGGGAATATTCGTACGACGATACAATCATTGGTGGACCCCATTAATGGAATTATTGTTTGATTAAAAAAACGACAAAAAAATACTTTTTATGAAAATAACGGTGGAGGTGTTACCGTTAAAACCGTTGAACTACCCTTAGTAAAAGTACGATGTACGGCGTGGTTGCATAAGTAGCACACTCAGATTGATTATCGATGCTTACGTGAGAAGTCACTCACCTATACTCAATTATTACTACGAATTATCTTGATCACATCTCTTATATTATTGATTCAATTATTATCACAAAGATCATCTCAGATAATATGTAATATTATTAAATCAATAATTGAGACGACAAGTTATAAATGATTAATAATTGTTGAAAGATTAAATATGTGTTAATTAAAAATAAAATGATTTGTGGTAATATTTATTCAATCCTTGATGTATATAAAGAGTCTATTATGAGACGTTTGTGGTAAGTTTGGTTATTTTATGGTGGGGCCCATATGTCATTTAAGAGTCTCTTCGTCAATTGTAATTATCTTCGTCAATAGTAATTACCTTTTTCAATAGTAATTACCTTTACCAGACGTTAAACCACTTGCCGTTTCATATTACAGACGTCGAACCAATTGTCATTTCACATTACAGGCGTCAAACCACTTGGTGTTTCACATTACAGGCGTCAAACCACTTTTCTTTTCACATCACCAGTCGTCAAGCCACTTGCCATTTCACATTTCAAGTGCTAAGCTAGAAATCTTCTATAAATAGAGGCCTAGTGCTTCATTATTTTTCACGAATTCATTCAAGCTATAGAGAGAGAAAGTATAGAGAGAATAAGAGAGAAAGAAGAGGAGTATTCTGTTACTGTCCTACTGCAGTATTCAATCTCCTACTAATGTAAGGAGTGTTATTCTTTCTTATTCATGAAGAGAACTGTTGTTATTCCATTGCTTATTATTCTGTTAGAATAACTTGTATACGCTGATTTACCCTATACTTGGTGACATTCTTCTATTATTCTCGCTGGAACATCCTATCTGTGGTGTTTTACACCGGACTGGTTCCGCCTCTTTATTATTATTCTGCTGGAACATCCTCGCTCTGCATGTGTTTTACACCGGACCGGTTCCGCCTTTTATTATTATTATGTTGGAACATCCTGTCGTGTGTTTTACACTCGGACTGGTTCCGTCTTTATTATTCTGTTAGAACATCCCAGCGCTTGCAAATTTTGCCTAACCTGGTTCCGTTATTATTATTCTGTTGGAATAAGTTGTCTATGCGAAGTACCACATGCATGGTGATTTCTTTTGTTATTCCATTCTTTATTATACTCAGTTAGTTAAAGTTTTGACTTCTATACTCCATGAAATTAGTAGAATATCCTTTATATTTGCGCTTCATCTAGTATCTTTTCATGGAAATATTCTTCTGATCATTCTTGAATTTTACTCTACAAAGCAGTATCATGTTGACAATTTGGACATTATTAGTTCCTGGATAAATTAATTCTTGAACTTGTTTTATTGAATTCTTATATCATTGTCATCATCCTCATGTTTATGTTATGTTGAAAGTCATCTGTGGCCTGTAGTGCATAGATGGACTTGGTATGATTAAGACCAGGGATTATTCGGTGTAATCATGACCGTAATGTTACAAATGATGTGGCAAAAGTTATCATTGGCCTGTAGTGCATTGATGGACGGTTGTTGGCATAATCCTGACCATTAATGAATACACGAATGTCCTTGGCTGTAGTGCATGGATAATTTGTGGTCGTGATACTAAAGAATATCCTTGGCCGTAGTGCAGGGGTGATTCGATGATGTGGATTATTTATTAAGTCGAGTCCCAAATATAAAAGTCATGAAAAACCTTTTAAATCATAAAAGATAGTAGATTTTATTCTCTACTTGACTCTTTTAATGGATTGCTTGTTCCACTACAGTTAAACTTGATGTTGTTATATTTTATCGCTTTAAACATCATTGAAGGTTAATGATAATTTATTCTGCATTATCTTAGTCATAATATTTCTTACTGGGCTAGTTGAGCTCACCCTTTCTTTCACTATTCTCTTCAGGAAATGAGAACATAGCAGGGACTTGTCGGGGAACGGAGTGACGGTCCAGAGGATAGCATTAGTAGTCCTCACTATTCTATGAAATAGTGTGTTAATAATTGTAATGAGGACTCCTTTTGAGTTTGTATAATCTCTAGTAGACAATAATTGTATTCAAACTCATAGTTATGTTTTTGTCGTATTGTACATACCGGCACAAATGTATTAGTAAGTTGTATTTGAATTTTGTACTATGTATCTGATGACCCAAGATGGGTGATGTATACCTAATTTTGGGGGCATCACAGTTGGTATCAAAGCTTAGGGATATGATCCCTGGCTAAGATGTGAGAATAGTACTAGGAGGTGAGAGACGGGAAATTCTTTCGCTAGAATGACCTACCAAAGTTTATGTGGTATTTAATTGGTCGGTTAGAATGTAGGGATAATATGTTACATGTCAATTAACCTTTGTTTTGTGGCAGTATCTAAAAATGACATCCGAGAATGTTGAGAATAGCAATGGAGCACAGGTGACAGTTGATTCACCACATATCAATAATCAGGATAATGTGCATCAGGAAGGCGACAATCCTCATGCAAACAACAACACTGACCAAATGATGAATGATCAAATGTTTAGGGGCTTAATGCAATTCATGCAACAGTAGGCGAGAGCGGCTCCTATCCAAAATGCAAGTGAAAACACTGGAAACTCTCGGGCGGTCACCGCTAAACAGTTCAAGGAGCTGGGACCACCGGAGTTTAAGGGAGAGCCAAAACCACTTATGGCAGAAGCATGGATAAAGCAGATCACCAAGATATTTGATGTCTTGGGATGCTCTGAGGAGCAAAAGGTACCCTTTGTCGCCTTCATGTTGCGCGGAGAGGCAAATTACTGGTGGGAATCGGTAAAACGTACTCAACCTGCCGTACTGAAGATGTCTTGGGAGATGTTCCAAGATCTGTTCAACGACAAATACGTTCCCGAAAGTATTCGTCACATGAAGGAGGTGGATTTTATCAAGTTGGAACAAAACAATATGACCGTGTCGCAATACGAGGCTAAATTTGTGGAGTTATCCCCATATACGTCCCACTTGGTGGATAATGAAGAGAGAATGACACGGATGTTTTAAGAGGTTTGAAGCGAGATACGCTAACATCTTATTTCTCATAAACCGTGTTTATATTCGATATTGTAAATAGGGCTCGATTAGTGGAGCGCGATAACGAGTCAACGCAACTAAAAGAGAGCGGTGAAAAATGATAATACCAATGGTAGAGCGATCATCGAAGCGGTGACAACAAGCGTGGAGGGAATCAACAAAGAAATGGTAACCACTTCCGGTGGTAATCGTACAAAACAATAAGAATGGACATTTCAAGAAGAGGAGATTCAACAATGATGGAAAGACGTCAAGACCAACACCTTTTGTCATTAAGGAAGGAGAACGATCACCTATCATATGTTTCAAATGCGGAGGGAGGGGCACATCACCAAACTCTAGCGATGACGTCTAAAGCATGTTATAATTGTGAAAGAGAAGGTCACTTTAGCCCGATTTTGTCGCTTCACCAAGACAAATTCAAATAAGATGGAGGCAAAGAAAAGTCATTCCTGAAAAGTAAAAATCGGTAGTCAAGGAGAGAGCATTTGTTGTGACCTCCCGTAAAGCAAGGAACTCGAATGAGGTCATCACGGTAAGCTTATCATAAACTCTAACGAAATCTATACTTTATTTGATACCGTTCTACCCATTCTTTTATTTCTCCTACTTGCTTTCAAATCGATTAAATTTGACTCGGAGAAATTAGACTTTGACTTATCTGTGGAAACTCAGATTTGGGAGAAACCTTCATTACATCCATCGCTTATAAGTCTTGTTTGGTTCAAATCGGTACCCTCACACTACCTGTAGATCTTATTTCATTGAAAATACTTGCATTTGACGTGATTCTAGGGATTGATTGGTTAACTACTCATCATGCAAAAATTGATTGTTTCCGTAAGGTTGTTAGCTTTCATATTCCTAATCAACCTATTATGCGAATTCAAGCGACCAAACCATTAAAATCAATCACGGTCATCTCAAACCATAAAGCTATTCCTTTATTGAAAAACGGATGTCAAGCTTTCTTAGCTCATGTCACATATTTAAATAAAAATACGTCAGTTTTGAACGATATTTCTATTGTTAATAAATTTCCTGACGTATTCCCCAAAGAACTTCCTAGCCTACCCCCTGAGCGTGAAATTGAATTTTGTATCGACCTTGAACCCGGTACAAAACCCATTTTCAAAGCCCCATATCGAATGGCTCCTATTGAACTTCAGGAGTTAAAGACCCAACTGCAGGAATTGTTAGACATCGGCTTTATTCATCCTAGTACTTCTCCTTGGGGTGCTCCTGTTCTATTCGTGAAGAAGAAAGATGGGAGTATGCGACTTTGTATTGATTATCGGGAGTTGAATCATGTCACCATCAAAAATAGGTATCCATTGCCATGTATTGATGACCTGTTTGACCAGTTGCAAGGAGCCAAATTCTTTTCAAAGATTGATCTTCATTCCGGATATCACCAATTGAAGATTAGAACTGATGACATTCCAAAGACAGCTTTCAGAACTCGGTACGGGCATTATGAATTCCTAATCATGTCCTTTGGATTGACTAATGCTCCTGCTGCCTTCATGGATATGATGAACCGAGTATTCGAGGAATATTTGGATCACTTTGTGGTCGTCTTTATTAATGACATCCTTATTTATTCCAAAAGCCGTGAAGATCACGAGCAACACTTGAGGCTAACACTCCAAAAGCTTCGTGAATACAAGCTTTATGCCAAGTTGAAGAAATGCGAATTATGGCTTAAGGAAGTAGCATTCCTTGGGCACGTAGTATCAAGTCATGGAATATCTATTGACCCAGCAAAGATTGAAGCAATTCAAAGCCAGGAGCAACCTAAATCAGTGACCAAAGTACGTAGCTTTCTCGTCTTAGCTGGTTATTATCGGAGATTCGTGGAAGGATTTTCTCGAATTGCTACTCCATTAACTCAGCTGACTCGGAAAGATACAAAGTTCGGTTGGAATGAAGAATGTGAGAAGAGTTTTCAAGAACTCAAGAGGAGACTCATTTCAGCACCTGTTCTGACAATACCAACTGGCTCGGAGGGATTTGTCATCTACAGTGATGCTTCGGGCAAAGGGTTGGGATGTGTTCTCATGCAATATGGGAAAGTCATAGCTTATGCCTCAAGACAACTCAAAGAATATGAGAGGAATTATCCTACTCATGATCTAGAGTTGGAAGCTGTTGTCTTTGCACTTACAATTTGGAGGCATTACTTGTATGGGAAGAAGGTGGAGATCTTTACGGATCATAAAAGCCTCAAATATTTCTTTACTCAAAAGGAACTCAACATGCGACAACGACGTTGGCTTGAACTGTTGAAAGATTATGATCATACCATCCAATACCATCTTGAAAAGCGAACGTGGTAGGCGACGCATTGAGTAAAAAGATCATATGCAAGTACGAAAAGCGATATTGTCAACGCAAAGGCCCATTTTGTGTGACTTGCAAAGGATGGAGATAGAGTTAAAGACTCCAGGGACCCATGTGATGATAGCGAATATACGAGTAGAACCGACTTTAATCGATAAAGTTAAAGCTACTCAAGTTACAGACCTGGAGCTGATGTGTATGAGGAAGAAAGTACAAGAAGGTGCTATGCCGGAAGCAAGAATCGATGAAGAAGGAATACTTCGAGTTAACTCCAGACTTTGTGTTCCTAACGACCCTGATTTAAAGTATAAAATCATGATGGAGGTGCACAACACACCGTTTGCAATCCATCCTGGGAGTACCAAAATGTTTCATGATATTCGTCATACATTTTGGTAGAGCAATATGAAGAGAGAGATAGCGTTGTTTATCTCAAGGTGTCTGACTTGTCAACGAGTTAAAGCGGAGCATCAAGTACCAAAAGGTCCATTGCAACCACTTGAAATTCCAGAATGGAAGTGGGAGCACATTACCATGGATTTCAAGCACGGCCTTCCTAAGGTTTCTCAAGGCATAGATGTGATTTGGGTCATTGTTGTTAGATTGACCAAGTCTGCTCATTTCTTACCAATACGAGAAACGTATACACTTGAACGTCTTGCTCGTATGTACATAAATGAGATTGTAAGACTGCATGGTATGCCGGTATCCATAGTTTCTGATCGAAACCCAAGATTCACTTCACGATTTTGGGTTAGTTTGCAAAAAGCTATGGGCACAGACTTACGATTTAGCTCGGCATATCATCCTCGCATGCATCGGACGATGGAGAGGACTATTCAAACTCTTGAAGATCTATTAAGACTCTGTGTCCTTGATTTCAAGGGAAGTTGGGACAAGTTCTTACCATTGGTGGAGTTTTCCTACAACAACAGTTATCAAGCAAGTATTGGCATGGCTCCATTCGAAGCGTTGTATGGAAGAAAGTGTCGTTCTCCAGTATGCTGGGATGAGGTAGATGAAGCAACGTTGTTGGGACCGAATTTTGTACGTATGACTACGGAAAAGATTCAAACGATCTGACAACGTATAAAAACCTCTCAAGATCGACAAAAGAGTTATGCTGATCTTCATCGTAAGGACGTGGAATTCGATATAGGAGATCATGTGTTGTTGCGTGTTGCTCCATGGAAAGGAGTTACGAGATTTGGAAAGAGAGGAAAACTCAATCCTCGATTCATCGGCCCATTTTTAATCCTCGATCAAGTAGGAACTGCGGCCTATAGACTCGCTTTACCGCCAAGTATGTCTCGTGTTCATAACGTTTTTCACATATCCATGTTACGTAAATATGTGAAAGACCCGAACCACATTATTGAGTTAGAACCTGACGCAATAGCGGAAGATTTGACGTATGAAGAGGTTCCTGTTCAAATTTTGGATAAGAATGAACATATTCTACGCTCCAAGGTTATACCTCAAGTCAAAGTTTGTTGGAGAAACCACGATGTTGAGGAAATGACTTGGGAGTTAGAATCTGAAATGAAATCAAGGTATCCTTACCTCTTCGACATACCGTAATCGTACCCTAATTTCGAGGGCAAAATTTCATAAGAAGGGAGGTTGTAAGACCCCAACTTTTATAAATAAAGATGAATTTTCTATAAATATTATTTTTGAATATTATGGAGTAAATTTGATATAATGTTATAGTTGTGGGTAATATTTATAAATTTTGCAAAGTAAGCAAGTTGTTATAAAATATTCGTTTGGTCGGGGAATTTTTTTTTGTCGGAGAATATTCGTATGACGACACAATCATCAGTGGACCCCATTAACGGAATTATTGTTTGGATTGAGAAAACGACAAAAATACTTTTATGAAAATAACTCACGGAGGTGTTACCGTTAAAACCGTTGAACTACCCTTAGTAAAAGTACGATGAATACGCTGTGGTTGCATAAGAGCAGACACTCAGATTGATTATTGATGCTTACGTGAGAAGTCACTCACCTTATACTCAATTATTGCGACAATAATTGTCAGATCATATCTCTTATATTATTGATTCAATTATTTTCACAAGATCATCTCAGATCATATGTAATATTATTAAATCAATAATTGAGACGACAAGTTATAAATGATTAATAATTGTTGAAAGATTAAATATGTGTTGATTAAAATAAAATGATTTGTGGTAATATTTATTCAATCCTTGATGTATATAAAGAGTCTATTATGAGACGTTTGTGGTAAGTTTGGTTATTTTATGGGGGGCATATGTCATCTAAGAGTCTCTTCACAATAGTAATTATCTTCGTTAATAGTAATTACCTTCGTCAATAGTAATTACCTTTACGCAGACGTCAAACCACTTGCCGTTTTATATTACAAAGGCCGAACCAATTGTCGCTTTCACATTACTGCGCTAAACCACTTGGTGTTTCACATTACAAAGTCCAAACCACTTTTCTTTTCACATCACCAAATAAGTCAAGCCACTTGCCTTTTCACATTTCAACTGCTAAGATAGAAATCTTCTATAAATAGAGGTCTAGTGCTTCATTATTTTTCACGAATTCATTCAAGCTATAGATAGAGAAAGTATAAAGAGAATAAGAGATAAAGAAGAAGAGTATTCTCATTACTACTACTGCAGATTCAATCTCCTACTAATGTAAGGGGTGTTATTCTTTCTTATTCATGAAGAGAATCTGTTGTTATTCCATTGCTTATTATTCTCGCTGGAATAACTCAGATACGCGATTTACCTATACTTGGTGACATTCTTATATTATTCTTTGGAACATCCTGTCTGTGTGTTTTACAGGACCGACTTCCGCTCTTTTATTATTATTCTGCTGGAACATCCTGCATCATGTGTTTACACCTGGACTGGTTCCGCTTTTTATTATTATTCTCATTGGAACATCTTGTCTCATGTGTTTTACACCTGGTTCCGCTCTTTATTATTCGCTTAGAACATCCTGTCGCTTGCAAATTTTTTGCCTCGACTGGTTCCATTATTATTATTCTCATTGGAATAACTTGCCTATGCTGCGAAGTACAAAGATGCATGGTGATTTCTTTTGTTATTCCATTCTTTATTATACTCGCTTAGTTAAAGTTTTGACTTCTATACTCCATGAAATTAGTAGAATATCCTTGATATTTGCGCTTCATCCAAAGATCTTTTCATGGAAATATTCTTCTGATCATTCTTGAATTTTACTCTATAAAGTAGTATCATGTTGATAATTTGGACATTATTAGTTCTGGATAAATTAATTCTTGAACTTGTTTTATTGAATTCTTATATCATTGTCATCATCCTCATGTTTATATTATGTTGAAAGTCATCTGTGGCAGATGAGTGCATAGATGGACTTGGTATGATTATGACTGTGAATTATTCGGTGTAATCATGACCGTAATGTTACAAATGATGTGGCAAAAGTTATCATTGGCTTGTAGTGCATTGATGGACGATTGTTGGCATGATCATGACCATTAATGAATACACGAATGTCCTTGGGTCAGTAGTGCATGGATAATTTATGGTCGTGATACTAAAGAATATCCTCGGCAGTAGTAGTGGGGGGTGATTCGATGATGTGGATTATTTATTAAGTCGAGTCCCAAATGATAAAAGTCATGAAAAACCTTTTAAATCATAAAAGATAGTAGATTTTATTCTCTACTTGACTCTTTTAATGGATTGCTTGTTCATTGCAGCTTAAACTTGATGTTGTTATATTTTATCGCTTTAACATTTGTTGAAGGCTAACGATAATTTATTCCGCATTATCTTAGTCATAATATTTCTTACTGGGCTAGTTGAGCTCACCCTTTCTTTCACTGTTTTCTTCAGGAAATGAGAACATAGCAGGGACTAGTCGGGGAATGGAGTGACGGTCCAGAGGATAGCATTAGTAGTCCTCACTATTCTGTGAAATAGTGTGTTAATAATTGTAATGAGGACTCCTTTTGAGTTTGTATAATCTCTAGTAGACAATAATTGTATTCAAACTCACATGTTATGTTTTGTCGTATTGTACACGACAGTTATATTAGTAAGTTGTATTTGAATTTTGTACCATGTATCTGACGACCCAAGATGGGTGATGTATACCTAATTTTGGGGGCGTCACAGTTGGTATCAAAGCTTAGGAATATGATCCCTGGCTAAGATGTGAGAATAGTACTAGGAGGTGAGAGATGGGAAATTCCTTCGCTAGTATGACCTACCTAAGTTTATGTTGTATTTAATTGGTCGGTCAGAATTTAGTGATAATATGTTACATGTCAATTAACCTTTGTTTTGTGGCAGTATCTAAAAATGACATCCGAGAAAGTTGAGATAGCAATGGAGCACAGGTGACAGTTGATTCACCAATTATCAATAATCAGGATAATGTGCATCAGGAAGGCGACAATCCTCATGCAAACAACAACACTGACCAAATGATGAATGATCAAATGTTCAAGGGCTTTATGCAATTCATGCAACAGCAGGGGAGAGCGGCTCCTATCCAAAATGCAGGTGGAAACACTGGAAACTCTCGGGCGGTCACCGCTAAACAGTTCAAGGAGCTGGGACCACCGGAGTTTAAGGGAGAGCCAAAACCACTTATGGCAGAAGCATGGATAAAGCAGATCACCAAGATATTTGATGTCTTGGGATGCACCGAGGAGCAAAAGGTTCCCTTTACCGACTTTATGTTGCGCGGAGAGGCAGACATCGGGGGAATCGGTAAACGTACTCAACTCCGCCAGTCTTTGAAGATGTCTTGGGAGAAGTTCCAAGATCTGTTCAACGACAAATACTTTCCCAAAAGTATTCGTCACATGAAGGAGGTGGAGTTTATCAAGTTGGAACAAAACAATATGACCGTGTCGCAATACGAGGCTAAATTTGCGGAGTTATCCCGGTTTACGTCCCACTTGGTGGATAATGAAGAGAGAATGACACGGATGTTTTTAAGAGGTTTGAAGCCGGAGATACGTCAACATCTTCTTTCTCATAAACTGTGTTTATATTCTGATGTTGTAAATAGGGCTCAGTTAGTGGAGCGCGATAACGAGTCAACGCAACTAAAAGAGAGCAGACGACAAAATGATAATACCAGCGAGAGCAGTCATCGAAGCGGTGACAACAAGCGTGGAGGAATCAACAAAGCGAAATGGTAACCACTTCTATGGTAATCGAGGCCAAAACAATAAGAATGGACATTTCAAGAAGAGGAGATTCAACAATGATGGAAAGATGTCAAGACCAAACACTGTCGTTAAGGAAGGAGAACGACCACCTAACATATGTTTCAAATGCGAAGGGGAGGGGCACATCACCAAACCGCGCTGATGATGTCCCAAAGCATGTTATAATTGTGAAAGAGAAGGTCACTTAGCCCGATTTTGTCTTTCACCAAGACAAATTCACCTAGGATGGAGGCACCAAAAGTCGTCCCTTAAAAAGTCAAAACCGGTAGTGCAAGGGAGAGCGTTTGTTGTGACCTCCCGTAAAGCAAGGAACCCGAATGAGGTCATCACGGGTAAGCTTATCATAAACTCTAACGAAATCTATACTTTATTTGATACCGGTTCTACCCATTCTTTTATTTCTCCTACTTGCGCTCAAATCGATTAAATTTGACTCGGAGAAATTAGAATTTGACTTATCTGTGGAAACTCCGTTGGGAGAAACCTTCATTACATCCACTTTTATAAGTCTTGTTTGGTTCAAATCGGCACCCTCACACTACACCGTAGATCTTATTTCATTGAAAATACTTGCATTTGACGTGATTCTAGGGATTGATTGGTTAACTACTCATCATGCAAAATTGATTTTTCCGTAAGGTTGTTAGCTTTCATATTCCTAATCAACCTATTATGCTTAATTCAAGCGACCAAACCATTAAAATCAATCACGGTCATCTCAAGCCATAAAGCTATTCGCTTATTGAAAAACAGATGTCAAGCTTTCTTAGCTCATGTCACGATTTAAACAAAAATACGCCGCTTTTGAATGATATTTCTATTGTTAATAAATTTCGACATATTCCCAGAAGAACTTCCCCGCCTACCCTCGAGCGTGAAATTGAATTTTGTATCGACCTTGAACCCTAAGAAAAACCCATTTCCAAAGCCCCATATCGAATGGCTCTATTGAACTTCGTGGAGTTAAAGACCCAACTGCAGGAATTGTTAGACATCGGCTTTATTAGTCCTAGTACTTCTCCTTGGGGTGCTCCTGTTCTATTCGTGAAGAAGAAAGATGGGAGTATGCGACTTTGTATTTATTATCGGGAGTTGAATCATGTCACCATCAAAAATAGGTATCCATTGCCACGTATTGATGACCTGTTTGACCAGTTGCAAGGAGCCAAATTCTTTTCAAAGATTGATCTTCGTTCTTGATATCACTAATTGAAGATTAGAACCGATGACATTCCAAAGACGGCTTTCAGAACTCGGTACGGGCATTATGAATTCCTAGTCATGTCCTTTGGATTAACTAATTCTCCTGCTGCCTTCATGGATATGATGAACCGAGTATTCAAGGAATATTTGGATCACTTTGTGGTCGTCTTTATTAATGACATCCTTATTTATTCCAAAAGCCGTGAAGATCACGAGCAACACTTGAGGCTGACACTCCAAAAGCTTCGTGAATACAAGCTTTATGCCAAGTTGAAGAAATGCGAATTCTGGCTTAAGGAAGTAGCATTCCTTGGGCACGTAGTATCAAGTCATGGAATATCTATTGACCCAGCAAAGATTGAAGCAATTCAAAGCTGGGAGCAACCTAAATCAGTTTTCTCGGCTTAGCTGGTTATTATCGGAGATTCGTGGAAGGATTTTCTCGAATTGCTACTCCATTAACTCAGCTGACTCGGAAAGATACAAAGTTCGGTTGGAATGAAGAATGTGAGAAGAGTTTTCAAGAACTTAAGAGGAGACTCATTTCAAAGACTGCTCTACGACAATACCATCTCTGCCTTGAGGGGATTTGTCATCTACAGTGATGCTTCGGGCAAAGGGTTGGGATTTGTTCTCATGCAACATAGGAAAGTCATAGCTTATGCCTCAAGACAACTCAAAGAATATGAGAGGAATTATCCTACTCATGATCTAGAGTTGGTAGTTATTGTCTTTGCACTTAAAATTTGGAGGCATTACTTGTATGGGGAGAAGATCATATGCAAGTACGGGTGCGATATTGTCAACGCAAAGGCCCATTTTGTGTGACTTGCAAATGATGGAGATAGAGTTAAAGACTCCAGGGACCCATATGATGATGGTGAATATACGAGTAGAACCGACTTTAATCGATAAAGTTAAAGCTGCTCAGAAGTTACGGACACTGGAGCCGATGTGTATGAGGAAGAAAGTGCAAAAGTAGTACTATCTTAGGAAGCAAGAATCGATGAAGAAGGAATACTTCGAGTCAACTCCAGACTTTGTGTTCCTAACGACCCTGATTTAAAGTATAAAACCATGATGGAGGCGTACAACACACCGTTTGCAATCCATCCTGGGAGTACCAAAATGTTTCATGATATTCGTCATACATTTTGGTGGAGCAATATGAAGAGAGAGATAGCATTGTTTATCTCAAGGTGTCTAACTTGTCAACGAGTTAAAGCGGAGCATCAAGTACCAAAAGGTCCATTGCAACCACTTGAAATTCCAGAATGGAAGTGGGAGCACAAGATACCATGGATTTCAAGCTGGGCCTTCCTAAGGTTTCTTAAGGCATAGATGTGATTCGGGTCATTGTTGATAGATTGACCAAGTTTGCTTATTTCTTACCGATACGAGAAACTTATGCACTTAAACGTCTTGCTCGTATGTACATAAACGAGATTGTAAGACTGCATGGTATGCCGGTATCCATAGTTTTTGATCGAGACCCAAGATTCACTTCACGATTTTGGGTTAGTTTGCAAAAAGCTATGGGCACAGACTTACGATTTAGCTCGGCATATCATCCTCAGACGGATGGACAGTCTTAGAGGACTATTCAAACTCTTGAAGATCTATTAAGACTCTGTGTCCTTGATTTCAAGGGAAGTTGGGATAAGTTCTTACCATTGGTGGAGTTTTCCTACAACAATAGTTATCAACCAAGTATTGGCATGGCTCCATTCGAAGCGTTGTATGGAAGAAAGTGTCGTTCTCCGGTATATTGGGATGAGGTAGTTGAAGCAACGTTGTTGGGACCAGATTTGGTACGTATGACTACGGAAAAGATTCAAACGATCCGACAACGTATAAAAACCTCACAAGATCGACAAAAGTGTTATGCTGATCTTCATCGAAAGGACGTGGAATTCGATATAGGAGATCATGTGTTGTTGCGTGTTGCTCCATGGAAAGGAGTTACGATATTTGGAAAGAGAGGAAAACTCAATCCTCGATTCATCGGCCAATTTTTAATCCTCGATCGAGTAGGAACTGGGCCTATAGACTAAACTTTTCACCGCCAAGTATGTCTCGTGTTCATAACGTTTTTCACATATCCATGTTACGTAAATATGTGAAAGACCCGAACCACATTATTGAGTTAGAACCGGACGTAAAAGCGGAAGATTTGACGTATGAAGAGGTTCCTGTTCAAATTTTGGATAAGAAGGAACATATTCTACGCTCCAAGGTTATACCTCAAGTCAAAATTTTATGGAGAAACCACGATGTTGAGGAAATGACTTGGGAGTTAGAATCTGAAATGAAATCAAGGTATCCTTACCTCTTCAACATCCCAGGTACATACCCTAATTTCGAGGGCGAAATTTCATAAGAAGGGGAGGTTGTAAGACCCCAACTTTTATAAATATAGATGAATTTTCTATAAATATTATTTTTGAATATTATGGAGTAAATTTGATATAATGTTATAGTTGTGGATAATATTTATAAATTTTGCAAAGTAAGCAAGTTGTTATAAAATATTCGTTTGGTCGGGGAATATTTTTTTGTCGAGAGAATATTAAATGCAAAGACAATCATTAGTGGACCCCATTAACGGAATTATTGTCGAATTGAAAAACGACAAAAATACTTTATGAAAATAACGGCGGAGGTGTTACCGTTAAAACTATTGAACTACCCGGTAGTAAAAGTACAGTAATACGTGTGGTTGCATAGTAGCACATGGTATTGATTATTGATGCTTACGTGAGAAGTCACTCAGCTATACTCAATTATTGCTACAGTAATTGCTGCATCATATCTCTTATATTATTGATTCAATTATTGTCACAGTATCATCTGTATAATATGTAATATTATTAAATCAATAATTGAGACGACAAGTTATAAATGATTAATAATTGTTGAAAGATTAAATATGTATTGATTAAAAATAAAATGATTTGTGGTAATATTTATTCAATCCTTGATGTATATAAAGAGTCTATTATGAGACGTTTGTGGTAAGTTTGGTTATTTATGGGGGGGCCATATGTCATCTAAGAGTCTCTTCGTCAATAGTAATTATCTTCGTCAATAGTAATTACCTTCGTCAATAGTAATTACCTTTGTTAATAGTAATTACCTTCGTCAATAGTAATTACCTTTACCAGACGTCAAACCACTTGTCGTTTCATATTACAGGCGTCGAACCAATTGTCGTTTCACATTACAGGCGTCAAACCACTTGGTGTTTCACATTACAAGTGTCAAACCACTTTTCTTTTCACATCACCAGTCGTCAAGCCACTTGCCTTTTTCACATTTCAAGTGCTAAGCTAGAAATCTTCTATAAATAGAGGCCTAGTGCTTCATTATTTTTCACGAATTCATTCAAACTATAGAGAGAGAAAGTATAGAGAGAATAAGAGAGAAAGAAGAAGAGTATTCTATTGCTACACTACTGCAATATTCAATCTCCTACTAATGTAAGGGGTGTTATTCTTTCTTATTCATGAAGAGAACTGTTGTTATTCCATTGCTTATTATTCTGTTGGAATAACTTTTATATACATGCTTTTACCCTATACTTGGTGACATTCTTCTATTATTCATTGGAACATCCTCGTCTGTGTGTTTTACACCGAACCCTGGTTCATAGATGGACTTGGTATGATTATTATGACCAGGATTATTCTGGTGTAATCATGACCGTAATGTTACAAATGATGTGGCAAAAGTTATCATTGGCACATAGTGCATTGATGGATGGAGTTGTTGGCATGATCATGACCATTAATGAATACACGAATGTCCTCGGGCAGTAGTGCATGGATAATTTATGGTCGTGATACTAAAGAATATCCTTAATTCGTAGTGCGAGGGGGTGATTCGATGATGTGGATTATTTATTAAAGTGAGTCCCAAATATAAAAGTCATGAAAAACCTTTTATATCATAAAAGATATTAGATTTTATTCTCTACTTGACTCTTTTAATGGATTGCTTGTTCATTGCGCAGCTTAAACTTGATGTTGTTATATTTTATCGCTTTAACACCGTTGTTGAAGGCTAACGATAATTTATTCCAGTATTATCTTAGTCATAATATTTCTTCTTGGGCTAGTTGAGCTCACCCTTTCTTTCACCGTTCTCTTGTGAAATGAGAACATAGCGAGGGACTAGTCGGGGAACGGAGTGACGATCAAGAGGATAGCATTAGTAGTCCTCACTATTCGTGAAATAGTGTGTTAATAATTGTAATGAGGACTCCTTTTGAGTTTGTATAATCTCTAGTAGACAATAATTGTATTCAAACTCTCAGGTTATGTTTTGTCGTATTGTAAACGCATACGCTTGTATTAGTAAGTTGTATTTGAATTTTGTACCATATATCTGACGACCCAAGATGGGTGATGTATACCTAATTTTGGGGGCGTCACAAAAGATATTCGTCAACAGTTCATCTTTGCACTACTGGCCAAAGATATTCAACAACAGGTCATCTTTGCACTACAGGCAAAACATATTCAACAACAGATCATCTTTGCACTACAGGCCAAAGATATTAATATTTCAAAGAAATATATAATCATTTCAGAATTTATATTAACAATAATTATAACCATGTTGATCAATTCACCTTTGCACTTAAGCTAAAGATATTCAATTATAAATTCAATGGTCATGATCATACCAGTCAACAATTCATCTTTGCACTACTGGCCAAAGGGAACCCATAGTCACGATCATACCAATAATCTAGCCATCTTTACACTCAAGTCAAAGAGAAATTTCATCACCGTGATTATAAAAATGTTATCTATGATAATAAAAACAATATGATCAACAACTGCATTTAATTTCAAGAGTAAGATTCATAAATCAACGATATATAATTTGGTCAGAAAAAGAAACTAATTTTGTCGTGAATAGTATCCGTGAATAGTAACTCATGAATAGTAACTTGTGAATAGTAACTCCTGAATAGTAACTCATGAATAGTACTCCGTAGTCGTACATAGTACCGTATACGTAAATAATGTCATATACGTAAATAGTGCCATATATGTGAATAGTGTCGTATACGTGAATAGTAACCCCGACATGAAAAAGGTAGAAATTCCACAATAAAATCTATACCAATATTTCGGTATAATGATATTGAGGAAAATAATATTATTTACGAAGAAAATAACATCCCTTACTATCCCTTACCTCAAAAGAATAGTACCTAAAATTTCAATTTGAATAATCTTAGAAGGATACTTACCAATTGAATAGCAACTCTCAAAGTATCTAAATACTCACAAAATACGCTCGATAATATAGAGAGAAAGAGAGAGAGAGAAAACTTATTTATGGTGTGATTTTCAATTCTAACTAAGCACCCTATTTATAGGGAAATGCTAGAACGCCATTGTAGACTAAAATTTAATAAATTAATATTTTATTAAAAATTCTATGCCCACCATCTTTGCCCAAACTTCAGCCACCACAAGTGGGACCCACCAATTCAGTAATTTTCCACACCAACCAAAAGTGGGGCCCACCCATATTTTTAATAAAAATATTTATTCTTTGAAACTTCAATAATTCATAATAAATAGCCCTTTTATTAGAAATATACAAATTTTATGTCCATTCCATAGGAAATTAAATTCTCTACAACTTTGTAAGTTTAAATTTTTCCAATATCCAAATGAAAAATGACTGAAATCCACATACGGACGATTTTCAACACCTCTTAAAATTCATAACAAATCATACGTTAATCTTTAACAGTTCAAAATTTGTGGACATATACTCAACTTATATATGTATAACATATCTAAAAATCACAACGATCCAACGGTCGGATTAAAATTATAACTCACGCAATAGAGCTTTAAGAACATTGATTTGATTTTCGGAATACAAGTCCCTCGTACCAGTTTCACTCAAACAGTCACCACGAAAAATCCACAAAGAATATTTGGGTGATTCAAATTTCTACGGTTAGCTTACTTGCAAGGCTTTCTTTTGACATATGGCTCATCTCCTATGTAATAACCCGAAAATTTAGATATTTATTAAAATCTTAAAAGATTGAATAGAGGTTAAATAATAAACCTAGACAGAAAATAAGTGTATGTATTTAATATTTTGTAGGAATAAATTTTGTGAATTTAAAAACTTTTGGTAAAGGTTTACAGTGTTAAGAGTATCTGTGTATATGGTCATATATGTGTACAGTATGTGGTTAAGGGTCAAGGGTTGACCAGATAAATTTTATCAGTCATAAACCCTAATAATATATTAACGTTCAATGAGAAAACCCTAACGAGGGTTAAGAAACCCTATTACCGATTCTAAAAACCCTAGTTTCAGTTTCGGGAAGCTGAAACGCTAATTCGAAATAATAAAACCCTAATTGGGAAGTTTGAAAATAAGTATAAGGTTTTTATGTTATTGATTTTATATTTAATTAGGGATAGCCCTAATTGATTATTAGAAAATCCTAATTGTTCAATTGGAAACCCTAATGTACAATTATGGAACCAAATTGCTAAATTAGCAATTTTAATTAAGGAAATATAAATCTTAATTGACAAGCTTGAATATAATTATCGAATTCTAATTATAATTTAGAAATATTAATTTTCTATTTTGAAAGCCTAAATTGGAAATCCTAAAAATTTATTTTTAAAACCTAAGGGTTCAAACCTTAAACCCTAAGGGTTTAAACCCTAAACCCTAAGGGTTGGAGCATTTGACAAGTTAGCCACTAAAAGTAAAAACCAAATGACCAAAGGGCCCTTTTTAATATTTTATTGAGGTG
Source organism: Panax quinquefolius (assembly GCA_020205615.1). NCBI lineage: Eukaryota > Viridiplantae > Streptophyta > Magnoliopsida > Apiales > Araliaceae > Panax > Panax quinquefolius. The sequence continues at coordinate 43,822,624 of CM035166.1, forward strand.
GAGTGTAGATCTAGCCCTACTTATGGTTGGTGACCAACTCTAGCTAGCCACATGGTCTAGTATTCACCTTTAATCAGCCAACCACTGAGCACATGATCAGCCCTAGACATTTTATCATGTTATATATAGATTGGGAGAGATAAAATGCTCACTTTAATTTTCAACCTAGCCAAGCCTTCTCTCTCTCTCTCCCATCCAAAATTTTAGAGTGATAGTGAGTGATAAGTTAAGCCAATATCATGTGTTAGCTAGCCAAGATCATGTGTTAGCTTGCCAAGATCAAACATCAAAGTCAGAATCAAGATCAAGCTCAAAAAGGAGGTATAAACCCTAAATTTTGAAATCCTTAGATTTGATGTTAGATGTAATGATTTGTTGTTTAAAGTTGTGTTAGAGGGTGTTAATAAGTGATCTGGGTTGATAGATCATGGATCTATAACATCTAGAGGCACGAAAATCAAGTTTTCAAAACTGACCAAGAACCTTAATTTTACGGCCTGACAGTCATATGTCAGTGCCTCTAGATCCATGTGTGTTAGATGTTTTCTGTGTTTTATGTTTTGAATCTATTCTATGCCATGTGGACTACCATCTGGAACTGGAATCATAGACATATCATATGTAGATCGAAAGTTATAAGCGGTCAAAGGTTGTTGACCATTCACGAAATGAGTTTCTGGGCAGCCCAGTTTTGCCCAGAAAATTCTGACAACCTTTTGCAGGGCTTGAATCTTGCAGTGTTTTATGTTATTGGTCATGTTGTTGGTTGGATGGTGGAGACTGGTATATGAACTACTAACCTATGCCTTTAGATCACTCAGATCCGTAACAGAAACCTAGCTAATCGTGGTCAAACCTGCATTGACCGAACTACCGGATGAAGAATCTGGGTAACCCAGATCTTCAAGAACCGCATCCTGACCCCTAATTTGATCAGCTTTGATCAGTCAGGTGTAATGTTGTTATGATTATATGTTGTTATATAAATGAAGCCTGACATCTCCACTACAAGATACAACATTTACTTTACACAAATAGAACCCAGAACTCAAGTTATAAGGATCGAGATATAGTACCATCGTCTGTTCTTCATTTTCTGGAAAACCCAGAAATGAAGAACAGCGTTGTCAGACTTTTCTAAAGCTTGATTCTCTCAGTTGTGATATGTTATGACCATGAAATTTGTTTGTTAATCTAGTATTACATCTGTACTACAATTGTAACCCCTTTAGCTTCCCAGAAATCATCACGAACACCGTTTTAATTAAGGTCAACGAAGCCACCCGAGAACTGGCCATGAGTTTCTGGGTTGGGATTCAATAACACCAAGAACACTATTAGCGACGGATATGTCGCCTATAACCCCTTTAGCGACAGTTAGTTTTAGAAAATAATTATTTTTATTAAATAAATCGAATTAAATGGTTTTTAATTATTAAAAATACATAATAAATTCCGAAAAAATTATTTTAAAGTCTGAAAAATAGTTTTCAATTATTTTGAGTATATTTCATAAATACTTTGATATATTATAATTATATTATAATATTATGCTATGATTTTCATTAATATTAAATATTAAATAAATATTAATGATGAAGAGAATAATGTGGTATTTATATTAATAATGCTTATTGAATAATGTTTTAATTACTTTAAAACGTTTAAAGGAAATAATAAAGTATTAAAATACTTTGAGATATTATAAATATATTATAATATTATGATATGTATTTCATTAATATTTGATAATAAATAAATATTAATGATAAAAAAATTATGTGGTATTTAATTCATTTAAATGTGATTTTAATGATTGAAAAATCAAGATAAATGATAATAAGTATCTAAAAATTATTACGAGCTTATGAAAAATATTTTGACTGATGATATAATTATTTAAAATAATTGTTAAGTGTTAGGCAGAGTTTAATTGAACTTAAACTCGATATTTATCCGACTGATCATTTGGATGTCGGGAATTGTGCTCGGATTCAACTCGAATTTTAAATAGTTTGACTTCGATACTAGGTCTTATGTGTTGTATAGACTGATAGGATTATGTGGTAATGTGGTTAGGTTATTTTATACTGTGATGATATTATTCTAATATTTGGAGATCGATATTATCTATATTAGGTCTTCGGATAAAGCTAAGTTATATTTCGTCACAAGAATAAACCAGATGCAAAGTTTTCCTTAACTCTACTAAGAGTTGTTTCATTCAGATATGCTTACGGTTAATTATTGATGATTGTCATGTAGAATTGTACTCTGTACATATTGTATGTATAAGTCAGGTATGAAAGGTTGATCGCCTTCATTACCATTCGGTTCAGATACATTTGTTCATGTTTAATACTTGTTCACTCAAAAGTTTGTTACGTACTTAATTCACAACTACATTGTTGAATTATAGCCTGTTTATTATTCATACTCTTTCAATCATGATATATCGTTAAATTATTGAACTTAAACTTGTTGGGCAAATTTCATGCTCACCCTTGCTATATCATGATAAAACATTGTAGATTAAGGCGAATGCGTCTGATACAAGGAAAGATTAAAGACAGTTCCAGTTTAAAGTTATTGTGTGCGATTAGATTTGTAATAGTAATGTATGATAATATCTTTGTATGTCAAATAGAATAATGAATTGTGAATAAGTTATGGTTACTCGACCTTGGGGATAGTGTATAATATTTAATGTATAAATAATTTATGTTTATATCTTCCGCAATAGTTAGAACTAGTGACCCAGATTCGCGGTGATTTGTGAGCATGAATTTGGGGCGCTACAAAATAGAATTAATGATTTATAAATCATATAAAAATGATTTAAGTATTATAAAAATATTTTTAAGTTATAAAATATTACTTTTGATATTTTGTCATGTAAAATATTAATATTTTAATATTAGTAGCAATTATGAGATAATGAATTTAATTGTTTAAAAATCATATAAAGGTGATTTTAAGGTATTTAAAATACTTTGATATATTATAATTATATTATAATATTATGCTATGATTTTCATTAATATTTAATATTAAATAAATATTAATGATGAAGAGAATAATGTGGTATTTATGTTAATAATTGATTTATTGAATAATGTTTTAATTACTTTAAAAACATTTAAAGGAAATAATAAAGTATTAAAATACTTTGAGATATTATAAATATATTATAATATTATGACATGTATTTCATTAATATTTGATAATAAATAAATATTAATGATAAAAGAATTATGTAGTATTTAATTCATTTAAATACGATTTTAATGATTGAAAAATCAAGATAAATGATAATAAGTATCCGAAAATTATTACGAGCTTATGAAAAATATTTTGATGATGATATAATTATTTAAAATAATCATATAAGTGTTAAAGCGTAGTTTAATTGAACTTAAACTCGATATTTATCCCGATTAGATCAGTCGAGATGTCCGAATTGAGTCGGATTCAACTCTGGACCGCAATAGTTTGACTCGATACTAGGTCTTTATGTGTTTGTATGGTGATAGGATTATGTGGTAATGTGGTTAGGTTATTTTATCTTTGTGATGATATTATTCTAATATTTGGAGATCGATATTATCTATATTAGGTCTTCTGGAAAGCTAAGTTATATTTCGTCATCCACAAGAATAAACAGTGATAGCAAGTTTTTCCTTAACTCTACTAAGAGTTGTTTCATTCGAGATATCTTACTTTAATTATTGATGATTGTCATATAGAATTGTACTCTGTACATATTGTATGTATAAGTCAGGTATGAAAGGTTGATCGCCTTCATTACCATTCGGTTCAGATACATTTGTTCATGTTTAATACTTGTTCACTCAAAAGTTTGTTCGTACTAATTCACAACTACATTGTTGAATTATAGCCTGTTTATTATTCATACTCTTTCAATCATGATATATCGTTAAATTATTGAACTTAAACTTGTTGGGCAAATTTCATGCTCACCCTTGCTATATCATGATAAAACATTGTAGATTAAAAGTAATGCGTCTGATACAAGGAAAGATTAAAGACAGTTCCAGTTTAAAGTTATTGTGTGCGATTAGATTTGTAATAGTAATGTATGATAATATCTTTGTATGTCAAATAGAATAATGAATTGTGAATAACTTATGGTTACTCGACCTTGGGGATAGTGTATAATATTTAATGTATAAATAATTTATGTTTATATCTTCCGCAATAGTTAACTACTAGTGACCCAGATTCAGCGGTGATTTGTGAGCATGAATTTGGGGCGCTACAAAATAAATTAATGATTTATAAATCATATAAAATGATTTAAGTATTATAAAAATATTTTAAGTTATAAAATATAACTTTTGATATTTTGTCATGTAAAATATTAATATTTTAATATTAGTAGCAATTATGAGATAATGAATTTAATTGTTTAAAAATCATATAAAGGTGATTTTAAGGTATTTAAAATACTTTGATATATTATAATTATATTATAATATTATGCTATGATTTTCATTAATATTTAATATTAAATAAATATTAATGATGAAGAGAATAATGTGGTATTTATGTTAATAATGATTTTATTGAATAATGTTTTAATTACTTTAAAAACATTTAAAGGAAATAATAAAGTATTAAAATACTTTGAGATATTATAAATATATTATAATATTATGACATGTATTTCATTAATATTTGATAATAAATAAATATTAATGATAAAAGAATTATGTGGTATTTAATTCATTTAAATACGATTTTAATGATTGAAAAATCAAGATAAATGATAATAAGTATCTGAAAATTATTACGAGCTTATGAAAAATATTTTGACTGATGATATAATTATTTAAAATAATTGTTAAGTGTTAGGCAGAGTTTAATTGAACTTAAACTCGATATTTATCCGACTAGACCGTCGAGATGTCCGAATTGAGTCGGATTCAACTCGGACTGCAATAGTTTGACTCGATACTAGGTCTTATGTGTTGTATAGACTGATAGGATTATGTGGTAATGTGGTTAGGTTATTTTATACTGTGATGATATTATTCTAATATTTGGAGATCGATATTATCTATATTAGGTCTTCGGATAAAGCTAAGTTATATTTCGTCACAGTAATAAACGGTACAGGCAAGTTTTTCCTTAACTCTACTAAGAGTTGTTTCATTCAGATATGCTTACGGTTAATTATTGATGATTGTCATGTAGAATTGTACTCTGTACATATTGTATGTATAAGTCAGGTATGAAAGGTTGATCGCCTTCATTACCATTCCGTTCCAGATACATTTGTTCATGTTTAATACTTGTTCAGTCAAAAGTTTGTTCGTACTAATTCACAACTACATTGTTGAATTATAGCCTGTTTATTATTCATACTCTTTCAATCATGATATATCGTTAAATTATTGAACTTAAACTTGTTGGGCAAATTTCATGCTCACCCTTGCTATATCATGATAAAACATTGTAGATTAAAAGTAATGCGCCTCGATACTGAGGAAAGATTAAAGATGTTCAGTTTAAAGTTATTGTGTGCGATTAGATTTGTAATAGTAATGTATGATAATATCTTTGTATGTCAAATAGAATAATGAATTGTGAATAACTTATGGTTACTCGACCTTGGGGATAGTGTATAATATTTAATGTATAAATAATTTATGTTTATATCTTCCGCATATAGTTAGAACTAGTGACCCAGATTCATGCGGTGATTTGTGAGCATGAATTTGGGGCGCTACAAAATAAATTAATGATTTATAAATCATATAAAATGATTTAAGTATTATAAAATATTTTTAAGTTATAAAATATAACTTTTGATATTTTGTCATGTAAAATATTAATATTTTAATATTAGTAGCAATTATGAGATAATGAATTTAATTGTTTAAAAATCATATAAAGGTGATTTTAAGGTGTTTAAAATACTTTGATATATTATAATTATATTATAATATTATGCTATGATTTTCATTAATATTTAATATTAAATAAATATTAATGATGAAGAGAATAATGTGGTATTTATGTTAATAACAGTTATTGAATAATGTTTTAATTACTTTAAAAACATTTAAAGGAAATAATAAAGTATTAAAATACTTTGAGATATTATAAATATATTATAATATTATGATATGTATTTCATTAATATTTGATAATAAATAAATATTAATGATAAAAGAATTATGTGGTATTTAATTCATTTAAATACGATTTTAATGATTGAAAATCAAGATAAATGATAATAAGTATCCGAAAATTATTACGAGCTTATGAAAAATATTTTGACTGATGATATAATTATTTAAAATAATTGTTAAGTGTTAGGCGAGTTTAATTGAACTTAAACTCGATATTTATCCGACTAGACCGTCGAGATGTCCGAATTGAGTCGGATTCAACTCGGACTGCAATAGTTTGACTCGATACTAGGTCTTATGTGTTGTATAGACTGATAGGATTATGTGGTAATGTGGTTAGGTTATTTTATCTGTGATGATATTATTCTAATATTTGGAGATCGATATTATCTATATTAGGTCTTGGATAAAGCTAAGTTATATTTCGTCACAGTAATAAACGGTACAGCAAGTTTTTCCTTAACTCTACTAAGAGTTGTTTCATTCAGATATGCTTACGGTTAATTATTGATGATTGTCATGTAGAATTGTACTCTGTACATATTGTATGTATAAGTCAGGTATGAAAGGTTGATCGCCTTCATTACCATTCGGTTCAGATACATTTGTTCATGTTTAATACTTGTTCAGTCAAAAGTTTGTTCGTACTAATTCACAACTACATTGTTGAATTATAGCCTGTTTATTATTCATACTCTTTCAATCATGATATATCGTTAAATTATTGAACTTAAACTTGTTGGGCAAATTTCATGCTCACCTTGCTATATCATGATAAAACATTGCAGATTAAGGCGAATGCGTCAGATACAAGGAAAGATTAAAGACAGCTCCAGTTTAAAGTTATTGTGTGCGATTAGATTTGTAATAGTAATGTATGATAATATCTTTGTATGTCAAATAGAATAATGAATTGTGAATAACTTATGGTTACTCGACCTTGGGGATAGTGTATAATATTTAATGTATAAATAATTTATGTTTATATCTTCCGCATGATAGTTAGAACTAGTGACCCAGTTCAGCGGTGATTTGTGAGCATGAATTTGGGGCGCTACAAAATAGAATTAATGATTTATAAATCATATAAAAATGATTTAAGTATTATAAAAATATTTTTAAGTTATAAAATATAACTTTTGATATTTTGTCATGTAAAATATTAATATTTTAATATTAGTAGCAATTATGAGATAATGAATTTAATTGTTTAAAAATCATATAAAGGTGATTTTAAGGTATTTAAAATACTTTGATATATTATAATTATATTATAATATTATGTTATGATTTTCATTAATATTTAATATTAAATAAATATTAATGATGAAGAGAATAATGTGGTATTTATGTTAATAATGATTATTGAATAATGTTTTAATTACTTTAAAAACATTTAAAGGAAATAATAAAGTATTAAAATACTTTGAGATATTATAAATATATTATAATATTATGACATGTATTTCATTAATATTTGATAATAAATAAATATTAATGATAAAAGAATTATGTGGTATTTAATTCATTTAAATACGATTTTAATGATTGAAAATCAAGATAAATGATAATAAGTATCCCGAAAATTATTACGAGCTTATGAAAAATATTTTGATCGATGATATAATTATTTAAAATAATTGTTAAGTGTTAAAGCGAGTTTAATTGAACTTAAACTCGATATTTATCCCATTAGATCATTTCGAGATGTCCGAATTGAGTCGGATTCAACTCGGACTGCAATAGTTTGACTCGATACTAGGTCTTATGTGTTGTATAGACTGATAGGATTATGTGGTAATGTGGTTAGGTTATTTTATACTGTGATGATATTATTCTAATATTTGGAGATCGATATTATCTATATTAGGTCTTCTGATAAAGCTAAGTTATATTTCGTCACGATAATAAATCCAGACAGTAAGTTTTTCCTTAACTCTACTAAGAGTTGTTTCATTCAGATATACTTACGGTTAATTATTGATGATTGTCATGTAGAATTGTACTCTGTACATATTGTATGTATAAGTCAGGTATGAAAGGTTGATCGCCTTCATTACCATTCGGTTCAGATACATTTGTTCATGTTTAATACTTGTTCAGTCAAAAGTTTGTTCGTACTAATTCACAACTACATTGTTGAATTATAGCTGCATTATTATTCATACTCTTTCAATCATGATATATCGTTAAATTATTGAACTTAAACTTGTTGGGCAAATTTCATGCTCACCCTTGCTATATCATGATAAAACATTGTAGATTAAAAGGCGAATGCGTCGTCATACAAGGAAAGATTAAAGACAGTTCAGCTTAAAAGTTATTGTAATGCGATTAGATTTGTAATAGTAATGTATGATAATATCTTTGTATGTCAAATAGAATAATGAATTGTGAATAACTTATGGTTACTCGACCTTGGGGATAGTGTATAATATTTAATGTATAAATAATTTATGTTTATATCTTCCGATAGTTAGAACTAGTGACCCAGTTCGCGGTGATTTGTGAGCATGAATTTGGGCGCTACAAAATAGAATTAATGATTTATAAATCATATAAAAATGATTTAAGTATTATAAAATATTTTTAAGTTATAAAATATAACTTTTGATATTTTGTCATGTAAAATATTAATATTTTAATATTAGTAGCAATTATGAGATAATGAATTTAATTGTTTAAAAAATCATATAAAGGTGATTTTAAGGTATTTAAAATACTTTGATATATTATAATTATATTATAATATTATGCTATGATTTTCATTAATATTTAATATTAAATAAATATTAATGATGAAGAGAATAATGTGGTATTTATGTTAATAATAAAGCTTATTGAATAATGTTTTAATTACTTTAAAAACATTTAAAGGAAATAATAAAGTATTAAAATACTTTGAGATATTATAAATATATTATAATATTATGATATGTATTTCATTAATATTTGATAATAAATAAATATTAATGATAAAAGAATTATGTGGTATTTAATTCATTTAAATACGATTTTAATGATTGAAAATCAAGATAAATGATAATAAGTATCCTAAAATTATTACGAGCTTATGAAAAATATTTTGATCGATGATATAATTATTTAAAATAATTGTTAAGTGTTAAAGGCGAGTTTAATTGAACTTAAACTCGATATTTATCCGACTGTATCAGTCGAGATGTCCGAATTGAGTCTGGATTCAACTCGATTGCAATAGTTTGACTTCGATACTAGGTCTTATGTGTTGTATAGGTCGATAGGATTATGTGGTAATGTGGTTAGGTTATTTTATCTTTGTGATGATATTATTCTAATATTTGGAGATCGATATTATCTATATTAGGTCTTCTGATAAAGCTAAGTTATATTTAAATCACAATTAATAAACTGCATGTGAAAGTTTTTCCTTAACTCTACTAAGAGTTGTTTCATTCGATATGCTTACTACGTTAATTATTGATGATTGTCATGTAGAATTGTACTCATATATATTGTATGTATAAGTCGTATGAAAGGTTGATCGCCTTCATTACCATTCGGTTCGAATACATTTGTTCATGTTTAATACTTGTTCAAAAAAGTTTGTTCGTCTTAATTCACAACTACATTGTTGAATTATAGCTTTGCTTATTATTCATACTCTTTCAATCATGATATATCGTTAAATTATTGAACTTAAACTTGTTGGGCAAATTTCATGCTCACCTTGCTATATCATGATAAAACATTATAGATTAAAAGTAATAAATGCGATACAAGGAAAGATTAAAGATGGGTTCAGTTTAAAGTTATTGTGTGCGATTAGATTTGTAATAGTAATGTATGATAATATCTTTGTATGTCAAATAGAATAATGAATTGTGAATAACTTATGGTTACTCGACCTTGGGGATAGTGTATAATATTTAATGTATAAATAATTTATGTTTATATCTTCCGCAATAGTTAGAACTAGTGACCCAGATTCGCGGTGATTTGTGAGCATGAATTTGGGGCGCTACAAAATAGAATTAATGATTTATAAATCATATAAAAATGATTTAAGTATTATAAAAATATTTTTAAGTTATAAAATATAACTTTTGATATTTTGTCATGTAAAATATTAATATTTTAATATTAGTAGCAATTATGAGATAATGAATTTAATTGTTTAAAAATCATATAAAGGTGATTTTAAGGTGTTTAAAATACTTTGATATATTATAATTATATTATAATATTATGCTATGATTTTCATTAATATTTAATATTAAATAAATATTAATGATGAAGAGAATAATGTGGTATTTATGTTAATAACAGTTATTGAATAATGTTTTAATTACTTTAAAAACATTTAAAGGAAATAATAAAGTATTAAAATACTTTGAGATATTATAAATATATTATAATATTATGACATGTATTTCATTAATATTTGATAATAAATAAATATTAATGATAAAAGAATTATGTGGTATTTAATTCATTTAAATACGATTTTAATGATTGAAAATCAAGATAAATGATAATAAGTATCGAAAATTATTACGAGCTTATGAAAAATATTTTGACTGATGATATAATTATTTAAAATAATTGTTAAGTGTTAGGCAGAGTTTAATTGAACTTAAACTCGATATTTATCCGACTAGACCGTCGAGATGTCCGAATTGAGTCGGATTCAACTCGGACTGCAATAGTTTGACTCGATACTAGGTCTTATGTGTTGTATAGACTGATAGGATTATGTGGTAATGTGGTTAGGTTATTTTATACTGTGATGATATTATTTTAATATTTGGAGATCGATATTATCTATATTAGGTCTTCGGATAAAGCTAAGTTATATTTCGTCACAAGTAATAAGCAGTGCAATGCAAGTTTTTCCTTAACTCTACTAAGAGTTGTTTCATTCAGATATGCTTACGGTTAATTATTGATGATTGTCATGTAGAATTGTACTCTGTACATATTGTATGTATAAGTCAGGTATGAAAGGTTGATCGCCTTCATTACCATTCGGTTCAGATACATTTGTTCATGTTTAATACTTGTTCACTCAAAAGTTTGTTCGTACTAATTCACAACTACATTGTTGAATTATAGCCTGTTTATTATTCATACTCTTTCAATCATGATATATCGTTAAATTATTGAACTTAAACTTGTTGGGCAAATTTCATGCTCACCCTTGCTATATCATGATAAAACATTGTAGATTAAAGGCGAATAAATACGTCTGAGGAAAGATTAAAGACAGTTCAGGTTTAAAGTTATTGTGTGCGATTAGATTTGTAATAGTAATGTATGATAATATCTTTGTATGTCAAATAGAATAATGAATTGTGAATAACTTATGGTTACTCTCGACCTTGGGGATAGTGTATAATATTTAATGTATAAATAATTTATGTTTATATCTTCCGCATGATAGTTAGAACTAGTGACCCAGATTCACGGTGATTTGTGAGCATGAATTTGGGGTATTACAAAATAGAATTAATGATTTATAAATCATATAAAAATGATTTAAGTATTATAAAATATTTTTAAGTTATAAAATATAACTTTTGATATTTTGTCATGTAAAATATTAATATTTTAATATTAGTAGCAATTATGAGATAATGAATTTAATTGTTTAAAAATCATATAAAGGTGATTTTAAGGTATTTAAAATACTTTGATATATTATAATTATATTATAATATTATGCTATGATTTTCATTAATATTTAATATTAAATAAATATTAATGATGAAGAGAATAATGTATATTTATGTTAATAATGCTTATTGAATAATGTTTTAATTACTTTAAAAACATTTAAAGGAAATAATAAAGTATTAAAATACTTTGAGATATTATAAATATATTATAATATTATGACATGTATTTCATTAATATTTGATAATAAATAAATATTATATGATAAAAAGAATTATGTGGTATTTAATTCATTTAAATACAATTTTAATGATTGAAAAATCAAGATAAATGATAATAAGTATCTCGAAAATTATTACGAGCTTATGAAAATATTTTGATCGATGATATAATTATTTAAAATAATTGTTAAGTGTTAAGCGAGTTTAATTGAACTTAAACTCGATATTTATCCGATTAGGCAATCGAGATGTCCGAATTGAGTCGGATTCAACTCGAATTTGCAATAGTTTGACTCGATACTAGGTCTTATGTGTTGTATGGTGATAGGATTATGTGGTAATGTGGTTAGGTTATTTTATCTTCGTGATGATATTATTCTAATATTTGGAGATCGATATTATCTATATTAGGTCTTCGGATAAAGCTAAGTTATATTTCGTCCACGATAAATAAACCTGATGAGCAAGTTTTTCCTTAACTCTACTAAGAGTTGTTTCATTCGAGATATCTTTACTTGTTAATTATTGATGATTGTCATGTAGAATTGTACTCTGTACATATTGTATGTATAAGTCAGGTATGAAAGGTTGATCGCCTTCATTACCATTCGGTTCAGATACATTTGTTCATGTTTAATACTTGTTCAGTCAAAAGTTTGTTCGTACTAATTCACAACTACATTGTTGAATTATAGCCTGTTTATTATTCATACTCTTTCAATCATGATATATCGTTAAATTATTGAACTTAAACTTGTTGGGCAAATTTCATGCTCACCTTGCTATATCATGATAAAACATTGTAGATTAAGGTGAATAAATACGTCTACAAGGAAAGATTAAAGACAGTTCCAGTTTAAAGTTATTGTGTGCGATTAGATTTGTAATAGTAATGTATGATAATATCTTTGTATGTCAAATAGAATAATGAATTGTGAATAACTTATGGTTACTCGACCTTGGGGATAGTGTATAATATTTAATGTATAAATAATTTATGTTTATATCTTCCGCATAGTTAGAACTAGTGACCCAGATTCGCGGTGATTTGTGAGCATGAATTTGGGGCGCTACAAAATAAATTAATGATTTATAAATCATATAAAAATGATTTAAGTATTATAAAAATATTTTTAAGTTATAAAATATAACTTTTGATATTTTGTCATGTAAAATATTAATATTTTAATATTAGTAGCAATTATGAGATAATGAATTTAATTGTTTAAAAATCATATAAAGGTGATTTTAAGGTATTTAAAATACTTTGATATATTATAATTATATTATAATATTATGCTATGATTTTCATTAATATTTAATATTAAATAAATATTAATGATGAAGAGAATAATGTGGTATTTATGTTAATAATGAGCTATTGAATAATGTTTTAATTACTTTAAAAACATTTAAAGGAAATAATAAAGTATTAAAATACTTTGAGATATTATAAATATATTATAATATTATGACATGTATTTCATTAATATTTGATAATAAATAAATATTAATGATAAAAGAATTATGTGGTATTTAATTCATTTAAATACGATTTTAATGATTGAAAAATCAAGATAAATGATAATAAGTATCTGAAAATTATTACGAGCTTATGAAAAATATTTTGACTGATGATATAATTATTTAAAATAATTGTTAAGTGTTAGCGAGTTTAATTGAACTTAAACTCGATATTTATCCGACTAGATCAGGCGAGATGTCCTAATCGAGCCTGATTCAACCCTGACTTCGAACAATAGTTTGACTCGATACTAGGTCTTATGTGTTGTATAGACTGATAGGATTATGTGGTAATGTGGTTAGGTTATTTTATACTGTGATGATATTATTCTAATATTTGGAGATCGATATTATCTATATTAGGTCTTCGGATAAAGCTAAGTTATATTTCAATCACAAGAATAAATTCAGACAGTAAGTTTTTCCTTAACTCTACTAAGAGTTGTTTCATTCGAGATATGCTTACTGGTTAATTATTGATGATTGTCATGTAGAATTGTACTCTTGTATATATTGTGTATGTATAAGTCGGTATGAAAGGTTGATGCCTTCATTACCATTCGGTTCGAATACATTTGTTCATGTTTAATACTTGTTCACCAAAGTTTGTTCGTCTTAATTCACAACTACATTGTTGAATTATAGCACATTTATTATTCATACTCTTTCAATCATGATATATCGTTAAATTATTGAACTTAAACTTGTTGGGCAAATTTCATGCTCACCTTGCTATATCATGATAAAACATTGTAGATTAAAGGCGAATAAATCGATACAAGGAAAGATTAAAGACGAGTTCGATTTAAAGTTATTGTAATGCGATTAGATTTGTAATAGTAATGTATGATAATATCTTTGTATGTCAAATAGAATAATGAATTGTGAATAACTTATGGTTACTTTCGACCTTGGGGATAGTGTATAATATTTAATGTATAAATAATTTATGTTTATATCTTCCAATAGTTAGAACTAGTGACCCAGATTCGCGGTGATTTGTGAGCATGAATTTGAAGCGCTACAAAATAAATTAATGATTTATAAATCATATAAAAATGATTTAAGTATTATAAAATATTTTTTAAGTTATAAAATATAACTTTTGATATTTTGTCATGTAAAATATTAATATTTTAATATTAGTAGCAATTATGAGATAATGAATTTAATTGTTTAAAAATCATATAAAGGTGATTTTAAGGTATTTAAAATACTTTGATATATTATAATTATATTATAATATTATGCTATGATTTTCATTAATATTTAATATTAAATAAATATTAATGATGAAGAGAATAATGTAGTATTTATGTTAATAATTGATTATTGAATAATGTTTTAATTACTTTAAAAACATTTAAAGGAAATAATAAAGTATTAAAATACTTTGAGATATTATAAATATATTATAATATTATGACATGTATTTCATTAATATTTGATAATAAATAAATATTAATGATAAAAGAATTATGTGGTATTTAATTCATTTAAATACGATTTTAATGATTGAAAATCAAGATAAATGATAATAAGTATCCTAAAATTATTACGAGCTTATGAAAAATATTTTGATCGATGATATAATTATTTAAAATAATTGTTAAGTGTTAAGCAGAGTTTAATTGAACTTAAACTCGATATTTATCCGACTAGACCGTCGAGATGTCCGAATTGAGTCGGATTCAACTCGGACTGCAATAGTTTGACTCGATACTAGGTCTTATGTGTTGTATAGACTGATAGGATTATGTGGTAATGTGGTTAGGTTATTTTATACTGTGATGATATTATTCTAATATTTGGAGATCGATATTATCTATATTAGGTCTTCGGATAAAGCTAAGTTATATTTCGTCACAGTAATAAACGGTACAGGCAAGTTTTTCCTTAACTCTACTAAGAGTTGTTTCATTCAGATATGCTTACGGTTAATTATTGATGATTGTCATGTAGAATTGTACTCTGTACATATTGTATGTATAAGTCAGGTATGAAAGGTTGATCGCCTTCATTACCATTCGGTTCAGATACATTTGTTCATGTTTAATACTTGTTCAGTCAAAAGTTTGTTCGTACTAATTCACAACTACATTGTTGAATTATAGCCTGTTTATTATTCATACTCTTTCAATCATGATATATCGTTAAATTATTGAACTTAAACTTGTTGGGCAAATTTCATGCTCACCCTTGCTATATCATGATAAAACATTGTAGATTAAGGCGAATGCGTCTGATACAAGGAAAGATTAAAGACAGTTCCAGTTTAAAGTTATTGTGTGCGATTAGATTTGTAATAGTAATGTATGATAATATCTTTGTATGTCAAATAGAATAATGAATTGTGAATAACTTATGGTTACTCGACCTTGGGGATAGTGTATAATATTTAATGTATAAATAATTTATGTTTATATCTTCCGCAATAGTTAGAACTAGTGACCCAGATTCGCGGTGATTTGTGAGCATGAATTTGGGGCGCTACAAAATAGAATTAATGATTTATAAATCATATAAAAATGATTTAAGTATTATAAAAATATTTTTAAGTTATAAAATATAACTTTTGATATTTTGTCATGTAAAATATTAATATTTTAATATTAGTAGCAATTATGAGATAATGAATTTAATTGTTTAAAAATCATATAAAGGTGATTTTAAGGTATTTAAAATACTTTGATATATTTGAAAGTAGTATGCATACAAGTCAATCTTGTTTGATGATAAAGCATATACTTTGTAACAATCTTATTCATTTACTAATAAAAAGTATTTTTTTATTAAAGGCTTTTAATTATCTACATGATGCTGTTTTATAATATGTGATAAACCCATAGTTTTAAGCAATGCTTTTAGATTAATGATGATGATCATTCTAATGAGATCTAAATTCTTAGAAAGCTTAAAACTAAAATTGTTCCGAATCGTTGGATTACTAAATTGGGGATTAGTAAATTCGGATAGATTGGTACATACGTTGCTTGCTCATTGGATGAGGATGATTGATCTCATGATCATTTGTGTGGAGACACTAAAGCAAGTATGTAGGTGCTTATTAGAGAATAAGTTCAACGAACGTTGACTTCATTAAGGAATACCTAATGGAGTTTTACTTGCTGTCAATAGAATTCTTGTAGTGATAGTAGTACAAGTAATCCTTGAACTTGAGATCATCATAGTATCTTGTGTATGATGAGTTATACTTTGACTTATTCCTTAAGACCCTTAGGGTATATCAAAGGGTATGCTTGGGTATAATAAGTTGTACATGGAGATAATGTATGATCAATAAAGAATCTACCACTTCTAGTAAAAAGAAGATAAATGTCCTATGTGATTCGATAAATGACAACTCAGTAGTCCTTGGCCAAGGCAGAATGAAATTAGAAAGGAGTTTCTAATTTGTATTATTTGGAGTTGTGCATTTAAGGATCGAAATACATATAATTAAATAAAATAAGACTTGACAGAAATTCCATGTCTTATATTTAATTGGGACATTGTATGGTCGAAGGATTGAATTGTACGGTAACTATTTACTCAAAGGTTCTTTTATGATTAATGTTGAAATCTATATTATCTGGAAAGTTGTTGATCGCTAGGGAGGCTTATCCCTATTGTAGAATAAATATTATTTATTTAAATAAATCATTAGTTTAATTTATTTATTTAAATAAGATTAGAATTGTTCTAATTGATTTATTCACAACCGGTTTAATATGGAGAACCTAAAGGGTCACACCATAAAAGGAAGAATAATTATTTAAGAAGTTAATGGCATAATCGTAATAATAAATTAAGTATATTTAATTTAATCTATGGTGATAGAATAAATTAAATAAATTTAATATTTATTATTTAATATTTTGGAAATATTAAATATAAATTAATAAGAGGAGTCTTATTATTATTATTTAATTCTTAAAGGAGTTTGGAAATTAATTAATAAAAGTACTCTCAAATATCCTAATAGGATTAGGAGGCAAATTAATTAAAAGAGTTTAATTAATTATCCCTAATAAGATTAGGGAGCTTAATTAATTAAAAGAATTTAATTAATTAAATAAAACCCAATTACTTAATTGTTAAGGTGGGTTGCCCACATCTATAAATAAGAGGAGTCTTATTATGGGTGTAAGGTTTGTTAACTTTTACAATATACGTAATTCCAATAGTTGGGAGAGTACGCCTTTTTATAGAGATAGAAAACTAGGGTTTTGCCAAATACCCATCTTCTTGAATTCTTCTTCTTCCTTGGTGGATCACCTCTAGAGGCTAAACACTTGGGTGGCTAACGTTGATCAAAGGAAGGAAGCCAACCCGGTGGATTCAAGTTGAACGCGAAAAGGATTGGAGGTGAACTTGTACCTGAGGAAGCTCGGATCTTCAAGGGTATGATTCTTGTTCTTTCTTTTCGTTTAATTAATAATTGCGCATAAAGAGTGATCCGGATATATGGTTTATAAAATTTTAAACTCTGATTTTTATATGTTTCCGCTTCTTTGTGCAATTTGATTACGTTCATGAGTAATACAAACCTAACAGTGGTATCAGAGCCAAACCTTTATGCAAATTATTAATTATTTTGATTTGATATGTATATTGATATGTGTTTAGAACAATTTAATTGGGTATAATTTATTGTATAAAATTTATTAAAAAAAAAAAAAATTATGTCGCTGAATCTGTTTTGTTTTCGGCGCAGATTATATATATTATATATATATTAGCCACGGCAATATGTTATTCAAGTGATTTTCACTTGAATCATCTGCATTACTGTGTTCGTAGATATCTATATATATTCCGTGTTTCTTGAATCTGCCTTTTGCTAAAGTTAATATATATATTAATCTTATTAATGAACTTGAAGCAAAGTGATTCATATATGTTCAGGAGTTCACCTGAAACATTTTGTCATCCAGATTATTAATCTAGTGGCACGGCTATCAAGGATGGCTTATTATATATATATATATATATATTTTAATTATTTTATTATTAAAATAAAATTTATTTTAATTTTAAAATAAAAGGTTTATTTTAATATTAAAATAAAAGAGTTTATTTTAATTTTAAAATTAGAATTTCATCTTCTAACTAATTAGAGTTGGAATTGAATTCCATGATAACTAATTAGAGTTGAAATTGGATTCCATGTTTCCTTAAATAAAGGAGTTTATTTAGATATGAAATAAGATTTCATATTATTCAAAATAAAAGAGTTTATTTGTGAATAGGAAAGAGAATCCTATTTTTCCTTAAATAAAGGAGTTTATTTAGATATGAAATAAGATTTCATATTATTCAAAATAAAGGAGTTTATTTGTGAATAGGAAAAAGAATCCGTATTTCCTTTAATAAAGGAGTTTTTTTATATGGAATTGGATTCCATATTTAATTAAAATAAAGGAGTTTATTTTGATTAAAGATTTTGATTAAAATAAAATAGTTTATTTTATTCAAAATTGGATAAATTAAAATAAAATAGTTTTATTTTGATTTAAATTTGGATTAAAATAAAGGAGTTTATTTTGATTCAAAATTAGATTTTATACTAACTAAATTTGCCCATTAAATGATATCAATATATATATTGAATGTTTATTATTCATAAGATGAATATTATTTATTGATGCATATGGTGATGTGTATGATAATAAATGGGATTGATTATGGACTATCAACCAATGTGATTGGATTTTATTTTAGTTGGATGCATGAATGTATGGGTTTTATTAAATGGGGTTCACAGTACCTCATCTTCTCTAATTTTTCTTAATGTAAATTCTATCTCCTCCTATGTACTTCCCTTGATCACGATCAATGTTTCTATTTATTTTAAATAGTTTTGTTATAGGAATAGTTAGAATTAATTTTTGAAAAATTGGAGATCAAGGAGCAAAGAGCGCCTGAAGACCCGTTTGTAATGGAGCACGGGTTTAAATGTAATAGTTATATTTAAATATTAATTCTTGCACCCCTAGGGTTTGACCTTTTGGTTCACTTGGTGGCTCTAGTGAACCAAACTAGAATAAAAGTCCATAATCAATCCGGGTAGAATATAGTATTCTATATGTGCATGTTTATACTATATATATATTATATATTATGCAAACATGCTTCGCATGTTAATTAATATGACGATATATTTTATATATATATGTACGTATGCGCTAAAAACAAGATGAGACATATTAATAACAAACCCCTCAAATTTTTTATATTAAGTCTTAAGCGTTCAAAGATATTTGGAATATCGAACGTGTATTTCTAGCATGATAAAATTAATAGAGTATTAAATATTTAATATGAGTTTGTTGTGTCACCACAAGGCAAGTATTAAGTATTTAAGATGTTAATTTATCACATTTGATGCTTATAAAGAAAATTGAACAATATTATTTTGTTGTGTCACCACAAGGATGTTATTTTTCTTTTTTGAATATATGGAGTGCTAGGTTGGACTTAACTTGGATCATTTTAGTTCGGATGTGCACACACTTGACCATTATGATCTAAGAGGCAAAATACAAGGAGTTGCATAGTTGATGTAATTGACAAGAGTTGTCTACCTATTTATTTATATATAGTTTCTTGTGTCACCACAAGGCTATATACATTTGAAATGGGATCCTTATTCTCACTAGCGTATCTTTAATTAGATATTGCCGAACTATATATATTGAGGGTAATATAGTTTGAAGAAAATAGTGGGAGATACCAATTTAAAATAAGACCTAAATTATTTTGGTAATTTATAAAAGAATGTATGTTAAAATGTTGTTAATTACAAATTCATTTACAGAATTTTACAATGTCTAAAATTACTATCACTGCGTAGCATATTAGATGCTAAATTAACTAGACCGTATTAAACGGATTGGTTAAGGAATTTGAGAATAGTTCTCATAGCTGAAAAGTTATCTTATGTCCTTAATATGCTTATCCCTGCAATGGTTGCAGACAATACCTCTGAGGAAGAGATTGCTACTTTTAGAAAGTGGCAAGATGATGCACAATTGGCTCAATGCATCATGCTCGCATCCATGAGTAACGAGCTTCAGCGTCAGCATGAAACTATGGATGCTCCTACTATATTCCTGCACATCAAGTAGTTGATGGTGAGGAAAATAGGACTAATAGATATCAGATATCTAAGGAGCTCTTCCGATCTAGAATGACCGAAGGCACTACAGTACAGACACATGTCCTAATGATAATCAATTTGATTGATCAATTAGGACAACGGATTTTGTCATGGATGGAGAGTTGAGCCAAGATTTGATCTTGCACTCACTCCTGGACTCCTTTCACAATTGTTGTGAATTTTTCATATGAACAAGCTAGATATCAGCCTTGCTGATTTGCTTAACATGTTGAAAAATATTGAGAGTCACTTTCCAACCAAGAAAGACCATGTCTTACTAGTAGGGGCCAAAGGATCTTCTGAAAAGAAGAACGATTCTAAGAAGGTAAATAGAAAGGGCAAAAACAAAGGATAATAAGAACAAAACTGATACGGATAGC
This sequence comes from Panax quinquefolius, assembly GCA_020205615.1. Lineage (NCBI taxonomy): Eukaryota > Viridiplantae > Streptophyta > Magnoliopsida > Apiales > Araliaceae > Panax > Panax quinquefolius. The sequence continues at coordinate 43,843,724 of CM035166.1, forward strand.
AAAGGAGTTTGCTTCCATTTGCAATAAGCTCGACACCTTTGAAAAGAAATCGAGAAGCATCTTGCAGAGGCTAACCAAAGAAGCTTAGTAAAGTTTCGGTTACAAATACAAATTTGTTCATGATTTAAAATTAAAAAAATTTAAGTCAAGGTTCTACTTGGGTATTGGATACCGACTTTGGTTATCATAAATATAGATTTATGAAGGGACCAAGTAGAAGTAGAAAGCTAAACAAAGATAAGCAATCCTATGTGTGGGAAATAAAGCAAAGGTTGCTGCATTAGCCACAGGAACTTATAGTTTAGCAATCCCTACGGGCAAATCTATTAAGTCAATAAGTTGTTATTGTATTCTAGTTCTCGTTGGAAACATTATTACCATTTTATTGTTGGACAATGAAATCTTTGGTATTATATTTAAGAACAATTGTTGTTCTATTTATAATAATAATAATGTTTTGTATAGAACTGGAATATTACTTAATGGATTTTATATACTTGACTTACGTGAAAATAATTTTGCAAATTGAACAAACTAGTATAAGAAAAGGAGATGATCATTCAAAGAGTTGAATGTATGTATTTGTTGAATACAAGTGTGAATTATTTGAAAGGTTCAAAGAATTGAAGTGAAACAAATTGACAAAGTATTAAGATTCTTTGATTAGATCGAGGAATAAATACTTGTGCAATAAGTTTCTAGATCATCTCAAATGGTTTTCTCATAATGGACACATCCCGATCTGCAATAATTGATTGATGTATCTGAATGGAAAAATCGTACCTTGTTGGACATGGTATGGTCCATAATGAGTTCTGAGCATTCCAAAGATCCCTTTATGGTCATGTCCTAGAAATGGTTGCATATCTACAAAAAGGTAACCTCAAAATCCCCCCAAGACTCCATAAAAGTTATGGACATGGAGGATTCTAATCTTAAGTATGTTAAGATAAGGGTTGTCCAACTTGTGTGTGAAAAGGTTTCAAAGGATAAGCTTGGGACAAGATTTGACAAGTGTCGATTTGTGGGACATCCTAAAGTAAGTTTAGGGTATATGTTCTATAATCCTACTTAGCGAAAAGGTGTTTGTTGTGAAAACGCTTCCTTCTAAGATAAAAGTGTTTATCATTGAAGGGGCTAGTGGGAGGATAATAGATCTTGAAGAGTTCAAGAACCACAAAACACTATAAGTCAAATAAGAGGAACTCAGTAGATAGATTGTACCCACAACCTAATCGTAAATGAATAGTCTGAAGATACACTTGGAGGTATGGATTCATCATGGATGATGATGATGAGGTACGCATCATAGAAGATGATGATCTAGAGTTACATACAATGAGGTAAGAGTTCTAGTGTGTACAAAAGGGACAGTGGGAGCGTCGTGAAATTTCTAGTATTATATGTTGATATACTACGGATGAGGAATAACATACCAATGCTACAATCTGTAAAGATAAAGTTGTCTAAACATTCCTCCATGAATGATTTGGGAAGAGTATCTTAATTGGGGATGCAAATCTATATAGATAGATTTAAAAGGATGCTCGGCTTAACCCAAGGAACGTATATTCATTTGATGCTAAAGTCGTTTAGCATGGCAAACTCCAAGAGATGTCTCATGTTGATGAGCCATGGAGTGTATCTCTCTTAATAGTCCCCAAAGAGTCCAAAAGAGAGATCGCATAAGTTACTATCATGTATGCAATGAAATGTACGAGACCTGATGATGATCAGTTATATTTTGGAGAAGTTCACTATGAGTCAGTGTAAAACATCATAAAGTACTTAACCGACACTAAGGATGTGATCATATTTATGGTGGGTCTGAATTAAAACTAGAGGGCTTAACAGACTCAAGTTTTTCAGACAGACCAAGACGACAGAAAATCCACTTCAAGGTAAAGCGTTACCTTGAACGGTGGTGCAGTGAAATTAGAAAGGTTCCAAACAGCAAAGAGTTGTTGGTTTAGTGATAAAGAGATAGTATATAGCTATAAATCAAGCTACAAGTTGATTGTATGGATGAAAAGTTTATTACAGAACTAGGAATAGTTCCAAAGTCTCATCTTGGATCTAAACATGTGTTGTGGCACTTTCATTTGATTATAGGAATCATTGAAAGATGGGAAACCACTATAGAGATAGTGGACTCTCAAGAATAACATTACATATCCATTAACTAAAGCTTATCCAACAACGGATAATCGTCACTTAGAGAAGAAGAGTATGAGATACCATGGCAATTGGCGTTAGTGCAAGTGGGAGATTGAAAGTAGTATGCATACAAGCCAATCATGTTTGCTGATAAAGCATATACTTTGTAACAATCTTATTCATTTATTAATAAAAAGTATTTTTTTATTAAAGGCTTTTAATTATCTACATGATGCTGTTTTATAATATGTGATAAACCCATAGTTTTAAGCAATGCTTTTAGAATAATGATGATGATCATTCTAATGAGATCTAAATTCTTAGAAAGCTTAAAACTAAAATTGTTCTGAATCGTTGGATTAGTAAATCCGGATAGATTGGTACATACGTTGCTTGCTCATTAGATGAGGATGATTGATCTCATGATCATTTGTGTGGAGATACTAAAGCAAGTATGTAGGTGCTTATTAGAGAATAAGTTCACTGAACGTGACTCGCTAAGGAATACCTAATGGAGTTTTACTTGCTGTCAATAGGAATTCTGTAGTGATAGTAGTCTGAGTGATCCTTGGACTTGAGATCATCATAGTATCTTGTATATGATGAGTTATACTTTGACTTATTCCTTAAGACCCTTAGGGTATATCAAAGGGTATGCTTGGGTATAATAAGTTGTACATGGAGATAATGTATGATCAATAAAGAATCTACCACTTCTAGTAAAGAAGATAAATGTCCTATGTGATTCGATAAATGACAACTCGGTAGTCCTTGGCCAAAGAATGAAATTAGAAAGGAGTTTCTAATTTGCATTATTTGAGTTGTGCATTTAAGGATCGAAATACATATAATTAAATAAAATAAGACTTGATAAATTCCATGTCTTATATTTAATTGGGACATTGTATGGTGGAAGGATTGAATTATCGGTAACTATTTACTCAAAGGTTCTTTTATGATTAATGTTGAAATCTATATTATCTCGAAAAGTCGTTGATCGCTAGGGAGGTTATCCTATTGTAGAATAAATATTATTTATTTAAATAAATTATTAGTTTAATTTATTTATTTAAATAAGATTAGAATTGTTCTAATTGATTTATTCACAACCTGTTTAATAATATGGAGAACCTAAAGGGTCACACCATAAAAGGAAGAATAATTATTTAAGAAGTTAATGGCATAATCGTAATAATAAAATAAGTATATCTAATTTAATCTATGGTGATAGAATAAATTGAATAGCTTAATATTTATTATTTAATATTTTGGAAATATTAAATATAAATTAATAAGAGGAGTCTTATTATTATTATTACTATTATTATTATTTAATTCCTAAAGGAGTTTGAGAATTAATTAATAAAAGTACTCTCAAATATCCTAATAGGATTAGGAGGCAAATTAATTAAAAAAGTTTAATTAATTATCCCTAATAAGATTAGGGAGCTTAATTAATTAAAAGAATTTAATTAATTAAATAAAACCCAATTTCTTAATTGTTAAGGTGGGTTGCCCACATCTATAAATAAGAGGAGTCTTAGTATGGGTGTAAGGTTTGTTAACTTTTACAACATACGTAATTCCAATAGTTGGGAGAGTACGCCTTTTTATAGAGATAGAAAACTAGGGTTTTGCCAAATACACATCTTCTTGAATTCTTCTTCTTCCTTGGTGGATCACCTCTAGAGGCTAAACACTTGGGTGGCTAACGTTGATTAAAGGAAGGAACCCAACCCGGTGGATTCAAGTTGAACGCGAAAAGGGTTGGAGGTGAACTTGTACATGAGGAAGCTCGGATCTTCAAGGGCATGATTCTTGTTCTTTCTTTTCGTTTAATTAATAATTGCGTATAAAGGGTGATCCAGGTATATGGTTTGTAAAATTTTAAACTCTGATTTTTACACGTTTCCGCTTCTTTGTGCAATTTGATTGCGTTCATGAATAATACAAACCTAACAATATTATAATATTATGCTATGATTTTCATTAATATTTAATATTAAATAAATATTAAAGATGAAGAGAATAATGTGGTATTTATATTAATAACAGTTATTGAATAATGTTTTAATTACTTTAAAAACATTTAAAGGAAATAATAAAGTTTTAAAATACTTTGAGATATTATAAATATATTATAATATTATGACATGTATTTCATTAATATTTGATAATAAATAAATAATAATGAAAAAAAAATTATGTGGTATTTAATTTATTTAAATACGATTTTAATGATTTAAAAACCAAGATAATGATAATAAGTATCTGAAAATTATTACGAGCTTATGAAAAATGTTTTGACTGATGATATAATTATTTAAAATAATTGTTAAGTGTTAGGCGGAGTTTAATTGAACTTAAACTCGATATTTATCCGACTAGGCCGTCGGGATGTCAGAATTGTGCCGGATTCCACTCGGACTGCAATAGTTTGACTCGATACTAGGTCTTATGTGTTGTATAGACTGATAGGATTATGTGGTAATGTGTTTAGGTTATTTTATACTGTGATGATATTATTCTAATATTTGGAGATCGATATTATCTTTATTAGGTCTTCGAAAAAAGATAAGTTGTATTTCGTAACGGTAATCAACGGTACATGCAAGTTTTTCCCTAACTCTACTAAGAGTTGTTTTATTCAGATATGCTTATGGTTAATTATTGATGATTTCCATGTAGAATTGTACTTTGTAAATATTGTATGTATAAGTCAGGTATGAAAGGCTGATCGCCTTCATTACCATTTGGTTCAGATACATTTGTTCATGTTTAATACTTGTTCAGTCAAAAGTTTGTTCGTACTAATTCACAACTACATTGTTGAATTATAGCATGTTTATTATTCATACTCTTTCAATCATGATATATCGTTAAATTATTGAACTTAAACTTGTTGGGCAACTTTCATGCTCACCCTTGCTATATCGTGATAAAACATTGCAGATTAAGGCGAATGCGTCGAATACAAGGAAAGGTTAAAGACAGTTCCAGTTTAAAGTTATTGTGTGCGATTAGATTTGTAATAGTAATGTATGATAATATCTTTGTATGTCAGATAGGATAATGAATTGTGAATAAGTTATGGTTACTCGACCTTGGGGATAGTGTATAATGTTTAATGTATAAACAATTTATGTTTATATCTTCCGCAATAGTTAGAACTAGTGACCCAGATTCACGGTGATTTGTGAGCATGAATTTGGGGGCGCTACAAAATAGAATTAATGATTTATAAATCATATAAAAATGATTTAAGTATTATAAAAATATTTTTAAGTTATAAAATATAACTTTTGATATTTTGTCATGTAAAATATTAATATTTTAATATTAATAAAGAAGTGTGAGAAATGAATTTAATTGTTTAAAAATCATATAAAGGTGATTTTAAGGTATTAAAATACTTTAATATATTATAATTATATTATAATATTATGCTATGATTTTCATTAATATTTAATATTAAATAAATATTAATGATGAAGAGAATAATGTAGTATTTATGTTAATAATTGATTATTGAATAATGTTTTAATTACTTTAAAAACATTTAAAGGAAATAATAAAGTTTTAAAATACTTTGAGATATTATAAATAATTTATAATATTAGACATGTATTTCATTAATATTTGATAATAAATAAATATTAATGATAAAAAAATTATGTGGTATTTAATTCATTTAAATACGATTTTAATGATAAAAAATCAAGATAAATGATAATAAGTATCTGAAAATTATTACGACCTTATGAAAAATGTTTTGACTAATGATATAATTATTAAAAATAATTGATAAGTGTTAGGCAGACTTTAATTGAACTTAAACTCGATATTTATCCGACTAGACCGTCGGGATGTCAGAATTGTGCCGGATTCAACTCGGATTGCAATAGTTTGACTCGATACTAGGTCTTATGTGTTGTATAGACTGATAGGGTTATGTGGTAATGTGGTTAGGTTATTTTATACTGTGATGATATTATTCTAATATTTGGAGATCAATATTATCTATATTAGGTCTTCGGATAAAGCTAAGTTATATTTCGTAACGGTAATCAACGGTACATGCAAGTTTTTCTTTAACTCTACTACGAGTTGTTTCATTCAGATATGCTTATGGTTAATTATTGTTGATTGCCATGTAGAATTGTACTTTGTACATATTGTATGTATAAGTCAGGTATGAAAGGTTGATCGTGTGACGCCCCCAAAATAGGTATACATCACCCATTCTGAGTTGTCAATACATGGTACAGAAACAACTACAACTTTATTATTACAACAGTAAAAATGCGAGTTTGAATACAAATATTATCTTCTAGACAATATCTATACTCAAATAAATCCTCATCACATTTATTGATACATTATTTTATAAAAATGGTGAGGACTACTAAACAACTCTTTCTAAAACCTTCATTCCATACCCAGACTTCATTACTCGCTATATTCTCGCCTCCCCGAGAAGATAAATGGAACAAAAAGGAAAAGGGTGAGCTCAACTAGCCCAATAAAGAATATTATGACTAAGATAATATACAACAAATTATCGTTAGTCTTCAACAGGAAAAATCTAATAGAATCACAATAGACAACAAATTTTAAATCAATATTCGCAATGAAATAATAATTCATTAGAAGAGTTAAGTAGAGAATGCAAACTACTATCTTCTATGTATGAATTTAAAAGTTCATCGCTCATCTTTTATCCTCGTAACATCAATCAATATATATCCGAATCAAATATTCATCTTTTGCACTACACAGCCAAAGATATTCATCAGTTGGTCATGTTCATCTAAACACCTGTTCATCTTTGCACTACAGGCCAAAGATATTCTTCAGAAATCATTCATCTTTGCACTACAGGCCAAAGATATTCCATAATATCATCATTTAAGACTGAAGATTATGATAAATATTTTTAAAGAAACGAATCCAGTGAAACAAAATGACAAGGATTAAGGATTAAGGATTCGTACTTTGTTTTATCCACGTCCAAAAATACCTCAAAAATAATCACAGTGGTGTAAAATTCAAGAATGATCAAAACATGGATACAATCAAAGCTAGTATCCATAGTAGATATTTTGGACAAAAAGAAGAAATTTTCATTTTTCGATGAATAGTGCCGTATTCGTGAATAGTACCGTATACGTGAATAGTAACTCCGACACCAAAAGTTCCAAATTTGATAAAAACTTTAGATCAATATTTCAGTATAATGATATTGAAGAAATAATATCATTACGAAAAAAAATAATATCCCTTACCTCGAAAGATCATTACCTCTAGCTGAAACACCGGATATAGGCTATGACTTGGACTTGCACCGTATAGCAATACTCAAAGTATACTCAAAATACTCACAAGAATACGCCGATAATATAGAGAGAAAACTTGATTTAAATTGTGATTTTCAATTCTAACCTAAGCACCTATATTTATAGGAAAATGCTTAGAACACCAAACCGTAAAATTTAATAAAATATTAATATATATATTAAAATTTCTACGCCAACCTTCTTAGATTTGATCTCAGCTCATTTTGCACATGTTGTAGCCCACAAAACAAACAAAAACGTTTTTTATTATTTAAAATATTTTAAACTTCCAAAAATCAATTATTTCTGAGCTTCATAACTTCAATAATTCATAATAAATAGCCCTTCTATCGTAAAATTCGAATTTCGCAAGTTTTTATAGAAAATTCAATTCTCTACAACTTTGCGGAAGAAAGTTTTTCCAAATTCCAAATGTAAATTGACCAAATCCACAAACCATGATTTTACATGCTATAATCAAATTTCAAATAATAAATGGGGTCCACCGACATGTTTAATATGTTTTAAATATTTATTGCAACAAAATACTCATCCTCCTCGTATACTCATATATATCCACATTCGTTGTAAAATATCACCATTATTATATTATTAAAATATAATAATATATTTATTTTATCGTAAAAGATAAAATTTCAATTTTTCAACAAACGTCACAATAAAAATTTTCTCCATCTATATCCACATAAAATTAATATTTTCTCATCATATGAATCTATAATTAATTATTCACAAATAATATTACGTAATCACAATATTAACAACCGTGCGGTTCCTCAGAAAGAAGGGCTTTCGAATAAGAATTTCTCTTCTTCGCCGCAATTAGGTGACCAAACCTCTCCTTAGATAGAACTTTCTAGACATTGCCAATAATGTTATCTAATAATATTATTCAGATAATATGAATTATTGCTTCGATAATGAAAATACTGTGTAATGACAATTATTGAAACAACAAAGAATATAAAAATATCAACGCAACAATTATTAATAAAATATTTGAGCAATAATTACGGTAACCATTATTGAGTAGTGCCTTCTTACGTAAGAATCAATAATTGGTGCAATACCGCAATGCTACTTTGTGTTTTAAACCAATTTAGTATTTTAACAAGATTAATTGATAATAACTACGCCAAGTTTTTTAACCAACTTATATTTGTCGTTTTCTTTCATCCAATCGCTTTTTACATGGGGGCCCACACATGGGCTCAAGGCTACCGTCGCATTTAATATTCCCCGACAAAGATTTAATATTCCACGACCAAACGAATATTCCCAACAACAATGAATATTTTATAACCACTTGCTTATTTTGAAATATTTGCGTATTTTACCCATAACTATCCACATTAATCAAATCAACCCTTACTATTTCAAAATAATAAATAGAGAAAATTAAATTTCATTAATAATAAGTTGGGGTCTTACAGATCGCCATCATTACCATTCGGTTCACATTCATTTGTTCATGTTTAATACTTGTTCAGTCAAAAGTTTGTTCGTACTAATTCATAACTACATTGTTGAATTATAGCATGTTTATTATTCATACACTTTCAATCATGATATATCGTTAAATTATTGAACTTAAACTTGCTGGGCAACTTTCATGCTCACCCTTGCTATATCGTGATAAAACATTGCAGATTAAGGCGAATGCGTCGGATACAAGGAAAGGTTAAAGACAGTTCCAGTTTAAAGTTATTGTGTGCGATTAGATTTGTAATAGTAATGTATGATAATATCTTTGTATGTTAGATAGGATAATGAATTGTGAATAAGTTATGGTTACTCGACCTTGGGGATAGTGTATAATGTTTAATGTATAAACAATTTATGTTTATATCTTCCGCAATAGTTAGAACTAGTGACCCAGATTCGCGGTGATTTGTGAGCATGAATTTGGGGCGCTACAAAAATAAATTAATGATTTATAAATCATATAAAAATGATTTAAGTATTATAAAATATTTTAAGTTATAAAATATAACTTTTGATATTTTGTCATGTAAAATATTAATATTTTAATATTAATAGCAAGTGTGAGAAAATGAATTTAATTGTTTAAAAATCATATAAAGGTGATTTTAAGGTATTAAAAATACTTTGATATATTATAATTATATTATAATATTATGCTATGATTTTCATTAATATTTAATATTAAATAAATATTAATGATGAAGAGAATAATGTGGTATTTATGTTAATAATAGATTTATTGAATAATGTTTTAATTACTTTAAAAACATTTAAAGGAAATAATAAAGTTTTAAAATAATTTGAGATATTATAAATATATTATAATATTATGACATGTATTTCATTAATATTTGATAATAAATAAATATTAATGATAAAAGAATTATGTGGTATTTATTTCATTTAAATACGATTTTAATGATTAAAAAATCAAGATAAATGATAATAAGTATCTGAAAATTATTGCAAGCTTATGAAAAATGTTTTAACTGATGATATAATTATTTAAAATAATTGTTAAGTGTTAGGCAGAGTTTAATTGAACTTAAACTCGATATTTATCCGACTAGACCGTCGGGATGTCAGAATTGTGTCGGATTCAACTCGGACTGCAATAGTTTGACTCGATACTAGGTCTTATGTGTTGTATAGACTGATAGGATTCAACTCGGACTACTAAGAGTTATTTCATTCAGATATGCTTACGGTTAATTATTGATGATTGCCATGTAGAATTGTACTCTGTAATATTGTATGTATAAGTCAGGTATGAAATGCTGATCGCCTTCATTACCATTCGGTTCAGATACATTTGTTCATGTTTAATACTTGTTCAGTCAAATTATTGAATTATAGCCTATTTATTATTCATACTCTTTCAATCATGATATATTGTAAGACCCCAACTTTTTAATGAATAAAATCAAATTTCCTCTATTTATTATTGTGAATAATAAGGTATTTGTAAGACCCCATGTTTTACAAATAAAGATGAATTTTCTATAAATATTATTTTTGAATAATATGGAGTAAATTTGATATAATGTTATAGTTGTGGGTAATATTTATAAATTTTGCAAAGTAAGCAAGTTGTTATAAAATATTCATTTGGTCGGGGAATATTCTTTTTGTCGGGGAATATTCGTACGATGGCACAATCATTGGTGGACCCCACAACGAAATTATTATCGGATTGAGAAAACGACAAAAATACTTTATGAAAATAATGGCGGAGGTGTTACCGTTAAAACTGTTGAACTACCCGGTAGTAAAAAGTAAAAGAATGCGATGTCTGGCGTGGTTGCATAGTAGCACACGGTATTGATTATTGATGCTTACGTGAGAAGTCACTCAGCTATACTCAATTATTGCTACAGTAATTGCTGTATCATATCTCTTATATTATTGATTCAATTATTGTCACAAGATTATCATCGATAATATGTTATATTATTAAATCAATAATTGAGACGACAAGTTATAAATGATTAATAATTGTTGAAAGATTAAATATGTGTTGATTAAAAATAAAATGATTTGTGATAATATTTATTCAATCCTTGATGTATATAAAGAGTCTATTATGAGATGTTTGTGGTAAGTTTGGTTATTTTATGGGGGGCCATATTTCATCATATAAGAGTCTCTTCGTCAATGGTAATTACCTTTGTCAATAGTAATTATCTTCGTCAATAGTAATTATCTGTTGGAACATTCTGTCAGTGCAAATTTTGCCTGACCTGGTTCCATTATTATTATTCTGTTGGAATAACCTGTCTATGCAAAGTACCACATGCATGGTGATTTCTTTTGTTATTCCATTCTTTATTATACTCAGTTGGTTAAAGTTTTGACTTTTATACTCCATGAAATTAGTAGAATATCATTGATATTTACGCTTCATCCAGTATCTTTTCGTGGAAATATTCTTCTGATCATTCTTGAATTTTACTCTACAAAGAAATATCATGTTGACAATTTGGACATTATTAGATCCTGGATAAATTAATTCTTGAACTTGTTTTATTGAATTCTTATATCATTGTCATTATCCTCATGTTTATATTATGTTGAAAGTCATCTGTGGCCTGTAGTGTATAGATGGACTTGGTATGATTATAACCAGGGATTATTCGGTGTAATCATGACCGTAATGTTACAAATGATGTGGTAAAAGTTATCATTGGCTGTAGTGCATTGATGGATGATTGTTGGCATGATCATGACCATTAATGAATACACGAATGTCCTTGGTTGTAGTGCATGGATAATTTATGGTCGTGATACTAAAGAATATCCTTGGCCGTAGTGCATGGGTGATTCGATGATGTGGATTATTTATTAAGCTGAGTCCCAACGATAAAAGTCATGAAAAACCTTTTAAATAATAAAAGATAGTAGATTTTATTCTCTACTTGACTCTTTTAATGGATTGCTTGTTCCGCTGCAGTTAAACTTGATGTTGTTATATTTTATCGGTTTAACATCATTTGGCTAACGATAATTTATTCGCATTATCTTAGTCATAATATTTCTTCTTGGGCTAGTTGAGCTCACCCTTTCTTTCATTGTTCTCTCTTGAAATGAGAACATAGCGAGGGACTAGTCGGGGAACGGAGTGATCGGTCCGAGAGGATAGCATTAGTAGTCCTCACTATTCGTGAAATAGTGTGTTAATAATTGTAATGAGGACTCCTTTTGAGTTTGTATAATCTCTAGTAGACAATAATTGTATTCAAACTGACAGTTATGTTTTGTCGTATTGTACATGACAGTTGTATTAGTAAGTTGTATTTGAATTTTGTACCAGTTATGGCGTTCTAGCATTTTCCTATAAATAGACGCTTAGGTTAGAATTGAAAGTCACACCAGAAACAAGTTTTCTTTCTCTCTAGATTATCGAGCGTATTTTTGTGAGTATTTTGATACTTTAAGAGTTTCTATTCAAAGGCAAGTTTACACAAGACTATATCCAAATTCAATCGAAGTACAGCTTATTTTGAGGTAAGGGATGTTGTTTTCTTCTTAAATGATATTATTTTCTTCAATATCATTATGCCGAAATATTGGTCTGAACTTTTTATCAAATTTGGAACTCTTTGTGTCTGGGTTACTATTCACGTATACGGTAATATTCACCGAATACGGTACCTAAACCTAGCTAATCGTGGTCAAACCTGCATTGATCGAACTGCCGGATGAAGAATCTGGGTAACCCAGATCTTCAAGAACCGTGTCCTGACCCCTAGTTTGATCAGCTTTGATCTGTCAGGTGTAATGTTGTTATGAATATATGTTGTTATATAAATGAAGTCTGACATCTCCACTACAAGATACAACATTTACTTTACACAAATAGAACCCAAAACTCAAGTTATAAGGATCGAGATATAGTACCATCGTCTGTTCTTCATTTTCTAGAAAACCCAGAAATAAAGAACAGCGTTGTCAGACTTTTCTGAAACTTGATTCTCTCAGTTGTGATATGTTATGACCATGAAATTTGTTTGTTAATCTAGTATTACATCTGTACTACAATTGTTGTGACGCCCCCAAATCCGGGTCTCTTCCAACCCGACATATGGTGCTCCACGGTGCTACAGTTCACACAAATATTCAATTGAAATGCCTCAAAAGAACGAATATGTCTTATATATATTCCAAAACAATACTACCATTCCCCAGGTTCTTTATAACCGTTACATTTGTTCTTGTCATAATATCAAATATTATCATTTACAAACCTATACTATTACATAGGTAATCTACAAGTTCGCTTTAGCCTTCTCGTTATCCTTGTTGAATCCTTCAGTCCATTCGGTCTAAGCTGCATTCATATGGTTCAAGCAAGAGTGAGCATAACAAGCTCAGCAAGTACAACAATTTCATTTTAAAAGTATGCTTGAAACATAGGAATCGTATATCTTCAATAACTGGATAATAGTTATAAAGTACTATCAATAATTCAAAATAGCGTTCCTTTTTCCTTCAAAACATTTTATCATGACAATATTCAGTAAAACACCAATTATGGTCCAAGACCTTGAGTGTTTCATAATTTCTTTGAAAAGGACAACCTGGCACGAAGTCCGTAAGTTCGGCATATCTTGCGAGCACTTCTAGGTGATCAGCCTATAGTACTCTATGTTGATCAACACTACATCTATTAAACGTGTATACGTTTAAGTTATGGCAACCTCACGTGCCCATCGAATACTCGATGAAAATATATTTGTTTATTCATATTCAGGCTTACCTTGAATCCGTAGCAAATAGTTGGCGTAGGATAGAGTTAGCAATTCTATATTGAAAGACTTGTAAATAAATAAATCAATCTATCAAGATTAGTCTAGCCGAGCTAAAACTGGCATCGACTATTTCTTTAAAACCATACATGCATCTCATAACGTGAATCATTTGAAAACCTGGCTAACACGAAGGTTAGACAAGTGTTTAAGAAAACTTGCCTTCAGTGTCTTCTACCGTATAATTACGTTTCCTTTGAGTCTTTACGGTCTCTACAACACATAATCACATAACATACCACATTAGGTCATGAATGAACATACATGGTTCCTAAAGAATCTTACCCTTCTTCTCAGTCTAATCCCTTATTAGATTTGTTATTATTGGTTCCGACTTTCCATCGTTCTTGTACATCATTCTTACTAACTTCTGTCTCTTCTATAACTTAAGTGAATTTATTTCATTAATATAACTCGTTTCGAGTTTAATCATCTTTTCTTACGGCTTACTAACGTCCTTACGTTATTAATAGAAACTCGATCGTCAATGGTTATGTGCGCTTATTGTACATCATTCCTGATTTCATTCAATTAAATTTCTTTTAACTCTAAGTGATTATACATGAGTTTTAATTATGACTTTACAATGTTTTATTAAGTCCCTTAGTTTGTTACTAAACAATTTCCCTTCATGTTCCATTTGTAACCATTCTTCACTGTCTAAGTTTTAAGGCTGGCGTCGCAGCGCCAGTATTCTTTTCTTAGAATTAGGATAGTTGGGAGATATATGACCCTCCTGCCCACAGTTATAACAACCGGTCTTCCCTTTCAGGCAGACTCCTAGATGAGTCTTACCGCACGTCTTACATGCCTCCATCCTCCGTTTAGGATCCCCTTGTTTTACCCTAGTATTCCCAGGGTTAAAATTCTTTCTCTTAGGCATATTGCCACTTCCACTGGCAACCTCTGCCTTATTTCCTCCCTCTCCTTTACCCTTATTCTTCATATCCTTGTGGTACTGGGTCAACGCCTCGCTACCACCCTCCGCTATTATCACCTTTTCCAGAATGGTCCCGTAGGAAGCACTCTGAAAAACTGATATCCTACTATAGAGCCAGGGTTGTAGGCCCTACTCAAACCTACGAGCCTTCCTCTCCTCCGTGTCCACTTGGTGTGGAGCGAACCTCGCCAATTCATTGAATTTGGCCGCATATTGGGGAATAGTCATGTCCCCTTGTTTAAGTTATAAGAACTTAATCTCCATTCTCCCTTGCATGCTAGTAGGGAAATAGTTCTCGAAGAATACCTTCTTAAACTATTCCCATGTAACAGCTTCCACTCCAAATTACCTGGTGAGCCTCTCTCATCGATAGTTGGCTTCCCCCTTCATCATATAGGTCGCAAAAGATGTCTTTTGTGCCTCAGCTACGTTTGTAATAATAAACACCTTTTCTATTTCCTTGACCCATGTCTGGGCCTCCATTGGGTTCGTTGTTCCCTTAAATTCGGGTGGACTTACACTTTTAAATTCCTTAAAGGTAGTCGTTAGAGACTACCTACAGGTCTCATGGTGCTTCTACCCCAACTTGGTTAAATCAAATTAATTAATAAATTAACGAACTCTTGCATTGGGTTATTAGGACTCCCCTCGTTCTCATTATGCGATTCCGCTTCTTAGTTACGTTGTCTTCTTCTTGGCGGCATTTCTGATTAAATAAATAAATTTTCGTTATTACTTATTTACTTACTTCGTTATTAGTCGACAAACAATTGGACCATAACTCATACACAACAAAGCAAATTCAAAATAAAACTTCCTTATATTAAAATGCTTCTTTATAGATCAAAACTATTTACAAGTCGATTTCCATAGCCCAAAAGCTATTACATATACATCCCGCGATTGACTTCTACAAAAATTGGGATTTACAAAAAGACTACCCTTTAATTATACAAAAGAGGATTTTACATCACTACACAAAAGTATTCACCATACTACTCCTAATACTGTCTAACAGCATTCTCATGCTTCTGGTTCTCCAGAATCGACACAGTATCTCGACTTATAGTATGTCGAGTCTGTCCCGACTCAATAGAATAACAAGCTATCTTAAGCTTGAAATTCTCGTCATGCTTGTCATTTATATATGACATTAAATGCTATCTTCTTCGTCTTTTCAACCAGTTTCTTGCGAAGTTCTATGACCTCGTTCTTATAGTCCTGGGCCTTGTCAGTCATGAGCACTTTCTCATCGTGCTCTATCTCATAGTTTGACTCTGTAGACTCTTTCGCCCCATAGAGATCACTGATCTCTTTCTTCTGGTACTGCACCATATTGTGAAGTTGCACGTTACGGTCAAGCACTGAGAAGTACATTGCCCTCATAGTCTCGGTAGGTGTAGACTCTAGGGTAGGCATCACCGTATTAATCGATGTCACCACCATGTCATCCTCCACATCAATCATCATATTCAAATATGATGATCCCCATGGTCTCCTTAGAATAGTCCTCCTCCGAGTAATATTCCTCGGGCTCTGACTCCTCTAGAATCACTACAGGTATGTCTGCTATAGCATGAGTCTTTGTCTCAACTTCGGTTCACGACTCTCGATGATCACATGTATATCCCTATACATCAAGCTATCAACCGACATCTACAATAACACATAACAAATTGATTAGTACATAATACACAATAATATAAACACAAATCACATTTAATCCATTTAGGGTTACTTTCCATCTTTTTAATCTTTTGGTACTGAGTTTCCTCAATACCTTATTAACTCATTTGACTCGAGTTAACTTTCTTCGGACTCTAACTTTCCTACGAGGTTATTAGCCTAAGGTTCTTCCCCCCTTAAGTTTTATAACCTAATGCTCTAATACCAACCTGTGACGCCCCCAAATCCGGGTATCTTCCAACCCGACAGATGGTGCTCCACGATACTACATTCCATACAATCATTCCATTGAAATAATAACAAAATGAGTGTAATTACTATCTTTGTATTACATCTGTAATAAATCCTTTCCCAGGTTCATAACCGAATACATTCATTGTTCTTCATAAGTCTATTACATGACGATTAATTGTCCATCTTAGCCTTGCCTTTATCTCTCTTAGAACTCTCAGTTCGTTCGGCTTTAGCTGCAAACATATGGTTCAAGCAAGAATGAGCATAACTAGATCAGCAAGTCTTAACACAGAATCATATGAATATCACATCAACAATTACATGCTAAATCTCCATATCTGAACAATTATCTACGAAGCATTATGAAATACTTGACTAATACTTCTCATACAACAATTCCCAAGTATATATAATAGCTTAGGAATAATGAACCGGCCACTAGACCATGAACATACTCTTCTCGTTTTCATACTTGAAAAGGATATCTGGCACTAAAGCCATCCATCCGTCTTTACTTATGAGCACGTCTAGGTGATCAGCCTATTGTACTCTATGTTGATCAACACTCTTACGTTAAACGTATTTACGTTTAACATTTGGCAACCTCGCGTGCCCATCGAATAATCGATGAAAATACTTTTGTTTGTACATAGACAAACTTACCTTCTCATCCGTACCAAATACTTGGCATAGGATAAATAAGTTAACGATTTTATATCAACAGACTTGTAAACAAATCAATCAACTCTTCAATACTTGTCTAGCCTGAATAAAACAGGCATCGACTCTTTTCTATTTACCATTCATGCATTGTATATCATGCATCACGTAAAAACTTGACTAACACGAAGGTCAGACAAGCGTTAAGAAAGACTTGCCTTCAAGTGTCTTCGAATTTACAATTCAACTATTCTCAGTCTTTACAGGATCTACATGATACATTCACATAGCACACTGTAATTAGTTATCACATAAACTATCTTTACGGTTCTAACCAACTTCTTTCTCTTCTATGTTTTATTTGAATTAACTTTGTTATTAAAGTTGATTCAACTCTTTATACTTCGTTACGTTTCATTAACGTTCTTACATCCTTAACCGACATTCGATCATAAATGGTTAATTACCAACGTTGAACGTCGCTCACGGTTCACTCATTATGTCTTTGTGTTCTTTGCTTAATTACTATTAAACCTTACTAAATCTTCTTACATTAACACCTTACAAATGAGTTAAGGTAAGTCTTATAATGTACATTAAGTACCTTCAATATCTTACATTATGTCTTCATTCAAAATGGAACAAAAATTAACTTAGTCAACATTTTCCTCTTTCACCGTAAGTGTTGTACATGGCATCCTTTATTTTAGTGGCACTTTGCTTGGCGCGAGTTAGCGAGGTACTCGTCAAATCGCCAGCTTGGCTTTCCACCACTTTGTATCTTGGTTTTAGAGTCATGCATGTGTAGTCTCATGCACCGATTGTCCAAAAACAGTTTGGTTTCTAAACGAAACTCCCGACTTCCTAATTTGTTCGTTTTATATCCGAATCCACCCATTCGAAAGCCTGCAAGTCAGGAATTACATCCTTTACGTGTTCGTATAAGAATTTCATATTTCCGAATTTGTTAACTTGGAATTCACCTTTAGGCTCATTTCCAAGTGTTCATCCAATCGCTTTTCGTTATGGGGCCCACAAAAAACTGCGTCGTTGTACGAATATTCCCCGACAGCAAGAATATTCCACGACCAAACGAATATTCCCCGACAACAATGAATATTTTATAACCACTTGCATATTTTGAAATATTTGCGTATTTTACCCATAACTATCCACATTAATCAAATCAACCCTTACTATTTCAAAATAATAAATAGAGAAAATTAAATTTCATTAATAATAAGTTGGGGTCTTACAACCTCCCCTCCTTATGAAATTTCGTCCTCGAAATTGACGTCACGTACTGTGTTTGAAAAGGTGAGGATACCTCACTTTCATTTCCGTTTCCAATTCCCAGGTCATTTTCTCTATAGCATGATTCCTCCACAAAACTTTAACTTATGGTATGACCTTTACGCGTAGGACATGCTCCTTCCTATCCAAGATCTTGACAGGTACCTCCTCATACGTTAAGTCTTCGGCTATCTCGTCCGATTCTAACTCTATAATGTGGTTCGGGTCTTTCACATATTTACGAAGTACAGATATGTGAAACACATTATGAACACGAGACATACTCGGAGGTAACGCGAGTCTATAGCCTACATTTCCTACTCGGTCAAGAATTTGAAATGGACCAATAAATCATGGATTGAGCTTTCCTCTCTTCCCAAACCTTGTAACTCCTTTCCATAGAGCAACTCGCAACAATACATGATCCCCTATACTAAATTCCACGTCCTTTCGATGAAGATCCGCATAACTCTTTTGTCGATCTTGTGCCGTTTGTATACGTTGTCGAATCATTTGTATCTTTTCTGTAGTCATACGTACCAACTCGGGTCCCAACAATGTTGCTTCACCCACCTCGTCCCAACATACTGGAGAGCGACATTTTTGTCCATATAATGCTTTGAATGGAGCCACACCTATACTTGACTGTTAACTGTTCTTGTAGGAGAATTCCACCAATGGTAAATACTTATCCCAATTGCCCTTGAAGTCTAGGACATAGAGTCTTAATAGATCTTCAAGAGTTTGAATAGTCCTCTCTGATTGTTCGTCTGTTTGAGGATGGTATGCCAAACTGAATCGTAAATCCGTGCCCATATCTTTTTGCAAGCTAACCCAAAATCTTGAAGTGAATCTTGGGCCACGATCCGAAACTATGGATACTGGTATGTTATGCAACCTCACAATCTCATTTACATATATACTAGCAAGACGTTCAAGGGAATAAGTCTCCCGTATCGGCAAGAAATGAGCAGACTTGGTTAATCTATTAACAATAACCCAAATAGCATTGATGCCTTGAGAAACCGTAGGAAGACCCGTAACGAAATCCATGGTAATGTGTTCCCACTTCCATTTCGGAATCTCAAGTGGTTGCAATGTACCCTTAGGTTCTAGATGCTCTGCCTTTACACGTTGACAAGTTAAACATGTTGAGATAAACTTTGCAATCTCTCTCTTCATATTGTTCCACCAAAATGTATGTCGAAGATCACAATACATTTTGGTACTTCCAGGATAGATTGCAAATGGTGTATTGTGTGCCTCCATCATAATCTTATACTTCAAATCAGAGTCGTTAGGGACACAAAGTCTGGAATGGACTCGAAGTATTCCTTCTTCATCAATTCTCGCTTCTGGAATAGCACATTCTTGTACTTTCTTCTTCATACGCATCAGCTCCGGGTCGGTGGCTTGAGCAACCTTAACTTTTTCTATTAAAGTTGGCTCTATGCGTATACTTGACATCATCGCACTCATTCCTGCATATGATCTTCTACTCAATGCGTCAGCTACCACGTTCGCTTTTCTAGGATGGTATTGAATAGTGTGGTCGTAGTCTTTCAATAGCTCGAGCCAACGTCGTTGCCTCATGTTGAGTTCTTTTTTAGTGAAGAAATATTTAAGGCTTTTATGGTCTGAATATATCTCCACTTTCTCCCCATATAGATAGTGCCTCCATATCTTTAGCGCAAAAACGATCATTTCGCCAACTCTAGATCATGAATAGGATAATTCCTCTCATATTCTTTAAGTTGTCGCGAGGCATAGGCTATGACTTTCCCACGTTGCATGAGAACACATCCTAACCCTTTGCCCGAGCATCATCGTGAGATAACAAATCCATCCCGAACCAGATGGTATTGTTAGAAACAGTCTTAAAATGAGTCTCCTCTTGAGCTCTTGGAAACTCTTCTCGCATTCCTCGCTCCATATGAATTTTATATCTTTACGAGTCAATTTGAGTTAATGGAGTAGCGATTCGAGAAAATCCTTCCACGAATCTCCGATAATAACCAAATAAGCCCGTAAAGCTTACGTGATTTCGGCCACCGACTTTGGTTGTTCCCAAATTTGTATTGCTTCAATCTTCACGTCCACTTGATACTCCATGTTTTGACACTGACGCGCCCAAGAAATGCTACTTCCTCGCCGTAACTCTCATTTCTTTAATTTGGCATATAGTTTGTTTTCACGAAGCCTTTGGAGTACCATCTTCAAATGGTGCTCATGATCTTCATGACTTTTGGAATATATGAGGATGTCATCAATAAAGACAACAATGAACTGATCCAAATATTCCTTGAATACTCGGTTCATCATATCCATGAAAGCCAGCAGGGCATTAGTCAATCCAAAAGACATGACTAAGAATTCATAATGCCCGTCTTCAGTTCTAAAGGCGATCTTTGGAATATCCTCGCCTAAATCTTCACCGATGATATCCGAATGAAGATCGATCTTTGAAAAAATTGTGCCCTTGCAATCGGGTCAAACAAGTCATCAATACGAGGTAGAGGATACCTATTCTTGATGGTGACATGGTTCAATTCCCGAGTCAATATAAAGTCGCATACTCCCGCCTTTCTTCTTTACGAATAAAACAGAGCACCGCAAGGAGATGTACTAGGTCGAATGAAACCGATGTCCAACAATTCCTATAGTTGGACCTTTAACTCCTCAAGTTCAATAGGAGCCATTCGATATGGGGTTTAGAAATGGGCTTTGTACGTGTTCAAGATCAATAAAGAATTCAACTTCACGCTCGGGGTAAACCGGGTAGTTCTTCAGAAATACGCCAGAAAGTCAATAACAACAGAATATTATTCAAATTTGACGTGTCTTTATTCAAATCCATAACATGGGCTAAGAAAGCTTGACATCCGTTTTTCAATAAACGAATAGCTTTATGATTAGATATGATGATGATGATTGATTTTAATGGTTTAGTTGCTTGAATTTGTACAATAGGTTGGTTAGGAATATGAAAACTAACAACCTTACGAAAACAATCAATTTTGGCATGATGAGTAGTTAACCAATCAATCCCTAAAATCACATCAAAAGCAAGTATCTTTAAAGAGATAAGGTCAACGGTAAGGTGATGGTGCCAACTTGAATCAAACAAGATTTATAAATAGTGGATGTGATGAAAGTTTCTCTAACGGAGTTTCCACAGATAGGTCAAAGTCTAATTTCTCCGAGTCAAGTTTAAACGTTGAGCACAAGCGAGAGATAAATGAATGGGTAGCACCGGTATATCAAGTAAGGTATAAACTTCGCAAGAATTTATAAATAGCTTACCGTGATCACCTCGTTTGGGTTCCTCGATTTTGACCAACCACAACAAACGCTCTTCCGTGAACCATTGACTTTGACTTTTCTCGGGACGATCTTTTGAGTCACCGTCCCCACTGAACTAGGTTTCAATTCTGCATAATCTCGAAGCGATATGTCCTTCCTTTCCACAATTATAGCATACCTTGAATCATAGTATGGGCGCTTTAGACCGATATGTCCCTCTTTCCGCATTTATAGCATATACGACGTGGTCGTTCTCCTCCCTTAGAACCGATTCTTTCAAGACTGCTGCGTCTTCACATGGTCGTTGTTAAATCTCCTCTTTTAAATCTCTCCTCGACTCGCTTCTTCTATTTTCATGGCCATGATTACCACCGTAGTGGTTACCATTTTGTCCGTCTTTTTTTTTTCTCCGTTGGTTATCGTTGTTTTGTTGATCGCTATCTCCTAGATTATCCTCGGTTGTGGTCCCTCGGTTGACCAGTACTCGTTATCTCGCCCCAATAATTGAGCCCTCTTTTAACATCCTGAATAGAGAAAAAATTTATGAGAAATGAGATATTGTCATATCCGGGTTTCAAACCTCTCGAAACATCCGCTCATACGTTCCTCATTCTCCACCAAATGAGGTTCAAACCGGATAACTCTGCAAACTTTGCCTCGTCTTCGAGACACCGCCATGTTATTCTCTCCCATCTAATAAACTCCACTTCCTTTATATAACGAACACTTTCGTGAAAGTATTTGTCATTAAATAGTTTCAAATGTCTCCCAAGACATCTTGAGTCTTGGTTTGGATGGGTACGCTTCACAGACTCCCACTAGTAGTCCGCTTTCGCCACCCTTGAACATAAAGGTGGTGAATGGAACCTTCTGCTCCTCCGTGCATCACATGACATCGAATATCTTGGTAATTTGCTTGACCCATGTTTCCGCCATGATCGGATCGCTTTCCCTTAAATTCTCGTGGTCCCAACTCTTTGAATCGCTTGGTTGTGACAACCCGTGAATTGCTATCATTTCCTCCTCAGTATTTTGAACACGAGTCTCCTCGTCGATTTTGCATGAACTGCAAAAAGCTTCTAAACATCCCTCGCTCATCATCTCTTTCAGCAGTGTTGTTCACAGGAGGAACATTGCCACTGTTGCACGCTCTCCTCGTTGGTGAGTACTGGCGTCTCCACGGTCTCATTTTCATTGTTAATATTCTCGACCAACATTCTCAAATCTTCGTCATAAAATAAGGGTTAATTAAGGAAATCAATATATCACATAATATCCCTATATACTGATCAACTAACAAATAAGCTTAGGTAGGACACACTAACGAAGGATTTACTCGTCTCTCCCCTCCTAGTTCTATTCCCCGATCTCCGCCAGAGATCATATCCCTAAGCTCTGATACCAACTGTGACGCCCCCAAAATAGGTATACATCACCCATTCCGAAATGTCAATACATGGTATGTAAACAACTACAACTTTATTATTACAACAAGAAAAAGCGTGAGTTTGAATACAAATATTATCTTCTGTACAATATCTATACTCAAATTAATCCTCATCACATTTATTGATACATTATTTTACAAAAGTGGTGAGGACTACTAAACAACTCTCTCTAGAACCTTCATTCCATACCCCGAATTCATACTCGCTATATTCTCGCATCCCGAGAAGAAAAATGGAACAAAAAGGAAAAGGGTGAGCTCAACTAGCCCAAAGAAGAATATTATGACTAAGATAATATACAACAAATTATCGTTAGTCTTCAACAGAAAAAATCTAATAGAATATAATAGATAACAAGTTTTAAATCAATATTCAGAGCGAAAAATAATAATTCATTAGAAGAGTTAAGTAGAGAATGCAAACTACTATCTTCTATGTATGAATTTAAAAGTTCATCGCTCATCTTTTATCCCTCAGTAACATCAATCAATATATATCCGAATCAAATATTCATCTTTGCACTCTGGTCAAAAATATTCATCACTGGTCTTGTTCATCTAAACACTGCTCATCGAAATCATTCATCTTCGCACTACAGCCAAAGATATTCAATAATATCATCATTTAAGACCGATGATGATGAAAAATATTTTTAAAGAAACGAATCCAAAGGAAACAAAATGACAAGGATTAAGGATTAAGGATTCAGACTTTGTTTTATCCATTTCCAACAATACCTCAAAAATAATCATAGTGGTGTAAAATTCAAGAATGATCAAAACATGGATACAATCAAAGCTAGTATCCGTAATAGATATTTTGACTGAAAAGAAAAAATTTTATTTTTCGATGAATAGTGTCGTATTCGTGAATAGTAGATCAGATACGTGAATAAAGGCAGTATATCGTGAATAAGTAACCCCCACACTAAAAGTTTCAAATTTGATTAAAAAGTTCAGATCAATACTTGAGAGATAATGATATTAGAATAATTAATATCATTAAAAAAATAATATCTCTTACCTCGAAAGATCAAGATTTAAATTTGAAACACCTGGATATAAAGCTATGACTTGAACTTGCACCGTATAGCAATACTCAAAATACTCACAAGAATACACTCGATAATATAGAGAGAGAAAACTTCAGTTTCTAGTGTAATTTTCAATTCTAACCTAAGCACCTTATTTATAGAAAAATGCTTAGAACACCAAAGCAGAAAATTTAATATAATATTAATATATAAATTAAATTTTCCTACGCTAACCTTCTAAGAACTAAATTCAGCTCATTCAACACACATGTGTAACACACCATAATGAAAAAAATGTTTTTGTTATTTAAAATATTTTAAACTTCCAAAAATCAATTATTTTGAGCTTCTTGAACTTCAATAATTCACAATAAATAGCCTTTTGTCGAAAAATTTGAAACTCATAAAGTTTTATAGGAAATTCAATTCTCTACAACTTTACGTAAGAAAGTTTTTCCAAATTCCAAACAAAAATTGACCAAAATCCACAAACCAAGCGATTTTACAAAGCTATAATCAAATTTCAACAAGAAATGGGGTCCAAGACACATAAAACATGCTTTAAATATTTTTTGGTAACAAAATACTCCTCCTCCACATATACTCATATATCCCACATTCATCGTAAAAATATCATCATTATTATATTATTAAAATATAATAATATATTTAAATGAATTATTTTATCAAAAAGATAAAATTTCAATTTTCAACAATTGTCACATTAAACATTTTCTCCATCTATATCCACATAAAATCAATATTTTCATCATCATATGAATAAATAATTAATTATTCACAAATAATATTACGAGAATCACAATATTGACAACCAGTGCGGTCCCGAGAAAGAGGAGCTTTCGATAAGAATTTCTCCTTATTAGCGCAAAGATTAGGTGACCAAACCTCTCCTGAGAGCGTAACTTTCTAGACATTGCCAATAATGTTATCTAATAATATTATTCAGATAATATGAATTATTGCTTCGATCATGAAAAATACCGTAAATGACAATTATTGAAACAACAAAGAATATAAAATATCAACGCAAAGAATTATTAAATCAATAAAATACTTTGAATAAAGAATTATCGTAACCATTATTGAGTAGTGCCTTCTTCACGTAAGAATCAATAATTGGTGCAATACCGTGTAAGCTTCCGTGTTTTAACCGCCAAGTATTTTTAACAATATTAATTCAGAATAACTACGCCAAGTATTTTTAAACAACTTATATTTGTCGCTTTTTTCATCCAATCGTTTTTTTTACATGGGGCCCACCCAAAGATCAAGGCCGTCGCATTTAATATTCCCCGACGTGCGAAATATTCCACGAACAAACGAATATTCCCCGACAACAATGAATATTTTATAACCACTTGCATATTTTGAAATATTTGTGTATTTTACCCATAACTATCCACATTAATCAAATCAACCCTTACTATTTCAAAATAATAAATAGAGAAAATTAAATTTCATTAATAATAAGTTGGGGTCTTACAAATATAACTTTCGATATTTTGTCATGTAAAAATATTAATATTTTAATATTAATAGCAATTATCGATAATGAATTTAATTGTTTAAAAATCATATAAAGGTGATTTTAAGGTATTAAAATACTTTGATATATTATAATTATATTATAATATTATGTCAGTGATTTTCATTAATATTTAATATTAAAGATGAAGAGAATAATGTGGTATTTATATTAATAATGATTATTGAATAATGTTTTAATTACTTTAAAAACATTTAAAGGAAATAATAAAGTATTAAAATACTTTGAGATATTATAAATATATTATAATATTATGATATGTATTTCATTAATATTTGATAATAAATAAATATTAATGATAAAAGAATTATGTGGTATTTAATTCATTTAAATACGATTTTAATGATTGAAAATCAAGATAAATGATAATAAGTATCCGAAAATTATTACGAGCTTATGAAAAATGTTTTGGATGATGATATAATTATTTAAAATAATTGTTAAGTGTTAAAGCGAGTTTAATTGAACTTAAACTCGATATTTATCCGATTGTAACCGCTTGGGATGTCGAAATGTGTTTGGATTCAACTCGGTATCGCAATAGTTTGACTCGATACTAGGTCTTATGTGTTGTATAGACTAATAGGATTATGTGGTAATGTGTTTAGGTTATTTTATGCTGTGATAATATTATTCTAATATTTGGAGATCGATATTATCTATATTAGGTCTTCGGATAAAGCTAAGTTATATTTTGTAACGGTAATCAACGGTACATGCAAGTTTTTCTTTAACTCTATTAAGAGTTGTTTCATTCAGATATGCTTATGGTTAATATATTATTGATGATTGCCATATAGAATTGTACTCTGTACATATTGTATGTATAAGTAAGGTATGAAAGGCTGATCACCTTCATTACCATTTGGTTCAGATACATTTGTTCATATTTAATACTTGTTCAGTCAAAAAGTTTGTTTATACTAATTCACAACTATATTGTTGAATTATAGCCTGTTTATTATTCATACTCTTTCAATCATGATATATCGTTAAATTATTAAACTTAAACTTACTGGGCAACTTTCATGCTCACCCTTGCTATATCATGATAAAACATTGCAGATTAAGGCGAATGCGTCGGATACAAGGAAAGGTTAAAGACAGGTTCAATTTAAAGTTATTGTAAAAGCGATTAGATTTGTAATAGTAATGTATTTATAATATCTTTGTATGTCAGATAGGATAATGAATTGTGAATAAGTTATGGTTACTCGACCTTGGGGATAATGTATAATGTTTAATGTATAAACAATTTATGTTTATATCATCCGTAATAGTTAGAACTAGTGACCCAGATTCGCAGTGATTTGTGAGCATGAATTTGGGGGCGCTACAAAATAGAATTAATGATTTATAAATCATATAAAAATGATTTAAGTATTATAAAAATATTTTAAGTTATAAAATATAACTTTTGATATTTTGTCATGTAAAATATTAATATTTTAATATTAATAGCAATTATCAGATAATGAATTTAATTGTTCAAAAATCATATAAAGGTGATTTTAAGGTATTAAAAATACTTTGATATATTATAATTATATTATAATATTATGCTATGATTTTCATTAATATTTAATATTAAAGATGAAGAGAATAATGTGGTATTTATATTAATAATGATTATTGAATAATGTTTTAATTACTTTAAAAACATTTAAAGGAAATAATAAAGTATTAAAATACTTTGAGATATTATAAATATATTATAATATTATGACATGTATTTCAATAATATTTGATAATAAATAAATATTAATGATAAAAGAATTATGTGGTATTTAATTCATTTAAATACGATTTTAATGATTGAAAAATCAAGATAAATGATAATAAGTATCTGAAAATTATTACGAGCTTATGAAAAATGTTTTGACTGATGATATAATTATTTAAAATAATTGTTAAGTGTTAGGCAGAGTTTAATTGAACTTAAACTCGATATTTATCCGACTAGACCGTCGGGATGTCAGAATTGTGCCGGATTCAACTCAGACTGCAATAGTTTGACTCAATACTAGGTCTTATGTGTTGTATAGACTAATAGGATTATGTGATAATGTGTTTAGGTTATTTTATACTGTGATGATATTATTCTAATATTTGGAGATCGATATTATCTATATTAGGTCTTCGGATAAAGCTAAGTTATATTTTGTAACAGTAATCAACGGTACATGCAAGTTTTTCTTTAACTCTATTAAGAGTTGTTTCATCAAGATATGCTTATGGTTAATATATTATTGATGATTGCCATATAGAATTGTACTCTGTACATATTGTATGTATAAGTAAGGTATGAAAGGCTGATCACCTTCATTACCATTCAGTTCAGATACATTTGTGCATATTTAATACTTTTTCAGTCAAAAGTTTGTTCATACTAATTCACAACTACATTGTTGAATTATAGCCTGTTTATTATTCATACTCTTTCAATCATGATATATCATTAAATTATTGAACTTAAACTTGATGGGCAACTTTCATGCTCACCCTTGCTATATCATGATAAAACATTGCAGATTAAGGCGAATGCGTCGGATACAAGGAAAGGTTAAAGACAGTTCCAATTTAAAGTTATTGTGTGCGATTAGATTTGTAATAGTAATGTACGATAATATCTTTGTATGTCAGATAGGATAATGAATTGTGAATAAGTTATGGTTACTCGACCTTGGGGATAGTGTATAATGTTTAATGTATAAACAATTTATGTTTATATCATCCGCAATAGTTAGAACTAGTGACGCAGATTCGCAGCGATTTGTGAGCATGAATTTGGGGGCGCTACATCATAACTCATTATACACAAAGAGTTATGGATTTTACAAAATCAAGTAATAAACTAATTTTTCCGAAAATCCCTTATTTTCTTCTTCTTTTGATTTCTAGATTTCTCAAATTTTGATTCATGCACCATGAATTTAGTGTGAAAATATCACCATTATTATATTATTATATAACCACATTATACATTTATAATGTAAGACAAAATGTCAATTTTCAACAATTGACACTTTTCTATGAATTTCTCCATTTCGACAAAATACTGATAAAACACCTCAGCATTAATGCCTTCATTTATATCAACACAAAATAATTATTTCCTTATCATATAAATCAATAATTTATTATTCACAAAATATATTACAGAAACACAATTATGACAACCAGGTCATTCCCAAGAAAGAGGGGGCTTTCTGATAAGGATTTCTCCTTATTGGTGCGCAATTAGGTGACCAAACCCCTTTCCTAGACAGAACTTCCTTAGACATTGCCAATAATGCTATCTAACAATATTATTCAATTAATCTGAATTATTGATCTGATAATGGAGATACTGTGCAGTGACAATTATTGAAACAACAATAATATAAAATATTAACGTAGCAATTATTGAATCAATAAAGTAAAATATTGAACATGAATTACTGTAACAATTATTGAGTAGTGTCTTCTTACATAAGAATCAATAATTCAAAAATACTGTGCAATACCACGTGCTACTGTGCAACCACGCATATGACTGTATTTTAACCACCGGGTATTCCAACCGTATTAACGGTAACCATTACGCCGTTATTTATAAAAACTCAAACTTGTCATTTTTTTCATCCGACAGTTATTCTATTATGGGGCCCACAAATGATTGCGCCGTCATACAAATATTCTCCGACAGTAAGAATATTTCACGACCAAACGAATATTCCCCGACAACAATGAGTAATTTATAACCACTTGCTTATTTAAAATATTTACATATATCACCCTTAACTTTAAACTTTTATCAATTTAACTATTTACTAAATAGAAAAAATTGAATACTTTTATTTCATAAAATTTGGGGTCTTACACTTAGCATGCACACTCGTGTATGGTTTGAATGTAAGGTAATGAAGAGTTGTGAGGGATGTGTAATGCGTGAAGAACCCCGAGCTTCTCGTTGGTGATTTCTCGGAATGAGAATGCACTGCAGCCAGACTCTCAGTAGGGGATACCAAGCAAGTTGGTAGCAAGTTGATTATTTTAAAGTGTTATGTTCGTAAATATCATGAACGTTACAATAACTCTAATAATGAATAATGTGTAAACGTTGAAAAGCCGAGTTAATGATAATAACTTGAAGAATGTTTCGAGTAAACTGAACTGGACATTATAAGATATTAAATGAGGTCATGTAAAATGCTTGAACGCTATGAGCATATAGCATTAGCATTGAATGATCGCTTTTAGCATACCAAAGATTGTATGACTCAGACGATAAAGAATAATCCTGAGGTATGACATTTATTTGTCAAAAAGCCACAAGGAATGATAATTGACGTAACGAACATTACAATTGTAATTTTTCGGATAAGTTAAGCTAAAAAGAAGGAAAAGTAATGTAAATCCATCATAAAAGATTATTGTAAGACTTAAGATATCTCTGTATATCATAACGCCGAAAGAAGGTCAAGAAAGTTGGTTGCGTGGACTTAAGTTATAGAACGGGAACCATAAGAAGTAAAGTTAAGTTTAAACCAATACATAAGTCAAATATATGACTAATTGGTATATGTTATTCCCTATGTGATATATACGAATTTCGAAGAGTCGTACAACATAAACTGTAATTGTATTCAGTGTTTAAGGCAAGTTTCCTTACTTCATTCATATTTGAAATGAATGCTACTTTCTTAAACTTACTCAGATATTGAACTTGAGTAAGTTTTACCTATGTGCAAATGTGCAAGGTGTTTATGATATTTGACGCTATGTGCCAAATTTTTAACACTTATGTATTTCTGTGAGATGAACTGTTCAACGTGAAAGAGTTATGTTTATTCATAAATTGTTAATATTAAGTCTATGCTAATGAAGTTACCTAAACATAATGTATAGAAGAAAAGAATTGAGGTTATGTTAAAATGAATGTATTGATGTTCTTAAATGATAGGAATCAGAATTTGTTCCTATTATTCAAGCTGCTTCATAACCTTTGTTCGGTTATTGAAGTTTTAAAAGAATATGTGATTATTGATTTGATTGTTATTCAACTGCTAGAATTTGCTGAGAAATTGAATGCTCACACTTGTTTAAAATAAAAATATTTTCAGCGAACAACGTTAGAATGAACTAAAGGATCCTGTAAAGATCAAGCTAACTAGTATCCTGATGAAGTGACATTCATTATATGAATAAACGTGAAGATCAAGCCAAGACATGTAATGTAGAATAGTTAATTAAACTATAGAGTAGTTTTATAAACTGTATGTATCTTTTGTGGCAAATGAAAATCACATGTGTAAATAAGCAAAGATGTGACGCCCCCAAAATTAGGTATACATCACCCATCTTGGGTCGTCAGATACATGGTACAAAAATTCAAATACAACTGTCGTGTACAATACGACAAAACATAACTGCGAGTTTGAATACAATTATTGTCTACTAGAGATTATACAAACACAAAAGGAGTCCTCATTACAATTATTAACACACTATTTCACAGAATAGTGAGGACTACTAATGCTATCCTCTGGACCGTCACTCCGTTCCCCGACTAGTCCCTGCTATGTTCTCATTTCTTAAAGAGAATAGTGAAAGAAAGGGTGAGCTCAACTAGCCTAGTAAGAAATATTATGACTAAGATAATATAATAAATTATCGTTAGCCTTCAACAGTGTTAAACTGATAAAATATAACAACATCAAGTTTAACTGCAGTGGAACAAGCAATCCATTAAAAGAGTCAAGTAGAGAATAAAATCTACTATCTTTTATGATTTAAAAGGTTTTTCATGACTTTTATCATTGGGACTCACTTTTAATAAATAATCCACATCATCTAATCACCCATGCACTACTACCAAGGATATTCTTTAGTATCACGACCACAAATTATCCATGCACTACTGACCAAGGACATTCGTGTATTCATTAATGGTCATGATCATGCCAACAATCATCCATCAATGCACTACGGGCCAATGATAACTTTTACCACATCATTTATAACATTACTACCATGATTACATCGAATAATCCTCGGTCATAATCATACCAAGTTCATCTATGCACTACAGTGCCACAAATGACTTTCAACATAATATAAACATGAGGATGATGACAATGATATAAGAATTCAATAAAACAAGTTCAAGAATTAATTTATCCAGAACTAATAATGTCTAAATTGTCAACATGATATCGCTTTGTGAGTAAAATTCAAGAATGATCGTAAGAATATTTCCATGAAAAGATCTTTGGATGAAGCAAAAATATCAAGGACATTCTACTAATTTCATGGAATGTAGAAGTCAAAACTTTAACCAACTGAGTATAATAAAGAATGGAATAACAAAAGAAATCACCATGCATGTGGTACTTTGCATAGACAAAGTTATTCCAATGTAATAATAATAACGAAACCGTGTCGTGCAAAATTTGCACCGATGTAATGTTCCAACAGTAATAATAAAGATTTAAACCGTGTCCTGTAAAACACATGCATACATGATGTTCCAACAGAATAATAATAAAGATTTTAACCAGTCCTGTAAAACACACGCATGTGATGTTCCAAATGTAATAATAGAAGAATGTCACCAAGTATAGGGTAAATCACAGATATACATGTTATTCCAACGTAATAATAAGCAATGGAATAACAACAGCTTCTTTCATGAATAAGAAAGAATAACACCCTTACAATAGTAGTAGATTGAATACTACAAGAGGTGTAGTAATGTAATACTCTTCTTCTTTCTCTCTTATTCTCTCTATACTTTCTCTCTCTATAGCTCGAATGAATTTGTGAAAAATAATGAAGCACTAGGCCTCTATTTATAGAAGATTTCTAGCTTAGCACTTGAAATGTGAAAAGGCAAGTGGCTTGACTACTGGTGATGTGAAAAGAAAAGTGGTTTGACGCCTGTAATGTGAAACGACAATTGGTTCGACGCCTGTAATATGAAACGGTAAGTGGTTTGACGTCTGGTAAAGGTAGTTACTATTGACGAATGTAATTACTATTGACAAAGGTAATTACTATTGACGAAGATAATTACTATTGACGAAGGTAATTACTATTGACGAAGGTAATTACTATCGATTTTGAGAGACTCTTATATGATGACATATATTCCCATAAAATAACCAAACTTACCACAAACGCCTCATAATAGACTCTTTATATACATCAAGGATTGAATAAATATTACCACAAATCATTTTATTTTTAATCAACACATATTTAATCTTTCAACAATTATTAATCATTTATAACTTGTCGTCTCAATTATTGATTTAATAATAAAACGTATTATACGTATGATAATCTTGTGACAATAATTGAATCAATAATATAAGAGATATGATGCGTTAATTCTTCGTAGCAATAATTGAGTATAGTGAGTGACTTCTCACGTAAGCATCAATAATCAATACCGTGTACTACTATGCAACCACGCCAGACATCGCATTTTTACTACCGGGTAGTTCAACAGCTTTTAACAGAACACCTCTGCCGTTATTTTCATAAACTATTTTTGTCGCTTTCTCAATCCGACAATAATTCCATTAGGGGTCCACTAATGATTATGCCGCCGCATTTAATATTCCCGACAAAAAAGAATATTCCCCACCAAACGAATATTTTATAACAACTTGCTTACTTTGCAAAATTTATAAATATTACCCACAACTATAACATTATATCAAATTTACTCCATAATATTCAAAAATAATATTTATAGAAAATTCATCTTTATTTATAAAAGTCAATATATACAACCTCCCTTCTTATGAAATTTAAGCCCTCGAAATTAGGGTACGATGTCTTGTATGTCGAAGAGGTAAGGATACCTTGGTTTCATTTCAAATTCTAACTCCCAAGTCATTTCCTCAACATCATGGTTTCTCCATAAAACTTTGACTTGAGGTATAACCTTGGACCGTAGAATATGTTCCTTCTTATCCAAGATTTGAACAGGAACCTCTTCATACATCAAATCTTCCGCTATTTCGTCCGGTTCTAACTCAATAATGTGGTTCGGGTCTTTCACATATTTACGTAACATGGATATGTTAAAAACGTTATGAACATGAGACATATTTGGCGGTAAAGTGAGTCTATAGGCCACAGTTCCTACTCGATCGAGGATTAAAAATGGACCGATGAATCGAGGATTGAGTTTTCCTCTCTTTCCAAATCTCGTAACTCCTTTCCACGGAGCAACACGCAACAACACATGATCTCCTATATTGAATTCCACGTCCTTTCGATGAAGATCAGCATAACTCTTTTGTCGATCTTGTGAGGTTTTTATACGTTGTCGGATCGTTTGAATCTTTTCCGTAGTCATACGTACCAACTCCGGTCCCAACAATGTTGCTTCACCTACCTCATCCCAGCATACTGAGAACAACACTTTCTTCCATACAACGCTTCGAATGGAGCCATGCCAATACTTGTTTGATAACTGTTGTTGTAGGAAAACTCCACCAATGGTAAGAACTTGTCCCAACTTCCCTTGAAATAAAGGACACATAGTCTTAATAGATCTTCAAGAGTTTGAATAGTCCTCTCTCGATCGTCTGTCTGTCCGAGGATGATATGCCGAGAGCTAAATCGTAAGTCTGTGCTCCATAGCTTTTTGCAAACTAACCCAAAATCGTGAAGTGAATCTTGGGTCTTGATCGAAACTATGGATACCGCAGAGATACCATGCGCCTTACAATATCGCTTTATATACATACGAGCAAGACGTTCAAGTGTATAAGTTTCTCATATCGGTAAGAAATGAGCAGACTTGGTCAATCTATCAACAATGACCCAAATCGCATCTATGCTTTGAGAAACCTTAGGAAGACCAGTAACGAAATCCAATGTAATGTGCTCCCACTTCCATTCTGGAATTTCAAGTGGTTGCAATGGACCTTTTGGTACTTAATGCTCCGCTTTAACTCGTTGACAAGTTAGACACCTTGAGATAAACAACGCTATCTCTCTCTTCATATTGCTCCACCAAAATGTATGACGAATATCATGATACATTTTGGTACTCCCATGATGGATTGCAAACGGTGTGTTGTACGCCTCCATCATAATTTTATACTTTAAATCAGGGTCGTTAGGAACACAAAGTCTGGAGTTGACTCGAAGTATTCCTTCTTCATCGATTCTTACTTCCGGCATAGCAGACTTCTTGCACTTTCTTCCTCAAACGCATCACCTCCGTGTTTGTAACTTGAGCGCCTTTTAACTTTATCGATTAAAGTCGGTTCTACTCAGATATTCGCCATCATCACATGGGTCCCCAGAGTCTTTAACTCTATCTCCATCCTTTGCAAGTCACACAAAATTGGACTTTGCGTTGACAATATCGTCGCTTTCATTGCTTGCATATGATCTTCTACTCAATGCGTCAGCTACCACGTTCGCTTTTCCAGGATGGTATTGGATGGTATGATCATAATCTTTCAACAGTTCAAGCCAACATCGTTGTCGCATGTTGAGTTCCTTTTGAGTAAAGAAATATTTGAGGCTTTTATGATCCGTAAAGATCTCCACCTTCTCCCCATACAAGTAATGCCTCCAAATCTTTAGTGCGAAGACAACAGATGCCAACTCTAGATCATGAGTAGGATAATTCCTCTAATATTCTTTGAGTTGTCTTGAGGCATAGGCTATGACTTTTCCATGTTGCATGAGAACACATCCCAACCCTTTGTCCGAAGCATCACTGTAGATGACAAATCCCTCCGAGCCAGATGCTATTGTCAGAACAGGTGCCGAAATGAGTCTCATCTTGAGTTCTTGAAAACTCTTCTCACATTCTTGGCTCCAACCGAACTTTGTATCTTTCCGAGTCAGCTGAGTCAATGGAGTAGCGATTCGAGAAAATCCTTCCACGAATCTCCGATAATAACCAGCAAAACCGAGAAAGCTACGTACTTCGGTCACTGATTTAGGTTTCTCCCAGCTTTGAATTGCTTCAATCTTTGTTGGGTCAACAGATATTCCATGACTTGATATTCCAAGGAATGCTACTTCCTCAAGCCAAAATTCGTATTTCTTCAACTTGGCATAAAGCTTGTATTCATGAAGCTTTTGGAGTGTCAGCCTCAAGTGTTGCTCATTATCTTCACGGCTTTTGGAATAAATAAGGATGTCATCAATAAAGACGACCACAAAGTGATCCAAATATTCCTTGAATACTCGGTTCATCGTATCCATGAAGGCAGCAGGAGCATTAGTCAATCCAAAGGACATGACTAGGAATTCATAATGCCCGTACCGAGTTCTGAAAGCCGTCTTTGGAATGTCATCGATTCTAATCTTTAATTAGTGATATTCGGAACGAAGATCAATCTTTGAAAAGAATTTGGCTCCTTACAACTGGTCAAATAGGTCATCAATACGTGGCAATGGATACCTATTTTTAATGGTGACATGATTCAACTCCCGATAATCAATACAAAGTCGCATACTCCCATCTTTCTTCTTCTCGAATAGAACAGGAGCACCCCAAGGAGAAGTACTAGACGAATAAAGCCGATGTCTAACAATTCCTGCGCATTGGGTCTTTAACTCCTGAAGTTCAATAGGAGCCATTCGATATGGGGCTTTGGAAATGGGTTTTGTACCGGGTTCAAGGTCGATACAAAATTCAAGTTCACGCTCAGGGGGTAGGCCAGGAAGTTCTTCGGGGAATACGTCAGGAAATTTATTAACAATAGAAATATCGTTCAAAACTGACGTATTTTTGTTTAAATCTGTGACATGAGCTAAGAAAGCTTGACATCCGTTTTTT
Organism: Panax quinquefolius; assembly: GCA_020205615.1. Lineage (NCBI taxonomy): Eukaryota > Viridiplantae > Streptophyta > Magnoliopsida > Apiales > Araliaceae > Panax > Panax quinquefolius. Next base: position 43,880,496 of record CM035166.1, read on the forward strand.
AATAAACGAATAGCTTTATGACATGAGGTGACCGTGATTTATTTTAATGGTTTGGTCGCTTGAATTCGCATAATAGGTTGATTAGGAATATGAAAGCTAACAACTTTACGAAAACAATCAATTTTTCCATGATGAGTAGTTAACCAATCAATCCATAAAATCACGTCAAATGCAAGTATTTTCAATGAAATAAGATCTACAGGTAGTGTGAGGGTACCGATTTGAACCAAACAAGACTTATAAACAGTGGATGTAATGAAGGTTTCTCCCAACGGAGTTTTCACAGATAAGTCAAAGTCTAATTTCTCCGGAGTCAAATTTAATCGATGAGCGCAAATAGGAGAAATAAAAGAATGGGTAGAACCGGTATCAAATAAAGTATAGATTTCGTTAGAGTTTATGATAAGCTTACCCGTGATGACCTCATTCGGGTTCCTTACTTTCTGGGAGGTCACAACAAACGTTCTCCTCAGCACTACTGGGTTTGACTTTTACGGGACTACCTTTGGTGCCTCCATCCTAGCTGAATTTGTCTTCGGTGAACGACAAAATCGGGCTAAGTGACCTTCTCTTCCACAATTATAACATGCTTTGGACGGCATCGCGAAGTTTGGACTGATGTGCCCCTCCAATCCGTATTTGAAACATATGATAGGTGGTCGTTCTCCTTCCTTAACGACAGGTGTTGGTGATGACGTCTTTCCATCGTTATTGAATCTCCTCTTCTTGAAATGTCCATTCTTATTATTTTGGCCCTAATTACCACCGAAGTGGTTACCATTTCTGGCCTGTTGATTCCCTCCACGCTTGTTGTCACCGCTTCGATGACTGCTCTCGCTGGTATTATCATTTTGCCGGCTGCTCTCTTTTAGTTGCGTTGACCCGTTATCCCGCTCCACTAACTGAGCCCTATTTACTCTAAATATAAACACAGTTTATGAGAAATAAGACGTTGACGTATCTCTGGCTTCAAACCTCTTAAAAACATCTGTGTCATTCTCTCTTCATTATCCACCAAATGGGACGTAAACCGGGATAACTCTGCAAATTTAGCCTCGTATTACGACACGATCATATTGTTTTGTTCCAACTTGATAAACTCCACCTCCTTCATGTGACGAATACTTTCGGGAAAGTATTTGTCGTTGAACAGCTCTTAGAACTTCTCCCAAGACATCTTCAGTACGGCAGTTTGAGTACGTTTTATCGATTCCCACCAAAGAATCAGCCTCTCGCGTAGAATATAAAGGTGGCAAGGAACCTTTTTGCTCCTCGGAGCATCCCAAGACATCAAATATCATGGTGATCTGCTTTATCCATGCTTCCACCATAAGTGGTTTTGGCTCTCCCTTAAACTCCGGTGGTCCCAGCTCCTTGAACTATTTAGCGGTGACCGCCCAAGAGTTTCCAGTGTTTTCACCTGTATTTTGGACAGGAGCCGCTCTTGCCTGCTGTTGCATGAATTGCATAAAGCCCCTGAACATTTGATCATTCATCATTTGGTCAGTGTTGTTGTTTGCATGAGGATTGTCACCTTCCTGATGCACATTATCTTGATTATTGATATGTGGTGAATCAACGGTCGCCTGTTCTCCATTGCTATTCTCAACATTCTCGGATGTCATTTTCAGATACTGCCACAAAACAAAGGTTAATTGACATGTAACATATTATCCCTAAATTCTGACCGACCAATTAAATACCACATAAACTTAGGTAGGTCATACTAGCGAAGGAATTCCCCGTCTCTCCCCTCCTAGTACTATTCTCACATCTAAGCCAGGGATCATATCCCTAAGCTTTGATACCAACTCTGAAGCCCCCAAAATTAGGTATACATCACCCATCATGGGTCGTCAGATACATGGTACAAAATTCAAATACAACTTACTAATACAACTGTTGTGTACAATATGACAAAATATAACTGTGAGTTTGAATACAATTATTGTTTACTAGAGATTATACAAACTCAAAAGGAGTCCTCATTACAATTATTAACACACTATTTCACAGAATAGTGAGGACTACTAATACTATCCTCTAGACCGTCACTCCGTTCCCCGACTAGTCCCTGTTATGTTCTCATTTCCTAAAGAGAATAGTGAAAAAAAGGGTGAGCTCAACTAGCCCAGTAAGAAATATTATGACTAAGATAATGCAGAATAAATTATCGTTAGCCTTCAACAGTGTTAAACTGATAAAATATAACAAGATCAAGTTTAACTGCAGCGGAACAAGCAATTCATTAAAAGAGTCAAGTAGAGAATAAAATCTACTGTCTTTTATGATTTAAAAGATTTTTCATGACTTTTATCATTGGAATCGACTTAATAAATAATCCACATCATCAATCACCCATGCACTACTACTACCAAGGATATTCTTTAGTATCACGACCACAAATTATCCATGCACTATAGCCAAGGACATTCGTGTATTCATTAATGGTCATGATAATGCCAACAACCGTCCATCAATGTACTACTAGCCAATGATAACTTTTGCCACATCATTTGTAACATTACTACCATGATTACAATCAATAATCCCTCGTCATAATCATACCAAGTCCATCTATGCACTACAGAGCCACGATGATGACTTTCAACATAATATAAACATGAGGATGATGACAATAATATAAGAATTCAATAAAACAAGTTCAAGAATTAATTTATCCAAAGAATTAATAATGTCCAAATTGTCAACATGATATCGCTTTGTAGAGAGTAAAATTCAAGAATGATCGTAAGAATATTTCCATGAAAAGATATCGGATGAAGCGCAAATATCAAGGATATTCTACTAACTTCATAGAGTATAGAAGTCAAAACTTTAACCAACCGAGTATAATAAAGAATGGAATAACAAAAGAAATCACCTCATGAGTACTTCACATAGACAAGTTATTCCAATGTAATAATAATAATCGGAACCAATCGTGCAAAATTTGCAATCGACAGTGATGTTCCAACAGTAATAATAAAGATTTAAATCAGTCCTAAAAAACACATGCATGTGATGTTCCAACGAATAATAATAAAGATGATCCAAAGTCTTGTAAAAACACACGCATGTGATGTTCCAATAGAATAATAGAAGAATGTCACCAAGTATAGGGTAAACCATGATACAAAAGTTATTCCAATGTAATAATAAGCAATGGAATAACAATGTTCTCTTCAAGAATAAGAAAGAATAACACCCCTTAAATTAATAGTAGATTGAATACCGCAGAGTGTAATGAATGAATACTCTTCTTCTTTCTCTCTCTATTCTCTCTATACTTTCTCTCTTTATAAGCTTGAATGAATTAAATGAAAATAATGAAGCACTAGGCCTCTATTTATAAAAGATTTCTAGCTTAGCACTTGAAATTTGAAAAGGCAAGTGGCTTGACGACTGGTGATGTGAAAAGAAAAGTGGTTTGACGCCTGTAATGTGAAACGACAATTGGTTCGATGCCTGTAATATGAAACGGCAAGTGGTTTGACGTCTGGTAAAGGTAGTTACTATTAACGAAGGTAATTACTATCGATTGAAGGTAATTACTATCGATTTAAGAGACTCTTAGATGATGACATATGCCCCCCCATAAAATAAACATACTTACCACAAACGTCTCATAATAGACTCTTTATATACATCAAGGATTGAATAAATATTACCACAAATCATTTTATTTTTAATCAACACATATTTAATCTTTCAACAATTATTAATCATTTATAACTTGTCGTCTCAATTATTGATTTAATAATATAACATATTATACAGATGATACTGTGACAATAATTGAATCAATAATATAAGAGATATGATGCAGCAATTACTGTAGCAATAATTGAGTATAGCTGAGTGACTTCTCACGTAAGCATCAATAATCAATACCGTGTGCTACTATGCAACCACGCGTATTACTGTACTTTTACTACCGGGTAGTTCAATAGTTTTAACGGTAACACCTCCGCCGTTATTTTCATAAAGTATTTTTGTCGTTTTCTCAATCCGACAATAATTCCATTGTGGGGTCCACCAATGATTGTGCCGTCGTATGAATATTCCCCGACAAAAAGAATATTCCCCGACCAAACGAATATTTTATAACAACTTGCTTACTTTGCAAAATTTATAAATATTACCCACAACTATAACATTATATCAAATTTACTCCATAATATTCAAAAATAATATTTATAGAAAATTCATCTTTATTTATAAAAATTGGGGTCTTACAAAAGAATAATGTAATTATCATTGTTTGTAATGTATGAAGATTTTAAGGTAATAGAATCTGGGATTTGAAAAGATACGTTGTTATATTTAATGATATAATGATGTATTATAGAATGGCATGTACTCGTGAAGCACGAAATTCTGGTTTGAAGATAGATCGAATTTGGGGACGTTACAAGTTGGTATTAGAGCTAATACGTATAAACCTATGGTGGAATTACCTTAGGCTATAATCTCTGAGAAGTAAGGAGATCGTAGGAATAAAGATATCAGAGATTAAGAAAATCATATCGTAAAACGATTATGAAGTAAGATCACCACGTGATCGTAGTAAATCGTGAAATAACAAATATTTTGTTAAACGGTGGAAATTTATAACTAAATGCTATAAAGGAATGGTACTATGAAGTAGAAAAAAAAGAGAACCCGGAAGAGTTATAGAGGATAAAATACGAATTAAAGAAAATTTGTATTAAGTAAAAAGTTGTAAGATTTCAATTGAGAACTCATGTGATAGCTAAGTTGTCTGAACCTTTGTGTGGGCAAAGGTTTGTGCTTGGTTTTACGATTACTTAGTCTATTACAGTGATAATCATTGAAATAGTAATGTCACGCTGTCAATATGTATATGACGAGAAGTTAAATCTTTTCTTATGTGCATATTAGATGGTTAGAAAGTGTTAACATATGTGTGGATTCTTGAAACTCATTCTTATGAAAAGTTTGTGACTCGTAGTTATATGATATGTTTCAAATCCCTAAGCGTATGGAAAGTCCTTGATTTGTTCTTGGATTACATATTGCTGAGATAAGTTCTTAAACACATATTATTGTGGAAAGTTCCTAAACACATAAAGTGTGGAACGTTTGATGAAGTATACTAAGGTATAGAAATGTATAGACTGCAAATAAGTTATTTTTAGTATACTTAGCATTGAAGGTTCTAGAGGAAGATAGAATTGTCGCAAGTAAGACAATGAAGGAAGATGAAATTGATGAAGGAAAAGGGTATTCCAAATCGTCTAGCTATGCTGGATTTTAAAATTTATTGACATCGTGTTGATGTGTATGTTTTTGGAAAGAAAAGTATTGGGTCAGATTTTTGAACCAATGGATTTTAAAAGAACTATTGTTTGTATGTCTATGCTAATTGTTTCGGCTAGACAGAATTTGATTTGGAAATATCAAAATGTATTTTATATCATCAACGCATTTGATGTAGATATGATACAAAGATGGAGTTATTAATGCATTTAAACCTAGTGTTGAATGTGATTGTAGGATCATCAACCCGCTATGGTATGATGTAGTATGACAAAGTCATAAGCTGACGAAGTCCTCAACGTACTGTGAAGCAATACGATATTATGACGTCATTAAACGTTTTGAAGTAATTTAAAAGAATTAAAAAGTAGTCGATACTAATTGATTTGGTTAGAAGAATGTTTCAGTTGCTGTCCAATTTATTGGTATGGTCTAAGCTATTTGATTTGGCTAAATGAATGATGTGTTATGTTTAAAAGAAAATCGAGCTTTCTTTGGGAAGTTATGTCAAACCAAATTACTTTGGTGCAAAATCTGATGAATAAGTTAAAGGTGAATAAATCCCGGGATTTGGGGTTATATGATAGGCTGATCACCTAACTTACCAAAAAATACCTTCTTTGTGATTATAAACGTATTGGGTAAAAAAGAATGGTTTGCGGTGAAATACCATTAAATCAAGTTTAGAGTTCATGGTCTATATGACCCCTCAGCAAAATATGAAATGTTTTAAAGGAATCTTTTTAGTCCTAGTTATTCATTCTACTTCATAATTATTTTAATTGTGAAGACTCTTGAATGTTTGGAAGATGAGAACTTCTTCGTAGAGAAGTTGAGAAGAAAATTTGTATGTTAAAATTTTGAGGACAAAATTTCTGGAAAAAAGGGTGAATGTGTTAACCCAATTGATTGGAAGAATAGTTAAGTATGAGTTTAACTAATGACTATTATGTCAGAAGATAATCCTTAGAAAAAGGAAGTGAATGAATTAAGGAAAAAGAATAATCACCTAATTGAAAGAGTAAGTTGAGGTTATTCAACAAGAAAGAGAAGAAGGGAAGAAGATTAAATCTTTGATAAAGGTGGTAAGAATAATGCATCTATATATGGATGTGATTATGTAATGGTGATTTCGAGGACTGAATCATAAGGGGGGAATAATGTGGCAACCCGAAAAATAAAATTATCCTGAAAATTAAGTTTAAAGAAATATTAAGTAATAAAAATCAATTTTTATTAATTATATTATGTGTTATGTGTTTATTAGTCATTCTATAACCTAAGATGACTATAAAACAAAAGGATTCTGGCTATGAGATAGAATAAATGCGTAAGAATTTTGAAGACGAAAATAAAAAAATTCGAGGAAATAAATTTTTCCGAGAAAAAGACAAAATAGGCATTATTCACCGATGAAACCTAAGGGTTTCGGGTTTGAATAACCTAAGTCATTTTGAGAGATCGGTATGTCAGAACGACATTCTATTTGAAAATTTGACGGTAATATGCCTTGAAAAGTTATGATAGCTGATAAAAGTTTTTCTCGAAAAACGTACAGAAATCAGACAAAATAAAAATGACATAAAGTATTATTATGTGTAATTTTCGATCGTTTAACTACGTTTTGGGAAAACGTGATGGAAAACACTATTCAGCAAAAAATGTTTTTTAGTTTTTTGAATTTTCGAAGAACGCGTAAAAGTTAATCTATAGAGGAATGACAGAATATCTAAAAATATTTAGATTCCGGATAATGCAATTTTTCAAACTGTCGGACGAATTCTGAAAGATGGAACGGAGAAACTTCAAAGAGAAGCTTCCTGAATAGTAAGGAGGTGTGAATAGTAGAGAGGTATGAATAGTGTATTTTCACCTAAATAACCAAAATACCCCTAGCCTTTGTTTTCTATATATATCAAGCTCATTCTCTTCATTTTCAAAAAACCCGAGAGATGAAACTCTGGACAAATGAAGAGAGAACGTGAGAGACTCGGATTATCAAGTCTCGGAAGAAGAAAAGTTAGCAAATCATAAGATTAATCAAGAGGAAGAAGAATAATGAAAAAAGGTAATCCAAAACCTAGCCTTAATCAATTTTTCCTTTAAGTTTTATATGAAAATTTCATAGCTTATGGATTATGGAAGTAAAAGATGATAAGAAATGTTAATGATTATGTTTTAACCATAGAAAGATGTAAGAAAAATGAAGTAATAAGAATTTTTAAGCTTTTCTTCATTTTTTCTTTTAATCCTTCATATGTTATATGAAGTGATTGGTAATGAACGATTCGAATGAATCTTATGACTATTCCAATGGAATAGAGAAGAGTTAACAAATTTATAACGTTAAATAATGCGTAATAAATCGTAATCAAAATATTGGTGTAAAACGAAGAACGAACGAAGAACACGAAGAACGTCGTTGATGGACAAATTGAAAAATATCCTAATTAGAGCTTGTTGTTGATGAACGAGTTTAAAACCATCATATATATGTTTTTTGACATATATTTGGTTAGGAAGTAGAGAATTGAAAGAAAATTTCCTTTGGAACAGATTGAAATTAGCATATAACAAAGTTATAGCGAAATTTTGTAAGAGACGAACGATACGTAGAAAGTAAGTTAATGAACCCTAATTAATGAGGTTTCATAATAATGTTGAAAAATATTGAAAACGTGAGTCGTGGATTCAAGAACGAACGAATTCTGAGTTTGGATGAACGAATTACGGATGAATGAACGAAGAATGTTAATAACGTAAAATGAGCGAACAATGAAATTTGAGCTAACAGAAAACCTCATTAACAGATTTAGAAAATTATCCTGTCTAGGGGAAATTTGAGTATGTAATGAGAGTAAGACAATGGCTTTAGATTGAATCTGTTCCGAGTTATAACGAAAAATTTACGAGATTGCAAAGTAAGCGATCCGTACGTGGAAGAACACTTAGAAATTTTAAAAAAAAAATTCAAGGATGCAGGGACTGCGCCGTAGCGCTGCTTATGCTTAGAAAGCTGGCGCCGTAGGCCTAGTTTGGGGAGTTAGTTGCTAGAGAGTGGCGCGGCAGCACCAACAAATACAAGGGGAACGGGCGCCGCAGCGCCGGTGCAGGGTGATGCCCAGAAATGATCTTTTAACTACTCAAATCTTGGGGGAAGAGTACGGAAGGATAATGAACGTAAAGCACACATAATGTAACACTTAAAGAAGTGATTTAAACCTTTAGTAAAGGTTAAATGAAAGTATAAAAGATGAATGATGTGAACGCAAAGTACGTAAATGATATTCGTGGATCGTGCTTGTGTGGAACAAATGTCTTAGGATTACATTGATTATAATACCTAAATGTTAAACAAAGATGATAACTTATGATATTTCAAATGGAAATACAAAGTGTGTAATTAAAATACAGAATCATGTATTCAAAAATATGGTAGACTATATTCAAGTAAAATGAACGTTTAAGGTTACTTAAGATGTAATCACTTGAACGTTGAGAGATAATGATAAGAATAACATTAAAATGTTATTAAAGCGTAACAAACGGTAGTGGGATTAAAGAATGGTCCGAAATGAGTCAGATAAAGAATGTTAGAAAGAAGTGTAAATGTGAAACGCTTAAATCGACGACGACATTTAGCATATGTGTAAGTTAAACGTGCTTAGCATACACACTCGTGTATGGTTTGAACGTAAGGTAATGAAGATCTATGAGGGACGTGTAATGCATGAAGATCCTCGAGCCTCTCTATGGTGACATCTCGGAATGAGAATGCACTACAGCTAGACTCTCAGTAGTGGATACCGAGCAAGTCGGTAGCAAGTTTATTGTTGTAAAGTGCTATGGTCGTAAATATTATGAACGTTACAATAACTCTAATAATGAATAACGTGTAAACGTTGAAAAGTCGAGTTAATGATAATAACTTGAAGAATGTTCCGAGTAAACTGAATCGGACATTATAAGATATGAAATGGGGTAATGTAAAATACTTGAACGCTATGAACATATATCATTAACATTGAATGATCGCTCTTAGCATACCAAAGATTGTATGATTTAGACGATAAAGAATAATCCTGAGGTATGATATTTATTTGTCAGAAAGCCGTAAGGAATGATAATTAACGTAACGAACAATACAGTTATAATGTTTTGGATATGTTGATCTTGAAAGAAGGAAGAGTAATGTAAATCCATCATAAAAGATGATTGTAAGACTTAAAACATCTTATATGTCCTAACGCCGAAAGACGGTCAAGAAAGTTGGTTGTGTGGACTTAAGTTATAGAACACGAACTATAGGAAGTAAAGTTCAGTTTAAACCAATGTGTAAGTCAAATATATGACTAATTATTCTCTATGTGATGCATAGGAATTTTGAAGAGCCATACATCATAAATTGTAATTGTATACAGTGTTTAAGGAAAGTTTCATAACTTCTAAATGAATGCTAGTTTCCTAAACTTACTCAGATGTTGAACTTGAGTAAATTTTACCTATGTGCAAATGTGTTATGTTTGTGTAAGGTGTTTATAATGTATGAGGCTATGTGCCAAATTTTCAATTTTTATGTGTTTGTGTTAGATGAACTGTTCCGTGGTTGAACTGTTCAACGTGAAAGAGTTCTATTTATTCATGAATTGTTAATGTTATGTTTATGCTAATGAAGTTAGCTAGACATAATGTATATGTAACGCCCCGAAATCCGGTCTATCTGCACACCCGGATTCCGTACATCACATTCATCCAACATACATCATTATATACTGAAATATAACAACATACACTCTCAAATCCCAGGTTCTGAAAACCTTATAACCTTTTTCATTAAAAATAATGATAAATACATTATTCATTTCATCTTACAAGAGTGACTTTTATCCGCCACCAAGGATACATAACAGTTCATTAAACTAGTCTATAATTTAATTTCATCTTTCTATATTACAAGTCTTCACTTGATCTTCTCGCTCCTTAACATTCTGAATGGCACTTCATCTGGACACCGTCAGCTTGATCTCTACGGGATCCTTAAGTTCTTCTAACATCGATCACTGAAAATGTTTTTCATTTAAAGCAAGTGTGAGCATTCAATTGCCCAGCAAGTCATAACAGTTGAACACATAACTTAAATAGTTTAAACGTTCCTTTAGAACTTTGATAACCGAACAAAGGTTATGAAGCAGCTTGAATAATATGAATAGTCTCGATTCCTATCATCTTAAAACATCAGTCACTTTCACTTTGAAATACTTTCATTCCTCTACCTCTTTCATACACATCCTGTCTAGCTAGAATCATTAGCACAGACTTAACAATAACGGTTCATGTATAAACATAACATACTTGTATTGAACAGCTGTTGGGTAAAATCTAATTACGCACAACACGCAAGTATACGTGGTCAACAAGTAATAAAGTGAAAGTAGAGTATTGTTCCCACGAGGAATTGTTTAATAAAATTCACCAAGTACTATCCCGTAACCAACTTAATCTTATTTAAACGAATGAATTTCAATTTTTAATTAAACTACTATTAAATTCCACTAGTCAAATTAAGATTACGGAGATTTAAGATCACAACTTCACTTATTACTTCATTTAAGTTAACACACTTATCATCAATTATTTTCTATCTTGAATTGTTAATCAAGAACACTAAAGCAGATAAAATCACCTCTCGATGCATAATACACATACTCACTTAAATCCACAGATGATAGAATTAAGCAAGACACCCTAATTAACTAATCCACTATATCTCTATGTGAATTACAATTAAAAAGGATTTAAAGCACAAGTTCTCTTTAAGATTACATATGGCGTAAAGGCATATCTCTATCCTAAACACGAATCATGAATTCAATCTATGCAGAAATCACAAACACATGTTATCATGATAAGATCTAAATCAATACTTCATCTCTCGAGTTCATATAGATTATCACAGTAATTGATGGCCAATCAATTAAACAATTAAGTCCAAATCACAATAGACAATGCTCACAATAGAATATAATAATTGATAGCGAAGCATATTAAAATAAACTACACAATAAGATCCATTGTAATCTCAAACAAAGAATTAGTTCATGATATTTGAATTAAAACTAAGAATCCACAATTGAATAATCATTAAAATACAAAGATAGAAGAAGATAAGAAGATAGAATCTATTGTCTGTAGATTAGAAGCTCCCTCCTTGCTCCTACTTTGAATCTTCAATGGTCTTCAAGTTGCTTCGATCTCCAAATCTCATAAGAACTAGTGTTTTTAATCTAATCTAGTCAAATCTAATCTAATAGAATCCTCTCTCTAGTCTAATCTCTAATCTCCTAATCCTTGTGATTATCCTCCTTTTATAAGTCTCTTTACATGTCTTTAAGTCCTTTTGGAAGTCCTCTTGGAAGTCCTTAAATCAATCAGATCAAAACAATCCTTCCTGGACTCAACTTTGACCAAAATTTACATTTTCTGGGCATACCCCCGCCTCGGCGGGGGTCTAGTCTAGAAAAGGGCCCGCTCCGGTGGGCTAGGGGCCTGTTTTGTGCCTTGCATGCCAACCCCGGAGGAGGTTTTGTGAAGGAAACTTTTTTGCTCTGACGTCCTTTGGGAAAACGGCCATAACGTTTGATCTGGGAAGAGTTACGAGGCCTGCCACCTATTAAATCGAAGATATCGACGAGATCTACAACTTTCAAGTTTTGAGAATTGAGAAATAACGGACGGATGAAGGTCAAAATTGTGTTGGAAGTGACTGTTATGCAAATGGCCACCCAAAACAGCGACGTTCGACGTCCGTTGGTACAAATGTCATAACTCTTGCATCCGAACTCCGATTGGAATGATTCAAGATGTTCTGAAAACCTAAGAAGAAGCTCTACAATGTAATCTAAGTTCCAAGCCAAGAACATGAAATGAACATAAAATCCCAAACGATGTTCGATTTGCTTTTCTTTGCGAATTCATACCAATTCTTTGCGATTTCAGCTCCCAAGCATACAATCTACAAAATGAACACAAAATGCATGAAAAGTAACTAAGAAACATGAGATTAAGCAACTAATTCAAGTAACAGGTACTGTATAAGTAGGTATAAAAACTACTTATCAAAACCCCCAAACTTAAACCTTTGCTTGTCCTCAAGCAAAAACACAAAACAATAATGCAATGCAATGCAACTAATTTGCATGCCTACGAATCCAGTAGTAATGATAAAAACAAGTCTATTCAACCGGAATTAGAAAAATCAAGTAAACATGATAATACATCATATCAAAACCAATCAATAACTTCTCAATCAATCATCAAATCTTAGACTGTTATCACTAATATAGTGTGTGTGTGTGTGTGCTCCACAACAATGTTAATTGATATAAAATCAAATTTAACACATAACAGCTATCTTCGAAGGCATCATACAGTGTAAACTCAAGAAATCCAAAAATAAGCTAGTTCCAACTAAAATCAAACAATTACCAATATCAAGGGTCAACAAGGGATACTTATGCATTATTTTTCATCTACGGGGGCTTTTTGCTCTTATTTCCTATTTTTTTTCTTCTTTTTTTTTCTTTTTGGATAGTGAGTGCGTTTTACGCTCCATCTCACGCCTGTGTTTATGAGGAGTGCATTTCACGCTTCTTCTCGACCCACCACAGGACTTAATTTATTCAACTTAATATCTTTTCTTTTTTTTTAGAAGCTTGTATACCCCACTTTTCCCCCAAACTTAGGTTCTTGCCTAATTCTTCGCCTTCACTGCTTATCTTTGTCATTCTCTTATTTAAACTAGCATTATCCTTTAGAATCTCATTATGTATCAATTTAAACTCAATCATTCAACAAGTTATTTTTACTGTGCTATCCTTATTATACCAGTTTCAAACAGAAAAAGACTCAATTCATAACAAGAAATCGCATCAAAGCTCTAATGGCCAGTACTATACTTGTCTCCCCAATTCCAATCTCATCATTGGCCAAAACAAACTATAAACTATCTAACAACTAGATTCATAACTAACTAATAAATAATTTGTTTTTATTTTTTTAATTTTTGATTTTTTTAAGAATTGAATATAATGCTATTTAAACTATACTACTATGCAACTACTTATGCTGTTGTACTACATGAATGCACACCTAATGAACCTAACATATGCAAAATAACATAACATAAACATGAAACTAAACATGCAATAGTGAACTAAACTAAACTCCCCCAAACTTAGCAATTACAGTGTCCTCATTGTAAGAATATAGCGGTAAATAAAAGAGAACTTCCCTGTAATCAACTAAGCGTGAGGTGATGGTGGCGATGATGACAACGATCATTTTCCTATCCATTGAACCTCTAATACCTACAATGAAGAGACAACATGGATTAGAATAGCACTTGGATTGGTAAGAGAACTTAATAAGCAAATTAATTCCTATCTACTAACTAAACTAGTAAAGCATATAAATATAAAAATTCTTGGGTTGCCTCCCAGTTAGCGCTTGAATTATAGTCTTTCAGCTTAACTTTGTCTGGTCAACGCTATCCAATTCCTCTTCGGTAATTGTGGAACCCTCCATCCATCGAAAATAATATAGCTTTTGGTAGATTCCCATTTGTGATGGCCAATGCATCAAAGTCACCCAGCATGCTCTGATTTGGTATGCTCTTAATCAAGAACGTCCCACAGCTAGGTGTTTTCTTCATTGTGCATGTGATCACTTTGGGGAATGGAAGCTTGTCACACACAATGGGCTCTTCATCTATCTTCTCTTTCTCGTCCCACCATGGATTCAAAATTGTACTCGCTCTTATGTCATCAAGAGCTTCGCCGACGACATGACTACCAAGTGGGCATGATTTTGAAAATCTGACTGACTCTTTGATCGTTGGTGGAGACCCATTTAGATCTTCGTCGACCTCTATTTCATTATCCTCAATTGTCTCCACACTTTCGATATCTTGTGGCTCATCCAGTCGCAGATTTGGTTCGGGTTCTCCGTCAATTTCTTTATCCATGTCATAAGGCCAAGTGTTTGGAGGAAGGTTGTTTACGGCTTTGGTCATTTGCTCTGTCTGATCCGTAAGATTTTGATTTGGGTTCGCTTGATTACTCATCTTCTCCTCATCTGATATGAACTTGGACAATAATTCCCCCAGCCTTGAATTTTCTCTTTCAGTCTCGAAAGCCATGTATTGAGGACCATTGGTTGAGGTAGTGACTAGTTGTTCCATCCAATTATTAAAATTTTGGGTTGATAGCTCTTGGCTAATACTCATCTCCTCTAGGTTTGCTATGCCCTTCAATATTACATCCCTCAGATTTGGCTTTTCTTCTTGTGGCAATGGAGGTGGACATGAAAATTCTGGTGTGTATGTTGGATTTGGAGCGTAGTATTGGTCATCATAAATGCAGCTCCCTGAAGAATCCGGGTGATACCCCCAAACTTGGTGATAGTTAGGATCAACATAGTTATTGAGGTAATCACCACTATATTGTACCGGTTCAAAACTGATGGTGCATTGATGAATTTGATGGTTGCCAGCACAACAGTGACACGTAACTGCCATCCTTCGACTCCGTTGGGCTGCGATAACCTCCAACGTCTTCGAATTTACTTCAATTTGTACTGATTCTGCGAAAAATGCATTAAGTCCATCAATCTCTATTTCCCTTGGTTGAGTCATGTTCGTGTATGGCAATTGATACGCAAAGTCATCCATGGTACCTGGAAAAAAAATAGGAAGAGAATTAAATAAAAAGGAAACAAAATATTTAAATTAAGACTAATTTGATTGAAGCTAATATTGGCAAAAATATATTAACTAATTCCCCGGCAATGGCGCCAAAAACATGTTGGGTAAAATCTAATTACGCACAACACGTAAGTATACGTGGTCAACAAGTAATAAAGTGAAAGTAGAGTATCGTTCCCATGAGGAATTGTTTAATAAAACTCACCAAGTACTAACCCAAAACCAACTCAATCTTATTTAAACGAATGAATTTCAATTTATAATTAAACTACTATTAAATTCCACTAGTTAAATTAAGATTACGGAGATTTAAGATCACAACTTCACTTATTGCTTCATTTAAGTTAACACACTTATCATCAATTATTTTCTATCTTGAATTGTTAATCAAGAACACTAAAGCAGATAAAACCACCTCTCTATGCATAATACACATACTCACTTAAATCCACAGATAATAGAATTAAGCAAGACACCCTAATTAAATCCACCTATCAAATCGAAGATATCGACGAGATCTACTTTTTTCATTCTTTGATAATTAATAAAGGATGGATGAAGTTCAAAATTTGGCTGGAAGTGACTGCTATGCAAATGGCCACCCAAAACAGTGACGTTCGACGTCCGTTGGTACAAATATCATAACTCTTGCATCCAAACTCCGATTGGAATGATTCAAGATGTTCCGGAAAGCTAAGAAGAAGATCTATAATGTAATCCAAGTTCCAAGCCAAGAACAAGAAATGAACATGAAAGCCCAAACGATGTCTGATTTGCTTTTCTTTGCGATTTCATACCAATTCTTTGCGATTTCAACTCCCTAGCATACAATCTACAAAATGAACACAAAATGCATGAAAAGTAACTAAGAAACATGAGATTAAGCAACTAATTCAAGTAACAGATATCGGATAAGTAGGTATAAAAACTAGTTATCAACAACTCAATCACAGAACAATTCATATCATAGAAACATCAAAGTGTTCAAATTGTGGCTCAAGGCCTCATACGTTCTACCACCTTGTACAAATATCGCACATTCTAACATAGATAGAACTTCTCAAGTTCAACATCTGAGAAGTTTAAGCAACTAACATTAATTTAGAATATAAATGAAGTTAGGAAACTTACCTTACGCGCGATTTCTGACTTTACTGAATCGCTTTCATTCCAATTCCTATATAACACATAAGGAGAAAACATAAACACCAATTAGTCATATATTGAACTTACGCATTGTTTTACTTAACTTTACTTCTTAGGGTTCGTGTTCTTGCAATATAAGTTTATGCGACTAACTTCCTTTATCAGTTTACGGCTTCATGACATACGGAGATGTCTTACTCAAAACGTTCATCGTCTTTGATGATTTGCATTCTTATCTTCTTCTTATAACTTCTCTATGACTCAACACACATCGATTCTCTACTAGTAGTCCATATGGTACTCTGAGTGGTTTCCCACAAACAACTAACAAACAAGTTCCCGTCTCATCTACACTACCATCACAGTGAGTTAGATCGGTTTCCAGTTTCTTATATACCTTCGCTCTCTAAAGGAATTATTTAGCCCAGCTCCCATATGTCAACCATCAAAGGTTACGATTGTACCACAACCTAAACTTATCGTAACTTATCCAAACTATTAAACTTAATGTTCATTAAATCAATTTCTTATTTTTTACAGCTTTCTTAATAATTCATATCATATTAATACTTTCGTTATCCATTACATGAACCCCATGTTCATTACTCGTTCTTAGTGTCGAAGCCTTACTGATCATTGTATGCTAAGACCGATCGTTCATCGCAACAACGTTGCGTTCACAGCGTCTATACGCTTTATACTTATCTCTCACTATCATGACATAACATTGAAATGTTATTCATTACCCTCGTCGCTCAACGTCTAAGGAATCACAACCATAGCAATCCCTCACGTTCATTCATCACGACTATAGTCCCCGGATATCGATTTCGTAACCCATATTTACATTCTTTGTCTTTTAATCTCGCTTAATCTTTTCGTTTAAGCTTTACTAAAGGTTTAACTCACTTGATTAAGTGTTACATTTGATGAACATTATGTTCTTTATCTTTCGTTACACTTCCCCCAGGTTTTAAGCAGTTAAAAGCTCATTACCGGTCTTTTTCCTTGCATCGGCGCTATGGCGCCACTCTCTTCTTTATCTCTCACGCTACAGCGCGACCCTACGACACCCTCTTCCTTTGCCTGGCACTGCGGCGCCAAACTCTTCGTTACCTCTCACGCTACGACGCCACTCGTCAGTAGATGATGGACGAGCTCGCGCTGCGGCATCGTCTCCCAAGGCTCAGCTGGCGCTGCGGCGCCGAGCACAAAACCTAGAAAATTTTCTAAGTCTTGAATCAAGTTTGAGACGCGTACTTTACGATCTCGTATCTTCTTCGTTATAGCAAGGAATGAGGCCATTTCAAAGCCATTCTCTTCTTTATCTTACGTACTTTAATACCCCTCAGACAGAACTTTGTTCTGAATCCATTAGCGTGTCATTCAATTAGCTTGATCTTCACCCTTCGTTCATTTTTACGCTTTTAACGTTCTTTGTTCATTCGTCCGTAATTCGGCCATCCGAACTCGAAACTCGATCGGTCTTGAGTCCATGACTCACATTTTCTACGTCCTCTTACGTTCTTATGAAACCCTACACCTTCAGGTTCATTTATTAACTTTCTAATTCTCATTCGTCTTTTACGAAACTTTCGCCATAACTTCGTTATAGCTAAGTTTTAATTCGTTCTTCATGAACGTTTCTACCATTCCTAACCAAGCAATAAGCAACTAACTTATATGCGATGGTTTTAAACTTGTCCATCAACAACAATATCCTACGATGGTTTTAAATTTGTCCATCAACAATGTTCTTCGCGTGTTCTTCGTGTTCTTCGTTCGTTCTTCATTTTAATCAATATTTTGGATTACAATTTCACTTTTTATTGGAATTTGATGTTATAGAACATCATTCCTTACTTATTTCACCTATTTATTCATATAATCCACTCGGATCGTTCTAATTCATTACGAATCTTATACTTCCTCAAGAAATTTATAAAATAAACTTCAAATTCTTATTTCTTCATTTTCTTACAATTTCAACCATATGAAATCATCCCTGACATCAAATACTTCTTATCTTCATTAAGTTATGTTTTAAACATATAGGACTTAAAGAGAAATTAAATTCGACTAGGTTTTAGGTTACCTCTCTTCTTTATTTTTCTTCCGTTGGACAAAGTTTGCACACGAGCAAGCTTTTCCTCCTCCTTCTCCTCTTCTTTCTCCCATCCAAACTCTCTCTCTCATGTTATAGGATTTTCAAAATCCCATTTAAATGAATTAAGCTTACTATTTATAGAAAACCAAGGCTAGGGGCGTTTTAGTCATTTCTCCCCCCAAACCTCCTTACTATTCAAACCTCCATACTATTCCCACCTCCTCAATACACCTCCTTACTATTCACAAAACTTCACTTGGAAGTTTTGTGGTTCCGTCTTTCGGGTTTCGTCCGACAGTTTTAAAAACTGCGATTCTCAGAATCTAAATATTTTTGGATATTTCGTCTTTTCTTTACCGATTAACTTTTATGTATTCTTCGGATTTTCGAAAAATTGAAAAACACATTTTGGCATCGTTTTCCTTCACGTTTTACCCTAGCATAGTTAAACGAGTGAAAAGTACATAGCAGTACTTTTCGTCATTTTTATTTCGTTTGATTTCTGCACGTTTTTCAAGAAAAACTTTTATTGGCTTTCTTATCTTTTCACGTCATATTATCGTTAAATCTTTCGACGGATTGTCATTTCGACATACTGAACTCTCGGAACGTCCTAGGTTATTCAAACCCTAACCCTTAAGGTTTCGTTAGGTGAATAGTGTCTATTTCGTCTTTTTTCCCAGAAATATTTTTATTCTCGGATAAATTTTATTTTCGTCTTGAAAATTCTTACTCGTTTAATCTAGCTCGTAACCAGAATCCTCCCGACTTATAATCATCCTAGGTTCTAGAATGATTAATAAACACATAGCACATAATATTATTAATAAAAATTCCTTTTATTAATAACTAATTCTTTAAACTTAAATTATGGACAACCTAAATTTCTGGGTCATCACACTCTTCCCCCCTTATAAAAATTTCGTCCTCGAAATTTCTTAAAACCACACCCTTACCCAGGTCATCACATTCACCCTTTCTTCACAGAATTTCGTCCTTGAAATTTTAGCCTACCCTTCTTCTCAACTTCTCTTCAACGTAGTTCTTATCTGTCCCTCATTCCTAACCCCCCTAACCTATCAAGAATCATGAAGTAGAAGGAATAACGAGGAATATAAAATTTTCTTTTAAAATGTTACATACTTTTGCTGAGGGGTCACGACCATGAACTCTTACTAGGTTTAACAACATGACGTCGTAACCTTTCTTCCACGGTCAGTTTACAATCACAAAGAAAGCAACTACCTTTTACCCATCGTATACCCCATTTCGGGATATGTTCACCAAAGACTTAATCATTAGATTCCATACCAAAACAATTTGGTTTGGCATAACTTCTTCAAAGAAAAATCAATTTTCTTTTAAACATGACATACCATTTGTCTAGCCGAATCAAGTAGCTTAGACCATACCAATAAATTGGATATCAACATGAAACATTCGTCTACTCAACTCAATTGACATTGACTACTTCTGTACATTCTTTTCGCAATACATCAAAACGTTTTATGACATCATGATACCGTACTTTTTACAGTACGTTGAGGACTTTGTCAGTTTGTGACTTCATCATTATACATCATACTATAGCGGGTTGTTGATCCTAAGATCACATCCAACACCAGGTTCAATTGCATTAATAACTCCATCCTTTTACCATCCTTGCATCAAATGCACGGATGATATAAAATTTATTTTAATATTTTTTTTAAAATCAATTTCTGTCTAGCCGAAGCAATTAGCATAGACATACTAAGAATAACTCTTTTAAAATTTGTTGGTTCCAAAAGTTGAACCAATTCTTTCCTTTTCAAAATGTATATATCAGCACAATTTCAATAAAGTTTGAAATCTAGCATAGCTAGATGACTTGGAATATCCTATTTCTCCATCTTGCTTCATTGTCTTACTGTGACAATACTTAATCTTCTCCAACACCTTCAATACTAAGCCTACTGAAAACAACGTGTTTTTAGTCTAAACATCCCTATACCTTAGTACAATCCATCAACTTACCACACATTATGAGTTCAAGAACTTTTCACAATAATATGAGTTTAAGAACTATCCAGTCAGACCATAGGCGTCCATTCGCTGAGACGTTCGAAAACATACCATATTATTATGAGTCACGAACTTACCATAAGTATGAGTTTCAAGAACTCGCACCTACCTTATCGTTCTCTACCTATCAAGTATATACATGAGAAAAGATTCACCTTCTCGTCATATACATCTTGATAGCGCGACCAATCCCAATGATTATCACTATAATAAGCTAAGCAGTTGTTACACCAAGCATAAACCTCTGCCCATAACAAAGGTTCATACAACTCAGCTATCACATGAGTCCTCAATTGAAATTTTTATAACTTCTAAATTTCTCTTTACTTAATACGAATTTTCTTTAATTCATATACTATCCTTCATAACTCAATCTAAGTTCTTCTTCCCATACTACTTTATAGTACCCTTCATTCATAGCATTAGCTATAAATTATTCATCGTTTAACAACACATCTGTTACTACGAGTCACTACGATCACGTGGTGATCTTCTTATCCTTCTCTTTTTGATTATAGTATTAGGTACTCCTACCTAAGGTTTATAACCTATCAGCTCTGATACCAACTTGTAACGCCCTGAAATCTAGTCTATCTTCACACCCGAATTCCGTATGTCATGAGTACATCATTCATCCAACATACATCATTATATACTGAAATATAACAACATACACTCTCAAATCCCAGGTTCTAAAAATCATATAACCTTTTTCATTACAAATAATGATAAATACATTATTCATTTTGTTAGTTCCCAGTAGGCACAATATAGATCTAGAAGGGGGGGTTGAATAGATCCTTTTTCGTTTCAAATACTTTTTAGGTTTATTTTGTATTGCTCCTAATTTAGCATATGACAAACATAAAAATCTATTCAAGCACAGCGGAATAAATAAAAGATCTCCTTCATTGATATATTCATAATCATACATACATTGTTCGTAGAGTTAGTTTAGTGGTAAGCAGTTAAAACACACATAGCAGTTATAGCAGTTAATGTACATAATGTAAATGACATAAGGTAAAAGACACAAGGGGTTTTAAGTGGTTCAGAGACACAAGCTCTTAATCCACTCTTCTGCTTTCAACTAGCAGGATTTCCACTAAGGAAGGCGGCACCTCAGATCACTAAGATTCCTTCAAGGCCGCTGACCTTGGAACTTCAGTTCACTAAGAACTCTTTAAGGCCAGCAACCTTGGAACTTCTTTAGTTCCCTAAGAACTCTTCAATCCTAGCAGACTTGGAACTTCATTTAGTCCCTCCGGACAAGGACCCCTCAGGCCCTGGCTTCTTGTTGATTTGTTTGTTTATTGTTGGTGCTGAGCTGCTAAGATGTCATTAAGCTTGATCATCTTTTGTACTTAGCAGCTTGGTGTGGTCCTCTTTGCATTCTGCTTCGAGACTGGACCACATCATCTTTGGTGCAGCTGGTCTTCTTCAGTTCTGCTCATCTTCATGTAGTATCAGCTATACACCATCACCATTTCTTGAACCCTTCTTAACATGTTGACAGACATGGTTCTGCACTTTCTCTGCTTCATCTTTGGGTTCATGGTGAATCGTAGAATGGCTCTTAGGATCTGCCTTGTGCTTTGCCACTCTTCTGAATGCTATCTTCTTGTCCTTCTCGGCTCTCAGCTTAGATTCTAATTCAAGTGGTATTCTTATCTTTGTTGAGTGAAGCTTTGATCTATTTAAGTCCATCTTCAAAGTTGCTTCACTTCCACCTTTTTAGTCTCACTGTCATTAAGACTTGTTCTATTTAAGCTTAGGTGGAACTCGTAGAGTCAACATTAGCATTCAACCAACTCAACGATTCTGCAACATTGCAAATCATTAGAATCTTTTTATCGTTGAAGCTCTGGCTTATTTATACTCCTTCCCAATCTTCCCGTTGAGAAGTAGTCGTTAAAAGCTCTTTGAAATGCTTCGCAGATCTTGAGTTATTTGGTGTAGACTGCAGATGTGACATGTCATACTTTTCTGACACTGCAGTATACTGTTTCACCTACTCCGTCAGAGATGTCACTTTAATGTCTTGGGCAGGTCGAAGACTTTATTTCCTCCTTCTGATTTCTCGATCATAGGTTGTCCTTTTACATCGATGCTCTTAATAAGCTCTTGTCCGAATATTACCCTTCAGTTTGAACCATTGCCAATGCTTCAGTCTTCAGCTATTCGAACTCTATGATTCTGATGCATGTCTTCATAGACCTGATCGTAGTGTCATGTTGACTGGTAGAGATAACACTATGATCTTGAAGAGTGTTGATTAGATCTTCAATGTAGAACACCTCTTCCTTTTCTTATGCAGTGCTTCAATAATTCTGTTTGCCTCAACAGCTCTCCGATACTGATGGCTTGGCTTCTCTGTTCTGGCCCCTTCTGAATAACAAGACACTTCAGATTTATGGTGTGTCCAGCTCGCTTTCTCCTTGTGATCTCCCGTTCACTTATCATTAATGGACTGACCCAAAGCTTAATCACTTTAGCCTTATTCTTCAGAAGCTGTCCAGTATCTCTATATGCACTCCATCAGTTCTTTCTTTGTTTGGCAAACACTACGATCCTGGTAGGTTCTAAGATCATTGTCTTCTGTCTGCTTGATACCATCTCACTTTTTTGACTTTTCTTAGTCGATTCTTCAAGTCTTCTTCTGATCTCCTTGTGGAAGAATTTATCTTGAATGGCTTCACAACTCAATCTTGATGCTGATTGGGTTGGTGCTTAGATCTGCTGTTAGCTTGCATGCCATTCGTTGAGTGCTTTCTGGTTTCCTTCATGATGAGATGTATCTTTGCAGTGCTAACTAGAGGCTTCATTCCTTTGGATATTCTGGGATTGCTCATTTATTGAGAATCGTATTTGCTCTACGATTCTGCCTTGGCATGGTGAGCACATAGGTTGCAGTCTTAGTTCTACACTCTACGATTTAGCTTCGGCTATGTAGATACTACGACTCCAAGACTACTATCTTGCAAACTACAATTCTGCCTTGACAACTCTCGAGTTTTCTTCGACTCTCCTGGCAGACTACGATTTCTGGTGCAGTGCTCGACGATCAGACAAGCCTATCTATTACATCATAAGATCAACCTAACATGCTTGATCTTTCTATGTTTATAGTCCTTGTACATCATTTCTTTTTAATGACTTTACAAAGTTGTTTTGCTTATGTAGGATCAACCTAACATACTTGATCAATTCATTCTAAGTCCTTGTACACATGTTTCTATTATCTATCAAAGGACTTTACAGCTTTTCTTAATGCAAGCATACTTGCATATTCATTCATATATATATCATAATCAAATCATATGTAAATAGGAATAGCATTCACATGCTTATTCCTGACAATCTCCCCCTATTTGATTATGACAAAAATAATAAATGCATATGCATGTTATGAATGAATGTTATATACAGTGAGCAGCTGTATTTCTAAAGCAGATAATCATGAATGTCATATATAATGATGTGGAATTTAATACACTGACATTTTACATCATAGATCCAGAACATACCTAACTAGTTAGAGATGTACCTCTTTTGTATCATGTATGCTTCCAGGATGTCTGTTGATCAGCTATTCATCTGTTTGATTCCTTTGCTTCTGCTCCCCCTGGGATGTGGAGCTATCCTACTTTTCTTTTCTCCCCCTCAGATGTATGCTTCTCTTCTCCTTCTGGCTCCCCCTCAGCTTCGGCATACATAGGCTCATCATTCTTTGGCTCCCCCTTAGATGATGACTCTGCCTTTTCTTCTGCTGTCTTCTTCTTTGACTTCTTCTCTCCTTTCCTTCTGCTCTTCTTGCTCTTCTTTGACTGCCTCTTTCTATGCCTCTACTTCTCCCCCTTTTTGTCATTAATCATTTGGGAGAGCTGCTCCATGTTCGACATAAGCTGCTCCATCAGGTAGGAGGAGTTAGCAACTCCAAACTTGAGTTCTTGTTGGCCTAGCTCAAGTTGCACTGAGAAAGACTGATTCATGTTGTCAATCTTGTCAAAGAGGACTTAGATCTGCTCTTCATTGGCCCTTTGTGCTCGTAGAGCTTCTCCTTTCTGATCATGTATGGCCTTTAGATAGATGTTATCTCTCTCTTTGAGTTTGAGAGATACATCAGCCATAGTAGCTTAAAGTCTGTTCTGAACTGAATTATCTCCTGCTGCTGTCATTACCATCTTTGTCTCTTCATTAATTAGAGATATCTTCTCAATCAACTCATCAGAATTCTTCAAAAGCTCCTCCTCCATAGGAATTTGATCATCTGGTTGGGCAGCCTCTGGTTGGGCATCAGATTGGACTCTACAATTTTCATCCTTGGACAGATTTTTGAAAGCTTGGAGAATCTGAACAATCATTGAGTACCAATTGCTATTTGAGGATGAAGGAATGTTGATTAGTAGTGTTTGAGCTGGTGGAGGCTTCTGGTATTGAACTTGAACACCATCAGTAGTAGAGTGAACAGACTCTACGATCATCTATTTGGTCATGATCCTTCTTCCTTCTGAGTCCATCCTCCGATCGTAGGGGATATAGTGGTTGCCAGCATGTCTATAGACCTTGTAGTGAGGCTAGTTTGTGATCATCATTGTAGAAAAACTCTTCACTCTTGGGAAGTTTTGTGCCACCAGCTCCATGCTTGGAAAATAAGAGTAGCACCAGCTGAAGTAACTTGCATCCTTTTCAGTATGTGCTTTTAGCCAAGGCATCCACTGGAAAAACCATCTCATTAACAAATCATTAGGATTTTAGAGGATGGTCGTGCAATCTAGCTCCATGTTGTTCCAGTTTTTAACTACATCAAAGGTAGTCATCCTTACTACCTTGAGTTGTTCATCTCCATAGTTCACCCATCTTTTTGGTGGTTCATTCGAGACTTCTACCACTATTCTCCTGGTGAATTTTGCTGGAGAGAGGACAGGATAGAATTCTGGTTCCTTTGATTCCTGATTTTCATAATTGGAATCATTCTCCATTTCTTCTCTTTCGAAGCCTGAACCATCTTGATCATTTCCAACAGTGAATCCTTCTTGCTGCATTTCATTTCTAGAACCTTCTTCAGCAAGATCTTCCTCTGATTCATCTTCTTCACCACTGGTTCCATCTTCAGTACTTTTATCCTTTGATATGGACTCATCATCACTTAGTTCAATGACAGCATTGGAGTGATCACTTTTCTTTTTAGAGGCAAAGTTGGCTTGTAGTCTGTAGCTCTTCCTTCTTGTTGGAAGTTCAGCTATAGGAGTTTTAGACTCTTCTTCCTCTTCAGACTCTGAAGCCTTTGGATCATCAGACGAACTTCCTTGAGGTTCAGCACTGATAGGGGCAGACCCTTCTTCTTTGGACTCATCACCTTTTGAGCCGTCATGGGGTCTTCCAGGATTGGAAGGGGCATGGTCTTCTTCTTTAGAGATAGCATCATTTGACCCATCATCTGGGCTTATTGGGGCATTTGCATTTGGGGATTGAGTTGGGTCATCTTGAATCTTTTCTTCATCATCATAGTGAATGCTCTGAGGGTTAGCCATAGGGCTTGAGCATTCTTCTTCATCAGCAGATGCTGCATTTTTATCCATTAATCCAGCTTCACCTTCATTGCTAGATTTGGTATGTGGGGACTCGATCTTGAGATCGTTGGTTCTCTTTGCTTCTTCTGACTCTGCATTCAACTCTTCAACATATGTACTATCATGGGAAACTGAGGCTGGTTTGTTTACCACCTTAGCTTTCTTGTTGGATGGCCCTTGAAGTAATCTGTTACTTCTCCTCTTTGTGGTTTCAGCAGTTAGGACTCTTTCTTCTTCAACCTTATCTTTGGTGGAGAGACTTCTTGGTGGGGCCTTGGTTTTCTTCACTCCTCTGTATCTCTTCTTGGCTAGTGTGGTTGCTGTTGGTATAGAGTCAATAGACTCAGAGCTTTCTACCTCTTCTGTCTTCCTCTTCTTTGCAGAGGCCCTGCTGCTGCTCCCTGTTGTAAGTCTTCTGTTTTCCTTGGGGGTTTTCTTCCAATTTACAAATAGTTGTGGAGACATTACTTTGTGAACATTAAGAGGTTCTCCCTCATCATCCTTGATTATTCCTCCTAGCTTCTTCTTCATTACAATGCTCAGTAGTCTTCCATGAAAAACCTTAGTCAGGGGTTTACCTGTAGATTTCTTCATCTCAGCCTTTTCCAGCCATTTAGAAATTTGATCTAGCAAGATAACCCCAAAGTTGATTCGTCTTCTTTGAACTATTGCAGACATAATCTTTAGTTGTTGATCAAGCACCGTGTCGTGTGCAGTGTCCTTGCATAGTATGCATTTTCTTACTATTTCATCAAGGAGCTCGAATTCCTCAGGGAACTCTTTTTTCTTCATATCCTTTAGACTGGGGTTTCTTTAGTACCCCATAATCTCCTTTGCTTGCTCAGTGTTGATCTCATCAAGGTTTCTCAGTCCTAGGTCAGGGAAACCTAAACATTGATTTATATCAAATGATTTTAGCTTAAGAAACTGACCTTTAACCTTGGTTGAAAGGGTTCTGGCATTTATGGATGCATTTGAGTAGAATTCCTTGACCAGTTCAGTATATACTCGAGTGCTAGCCTCAAGACATTCTGAGAATCCAGCTTTCTTCACAAGTTCGAGAATGTCTCTGAACTTCTTTTTGGATTTTTCAAACGTCTTGGTTCTGAGCTGAATGCAAGTGATTACTCGCCAGTTTTCCATTTGAGTAGTTCGAGGAATATGGGTATTTGATTCAGAGGGATTTTTAAGAGATGGCTGATTTTGATTTGGACAAGACTCTGGAAGGTTAATTGATTTTGGCTTTTGAGAGGATTCTAGGGTTTGAAAATGGGAAGGAGAAAGGTTCGATGGTTTCTGAGAACTGTTTGCAGATTTTGAATTTGTCTTAATGACAGTTCCTTCTAACTCTGCATAATCAGTGATGTGTCAACTAACCATTGGTTGCACGAAGTCCAGTAATGAGTTGTAACTCCCCATAACTTTTTAGTTAGATATTATCTTTAGGAGAGTAGATGTTTAATTGACGTGGATTGATCGTTGACCTTTTGGTTCGTAGAGTAGCATGGTAAGGCAGTTATGGACTCTACGTTTTCCTTTGTTGACTCAACGATCAACTTTTGAGAGATGTTGTAGTGGATGGTTTTGACATGAGTCCTCATTTTGAAACTGCATAGCTTTACCAATGATATACCCCAAGCTGGTTTGGGCACTTAAGACCTGATGTGCGTTTGTACAATATCTTTCCAACCTATATTTGAACATCTCTACTCTTCATCTAAAAGGTTGAGCAATTGTTCAGTTTTTCAGAGTTCCTCATGAACTGGATTATCCTTTGGTAGGACTATGATCGTCGAGTCTGCTTCTACGATCACTGAGGTTGCACTATGATTGTAAGACCCCAGCTTTTATAAATAAAGATGAATTTTTTTATAAATATTATTTTTGAATATTATGGAATAAATTTGATATAATGTTATAGTTGTGGGTAATATTTATAAATTTTGCAAAGTAAGCAAGTTGTTATAAAATATTAGTTTGGTTTGGAATATTCTTTTTGTCGGGGAATATTTGTACGACGGCTCAATCGATGGTGGACCCCATGGCGGAAGTATTATAAAGTAGTTAAAAAACGACAAAATTATCTTTCTATAAAAATAATGGCAGAGGTGTTACTGCAGTAAAACCGTAGAACTACCCATAGTAGTAAAGTACGATGTCTGCGTGGTTGCATAGTAGCACTCAGTATTGATTATTGATGCTTACGTGAGAAGTCACTTAGCTATACTCAATTATTACTACGATAATTCTTTGCATCATATCTCTTATATTATTGATTCAATTATTGTCACAAGATTATCATCATATAATATATTATATTATTAATTGAGACGACAAGTTATAAATGATTAATAATTGTTAAAAGATTAAATATGTGTTGATTAAAAATAAATGATTTATGGTAATATTTATTCAATCCTTGATGTATATAAAGAGTCTCATTATGAGAGACGTTTGTGGTAAGTTTGATTATTTTATGGGGGCCCATATGTCATCATCTAAGAGTCTCTTCAAATCGATAGTATTTACCTTCGTCAATAGTATTTACCTTTGTGAATAGTAATTACCTTCGTTAATAGTATTTACCTTTGTGAATAGTAATTACCTTTGTGAATAGTAATTACCTTCCGTCGATAGTATTTACCTTCATCAATAGTATTTACCTTTGTGAATAGTAATTACCTTTGTGAATAGTAATTACCTTCGTCAATAGTAATTACCTTCGTCGATAGTAATTACCCCTTCGCAAATAGTAGTTGTCCCTTCATATTACCAAGAGTTAACTACCTCTTCTATTGTTCCAGGGTTAATTACCCTTCATGAAATAGTAATTGTCTCTTGATATTACGAAGAGTCATTTTGACCCTTCGTTAAGACCAAGAGCCACCCTCAATTTTTCTATAAATAAAAGCTCATTCCTTCATTATTTCTTACGAATTCACCAAACTCTGAGAGAGAAAAACTATAGAGAAAAAAGAAAAGTATTCTGCTACTTCACTTTTCCAATATTCAGTTCTTCTAAGGTAGGGAATATTATTTGTTGTACCCGTAAGGGGTGTTATTCTTTTGTATTCATGAAGAGAACTTTTGTCATTCCATTCTTTATTATTCTGTTGGAATAACCTGTATACATGGTTTACCCTATACTTGGTGACATTCTTCTATTATTCATTGGAACATCCATGCATGTGTTTTTACACGGACTGGTTCCGTCTTTATCATTCTTTGAATATCCTATCTCATGTGTTTTACACGGATCCGGTTCCATCTTTATTATTCTGTTGGAACATCCCGCTTGGTGTGAATTTCACCGACTGGTTCCGTTCCGTTATTTATTATTCTGTTAGAATAACTTTTTGTCTGATACATCGCATGCATGGTGATTTCTTTTGTTATTCCATTCTTTATTATACCCAAATAGTTTAAAACTTTGACTTCTATACTCCATGAAATTAGTAGAATATTCTTGATATTTGCGCTTCATCCAGTATCCTTTCATGGAAATATTCTTCTCAGTATTCTTGAATTTTTACTCTACAAAGCAGTATCATGTTGACAATTTGGATGTTATTGGTTCCTAGATAAATTAATTCTTTAACTTGTTTTATTGAATTATTATGTCATTGTCATCATCCTCATGTTATATTATGTTACCTTTGGCTTACGTGCATAGATGAACTTAGTATGATTATGACCAGGGATCATTCGGTATAATCATGGCTTGATATAAATGATGTGACAAAAGTCCTCGGTGGCACAGTAATGCAAGTTGATGGATAGTTTTGGTATGATTATGACCGGGGGTGATTTGGTATAGTCATGACCATTGATAATTTGATGAAAATCCTTAACTTAGTACTACGGAGGATGATTAGATATTGTGGTTTATTCATTAAACCGAGTCTTAGTGATAAAATTGATGAAAACCTTTTAAAACCTAAAAGATAGTAGACTTTATTTTCTACTTGACTCTTTTAATGGATTGCATATTCTGCTGCAGCTTAAACCGTTGTCTATTGTATTTTATCGGGTTTAACATTGTTGAAGACTATTGATAATTTATTCTCGCATTATCTTAGTTATAATATTTCTTCTTTAGGCTAGTTGAGCTCACCCTTTCTTTCACCGTTTCTCTCGTGAAATGAGAATATAAATTTGGGACGAGTCGGGGAAAAGAGTGATGGTCCCGAAGATAGCATTAGTAGTCCTCACTATTTCTCATTAAATAGTGTGACAATAAATGTAATGAGGACTCCTTGAGTATGGATATTGTCTAAATGACAATATTCCTATTAGAACTCTCGGTTTATGTATTGTCGTATGTTACACCTACGGATGTATAATTAAGTTTGTATTTGAATTTATGTACCATGTAAGTGGCGACCCAAGATGGGTGATGTATACCTAATTTTGGGGGCGTCATGGGTTGAATATCGAGCTTAGGATATGATCCTGGCTAAGATGTGAGACTAGAACTAGGAGGGAGAGATAGGGAATTCCTTCGCTAGTATGACCTACCTAAATTTATTTGGTATTTAATTGGTCGATTGAGTATAGGGATAATATGTGATATGTTAATTAACCCTTGTTTTGTGACGGTGTTTGAGAATGACATCCGAAAATGCCGAGATAAGCAATGAAGCACATGAGAGTGTTGATTCAAATTCGAACAAAAGGTAACGACCAACAATATGATAATAATCATATCTTGGTGGCAACAAATTCGCTATCGAACAATGATGATAACTATCGTGGGGAAATTATCATGCTAAGAATGGTAACCACTTGATTGGTAATCATGGCAAAGATAATAGAAGTGGAAATTGCAAGAAGAGAAGGTCATTTAGCTCAATTTTGTTGTGCACCAAAGTCAAGTCTAGCTTGGGACGGTGGCACCAAAGGTGGATATGGACAAAACAAAGTCGTTGGTTTTAGGAAGTGCATTTTCATGACTTCTCAAAAGCGAGTAAACCGAAAGCGAAGTTAGCACGGGTTAGTTAATTATAAATTGCGAAGTCTATACCTTATAAGATACCCGGTTCTACCCATTATTTTATCTCTCTTGCTTATGCTCAACGTTTAAATTTGACTCAGGAGAAGTTAGACTTTGACTTATTGGTTGAAACTTCGTTAGTAGGAGCCTTCGTTACCTCTCTTTGTTTTTAAATCTTGTTTGATTCAAATAAACATTTTCACGTTACACACGATCTCTTATCTCTTAGAAAATATTTGTCTTTGATGTGACTTTAGAAATCGATTGGTTAAATACTCATCATGATTTTTGTAAGGTTGTTAGCTTTCATACTCTTAACCAACTCATTATGCTAATTCAAAGTAACCAAACCACTAAAAGTCAATCATTGTCATATCAAGCCATAAGTAAAGAGCCTCGATCCTTTCGTTGTTGACTTCCTTGTGTGGAATGCAAAAGCCGGACTTTACCGTAGAGGCGACGTCGTGAATGACGATGACAAGTTGATAGGTATCATTGTGAGGTGCTATCTAGGTTAAAGGATAGAAGTCACAGATTTGGTATCAATGTAACTTACTATCCAAGTCTTGGATAAGAGTAGCAGTTTTGAAAGATATTTCTATCATTAATAAATTTCTTGACGTATTCTTGAAGATTTCCTAGCCTACCCTAGGCGTGAAATCGAATTTTGTATTGACCCATCTGAAAAACCCATTTCTTAAACCCTCAAATATTTCTTCAACTAAAAGGATCTGTTTACGAGGATTATGATGAAAGTCATAATAAAAGCATTGGACTAATGAAAATCATGGGTATATGAAGTATTAGTAAGTGTTATGATGAGTTATGTTGGTTATTATGTGAAAACATGAAAGTTTCTTAGAAATCACAAAGGGTTGAAAAATCAGATTTTGGTAAAAACGTAACATGAAATTCAATTGACCATATCTCCTATTATATTTTGAATTTTTGAGTGTGGTCAAGTCCTAGAGTTAGATCTATGAGTTTTGTAGCTAATCCAAGTGGAATCAATGAAAAAGGTGTTGTAGATTTTCATGTGGACTGATTTTAGCAAAGGAGTCAAAACTTCAAAATGTCCAAAAAGCTGCTGCCACGTTTTTGTAAGGGTTGTTTCGGTCACTTAATTAGTGAGAAAAATTCAGGCCTTTTAGGACATAAAATTATATGGTATAAAGAACATCGTGTCCAAAAATGAGCTCATTCCAACTTAAAATGAGCAAGTTATGACCATTTCAATATTTAGATTTTTTTGACGAAAAATGCTATAACTGGAGTTCTATAACTCCGATGACCATGAAATTTAAACTGGAGGCTCACATTAACATGTGTAAGGTCCTGCCAAGATTTGGGAATTTTTGGAGTTAAACTTGAGGTAGCTAATTTCTTAAGGAATTAATTAGAAATTGATTTTTGAAAAAATAGTAAATGAATTTTAAAAATTCCGAGAAAAATATATTTTCATTATGGGACTATATTATGCTAAATCCCAGAAAAAAAATATTTTTGGGACTGATTTGGTATTTTTCATGAAAATAGTTTAATACTGAACATATGAGTTAAATATGTTATGTGAAGTTACAAAAGTTGAAAATAGGATTTTATGGCTAGAGAATCCTATATAGAGTATATGCATATTTTTTGAGGGATTTGATAATTGGTGATGATATCTTATGAGTATGGCATTTTGAATGATTAAATGCATTATATGGTAAAGCATAAACAATTGAGATAAATTGTTTATAAATTTAAGAAGTGATTAAAATATTGTTATAATATTAATGATATTAGATTATGAGATTATTAAGTGATTGATAACATGGGAATATTCTTGAATCTGGATAAATTATATTATAAATGTTTAATATTTATCCTTTATCTCATTTGATTGATTCTTTATATCATTATCCTCATGCTTATATTATGTTGAAAGTCATCCGTGGCTGTGGTGCATAGATGGACTTGGTATGATTATGACCGAGGATTGTTCGGTATAATCATAACCGTAATTGAAAATCTGATTATCTTTGGTAGTAGTGCATGGATAATTTGTGGTCGTGATACTAATGAATACAAGATTATCTTTGGTAGTAGTGCATGGATAATTTGTGGTCGTGATACTAATGAATACACGATTATCTTTGGTAGTAGTGCATGGATAATTTGTGGTGCGTGATACTAATGAATACACGATTATCTTTGGTAGTAGTGCATGGATAATTCGTGGTTGTGATACTAATGTATATCCTTGGCACGTAGTAGTGGGGATGATTCGATGATATGGATTAATTATTGAAATTTGAGTCTCAAAGAATGAAATATTAATTCATGGATGTGGTAAAAAGTCATCTTTGGTAGTAGTGCATTGATAGACTTGGTATGATTATGACCAAGGATTATTCGGTATAATCATGGCCAGTAATTGAAAACACGAATATCCTTGGCCAAGAGTGCATGGATAATTCATGGTCGTGATACTATTAAGTTGCGTCTCGGCATTATTGGTTTCTGATTGTATATCTTTGGCTTGTAGTGCAAAAAGATGAATTGTTAATGAATATCTTTGGTAGGATTAGAAGATGAATTTAATATTTTTAACGATAAAGGTATTCAAGGTATCCTCACCTCTTTATCATATCGTGTGCGTACCCTAATTTTGAGGGCGAAATTTCATAAGAAGGGAGGTTGAAGACCCGACTTTTATAAATAAAGATGAATTTTTTTATAAATATTATTTTTGAATCTTATGGAATAAATTTGATATAATGTTATAGTTGTGGGTAATATTTATAAATTTTGCAAAGTAAGCAAGTTGTTATAAAATATTCGTTTGGTGGGGAATATTCTTTTTTTGGGGAATATTCGTGATGACGGCTCAATCGATGGTGGACCCCATGGCGGAAGTATTGTCGTAGTTAAAAAACGACAAAATTATCTTTCTATAAAAATAACGGTAGAGGTGTTACTGTTAAAACATTGAACTACCCTTAGTAGTAAAAGTACGATGTCTACGCTGTGGTTGCATAGTAGCACCAAGATTGATTATTGATGCTTACGTGAGAAGTCACTTAGCTATACTCAATTATCACTACAAAGAATTCTTGCATCATATCTCTTATATTATTGATTCAATTATTGTCACAAAGATCATCTCATATAATATGTTATATTATTAATTGAGACGACAAGTTATAAATGATTAATAATTGTTGAAAGATTAAATATGTGTTGATTAAAAATAAAATGATTTATGGAAATATTTATTCAATCCTTGATGTATATAAAGAGTCTCATTATGAGACGTTTGTGGTAAGTTTGATTATTTTATGGGGGCCATATGTCATCATCTAAGAGTCTCTTCGTCAATAGTATTTACCTTCGTCAATAGTATTTACCTTTGTGAATAGTAAATTACCTTTGTAATAGTAATTACCTTCGTCAATAGTATTTACCTTTGTGAATAGTAATTACCTTTATGAATAGTAATTACCTTCGTCAATAGTATTTACCTTCGTCAATAGTATTTACCTTTGTGAATAGTAATTACCTTTGTGAATAGTAATTACCTTCATCAATAGTAATTACCTTCGTCAATAGTAATTACCCCTTCGCAAATAGTAGTTGTCCCTTCATATTACCAAGAGTTAACGCCTCTTCTGTTCCAAGGGTTAATTACCCCTTCATGAAATAGTAGTTGTCTCTTGATATTACGAAGAGTCATTTTGACCGCTTCGTTAAGACCAAGAGCCACCCTCGGTTTTCTATAAATAGAAAGCTCATTCCTTCATTATTTCTTACGAATTCACCAAACTCTGAGAGAGAAACTATAGAGAGAAAGAAGAAAAGTATTCTTCTTCACTTTTCCAATATTCAAGTCTTCTAAGGTAGGGAATATTATTTGTTGTACCCAGTAAAGGGTGTTATTCTTTTTAGATTCATGAAGAGAACTTACATCATTCCATTCTTTATTATTCATTGGAATAACTTTTTATCGTGGTTTACCCTATACTTGGTGACATTCTTCTATTATTCTATGGAACATCCTCATGCATGTGTTTTACACAATCGACCGGTTCCGCTTTTTTATCATTCTGTTGGAATATCCTATCTTTGTGTTTTTACAATCAATCTGGTTCCATCTTTATTATTCTCATTGAAACATCCCGCTTGGTGTGAATTTCACTTCGACACAGTTCCGTTATTTATTATTACATTGGAATAACTTTTAGCTTGTGCTTGGTCTATCGCATGCATGGTGATTTCTTTTGTTATTCCATTCTTTATTATACCCAGTTGGTTAAAACTTTGACTTCTATACTCCATGAAATTATTAGAATATTCTTGATATTTAAGCTTCATCCAAAGATCCTTTCATGGAAATATTCTTCTCGAGATTCTTGAATTTTTACTCTACAAAGCGATATCATGTTGATGATTTAGATGTTATTGGTTCCTAGATAAATTAATTCTTTAACTTGTTTTATTGAATTATTATGTCATTGTCATCATCCTCATGTTATATTATGTTATCTTTGGCTTACGTGCATAGATGAACTTAGTATGATTATGACCAGGGATCATTCGGTATAATCATGGCTTGATATAAATGATGTGACAAAAGTCATCGATGGCTTCGTAATGCGATGATGGATAGTTTTTGGTATGATTATGACCGGGGTGATTTGGTATAGTCATGACCATTGATAATTTGATGAAAATCCTCCAATGAATGGTACAGGGATGATTAGATATTGTGGTTTATTCATTAAACTGAGTCTTAGTGATAAAAATTGATGAAAGCCTTTTAAAACCTAAAAGATAGTAGATTTTATTCTCTACTTGACTCTTTTAATGGATTGCTTGTTCCGCTGCAGTTAAACTTGATATTTATTATATTTTATCAGTTTAACACTGTTGAAGACTAACGATAATTTATTCTGCATTATCTTAGTTATAATATTTCTTACTGGGCTAGTTGAGCTCACCCTTTCTTTCACTGTTCTCTTCAGGAAATGAGAATATAGCTGGGACGAGTCGGGGAAAAGAGTGATGGTCCTGAAGATAGCATTAGTAGTCCTCACTATTTCTGTTAAATAGTGTGACAATAAATGTAATGAGGACTCCTTGAGTATGGATATTGTCTAAATGACAATATTCTCAGTTTATGTATTGTCGTATGTTACACGACAGATGTATAATTAAGTTTGTATTTGAATTTATGTACCATGTAAGTGGCGACCCAAGATGGGTGACGTATACCTAATTTTGGTGGCGTCACAATGATCATGGAGTTCTCTTTAACTTCGACTCTACGATCGTTGACTGACTTGGTCCTTGAGATGCACTTTACTTAGTATTCCTTATGGGTCAAGGTAGCTCAGGAAGGGCCAACCTCTTAGAGTGAGCTAAGGGTCAGGTTTGTCCCTGAGGCGCTTTCCAGATGAAATACTTTAGAAGTGATTTTGCAATGATATCTCATTTGACCCTTTCTGGTGGGGAGGTCCTCTACCAACTTTGGACAATTGCATTTGCTATAATCGTGGTGTCCTCTTGTTTTTACACTACGATCGGATGTTTGATCGTGAGCACTCCACAACTTTGAGTTGGGTGACTGATAGGTTATCAGTACTACATTTTGAGACGTTGCTACTGACTATGGATCTTCATTTGGTTCATCAACCACAAAGTTTTAAGACTCTGTAGCTGGTTCATTACTTCATAGTATATCTCAGTGTTGTTGTTTCTCAACAGATCACTGCTCCCCCATGGTTGATGTTGTCTTCTTAGATAGATGTGATTCCCTTTTCTTTAGGTTCATTTGAAGACAGCCTTGCATATCTCCTTCTAACTGGAATCACCATTATCACTTAGATCTCCTTGTATCGTAGGCATGGATGTTTTCAGGACTAATCACTCTACGATCATTTGACAGCACTACAAACGTAGTCTTCTTTGATAGTCTTGTGCGTGTGAAGTTCTGCTCCCGTAATGAGTTCCTCTTGTCTGATGCTCGATGAT
Organism: Panax quinquefolius; assembly: GCA_020205615.1. Classification (NCBI taxonomy): domain Eukaryota; kingdom Viridiplantae; phylum Streptophyta; class Magnoliopsida; order Apiales; family Araliaceae; genus Panax; species Panax quinquefolius. Next base: position 43,917,437 of record CM035166.1, read on the forward strand.
CCTCTGATGTGATCTTCCTTGAGAATTCTTCTCATATAGCATGTTTTGCCTGAGTTGAGCATATAAGACCCTTTTCATCTTTGTTTGCATGGCCTGCTTCCATATACAGATTAGCAACAATGTGAGCTTCATTCAGGTTAGCTCAGCGGGTCTTCAAGGGCAGGCTTGGACATATAGAAATTTTATCAGAATCATTTCTGAACAGTCCTTAGCCTTCTTCTGGTTGAGTCTTCTTGGATCAAGTCTTACCTTGAACATTCCTTAGTGTGGTTAGACAGACCAAGTACCTGCAGGTTAGATACATTTCTATTTTTGGTATCCACAATTAAATGGGTCCTGCTAGGTTAGTTTTCTAAACCCCTGTTCCTCATATTTGGATAATCATCACATTTATCACCAACAGTCATATTCATGCATGCAACTAGTTTTTGATAATACATTTTAAGATGCATGATGGTGAGTGTGTGTAAGATTAGTCATTTTAAAAATACACTCTCTTTCTTTTGATGGTTTCATCATTTGCAGGGTTATGTTCACAAGGTTTAAGTGTTCATAGAGTGAGAATCAACTCTACGATTTAGGTGTATCTAGTTGATTCATGGAGGTGATCAGTTTCTACAAATCATCAAGATACTCTTGTAGAACTGATCATACTCTGTGTGTTGTCAAACACTTAGAACATAGGTTTGTACATACATACTAACCCACCAGTAAAGATTACTTCACATAGAATTATTTTGTCCTGTGATGCTCTTATAACCCATTTTAAATTTCTTTCAAGATGTCATCTTCAGCCTAAAACTTGGATGGAGAGAAAGTTTATAGACAATTGAGTTTCCACCCTTAGGGTACTTTCTCTCTTCACCTTTTGAGGTAGATTATGACTCCTTGACAGAATAATGTTATAGTTCATAAGGAGGTGCATTCATGATGTACACATTTATAATAGTGAGGAACCGTACTTTTTTACTGTCAGTTTCTTAACAATCATTTATCTTTAATATACTGAGTTTTAGGCATTGATATGCATAGCTTCACATTTGCTCCTGACAACTTGTTGCTCTTGTTGGCCTTTAATCAATCAGTCATGGTTTTGAAGATGCAGGCTAGGAGAATCTCAGCATCTTTAGTTCTTTGACATCCTTCAGTTCACAAAGTTTGCACCCAGCTATTGGTTGGCCAGACACATGTTTGAGAAGATCTTCTTTCTTCTCTGGATAAGCATTTCTTAGCATGTATTGCTTTTTCATCTTTCAGTCTAGAGGATGCTTGACTCTTTGTTGTTGATGTCTCTTGGACTATCTCGTCTGGTCTTCAGACAACAAGATTGACTGCAAGCAAGGATTGGTCTGGTTGATATAATACTTGAGAGCATGGACCAATCTGAGTAGCTTCAGGTGTATATACACATTTACCTATACACAATATTTCAAACATGTGAGCTCATCTGCATATAACAAGTGACTTACTACTAAACTAAGTTTAGAACAATGTTTGTGCCTGGGATCAGACTCAAAGCGATTAGCTTTTGAATATAGCATGAGAACCTGCTCTGATACCAATTGTTAGTTCCCATTAGGCACAATATAGATCTAGAAGTGGGGTTGAATAGATCCTTTTTTGTTTCAAATACTTTTCAGGTTTATTTTGTATTGCTCATAATTTAGCATATGACAAACATAAGAATCTTTTCAAGCACAGCGGAATAAGTAAAAGATTCCCTTCATTGATATATTCATAATCATACATACATTGTTCGTAGAGAGTTAGTTCGATTAGTAGCGATTAAAACATACATAGCAGTTATAGCAGTTAATGTACATAATGTAAATGACATAAGGTAAAAGACACAAGGGGTTTTAAGTGGTTCAGAGACTCAAGCTCTTAATCCACTCTTCTGCTTTCAACTAGCAGGATTTCCACTAAGGAATGGCAGCACCTTGAATCACTAAGATTTCTTTAAGGCCAGCAGCCTTAGAACTTCAGTTCACTAAGAACTCTTCAAGGCCAGTAGCCTTGGAACTTCTTTAGTTCCCTAGGAACTCTTCAAGCCCAGCAGACTTGAAAATTCATTTAGTCCCTCCGGACAAGGACCCCTCAGGCCCTGGCATCTTGTTGATTTGTTTATTTGTTGTTGGTGCTAAGCTGCTAAGATTTCATTAAGCTTGATCATCTTTTATACTTAGCAGCTTGATGTGGTCCTCTTTGCATTCTACTTCGAGACTGGACCACATCATCTTTGGTGCAGCTGGTCTTCTTCTGTTCTGCTCATCTTCATGTAGTGTTAGTTGTACACCATCACCAATTCCTGAACCCTTCTTAACATGTTGGCAGACATGGTTCTGCACTTGCTCTGCTTCAACTTTGGGTTCATGGTGAATCGTAGAGTGGCTCTTAGGATCTGCCTTGTGCTTTGCCACTCTTCTGAATGCTATCTTCTTGTCCTTCTCAGCTCTCAGCTTAGATGCCAATTCAAGTGGCATTCTCAACTTTGTTGAGTGAAGCTTTGATCTGTTTAAGTCCATCTTCAAGTTTCTTCACTTCCACTTTTGTAGTCTCACTGTCACTAGGACTTGTTCTATTTAAGCTCGGGTGGAACTCGTAGAGTCAACATTAGCATTCAACCAACTCAACGATTCTGCAACATTGCAAATCATCAGCATCTTTTGATCGTTAAAGCTCTGGCTTATTTATACTCCTTCCCAATCTTCCCGTTGAGAAGTAGCCGTAAAAAGCTCTTTGAAATGCTTCGCAGATCTCGAGTTATTTGGTGTAGACTGCAGATGTGACATGTCATACTTTTCTAACACTGCAGTCTACTGTTTCACCTACTCCGTCAGATATGTCACTTTAATGTCTTGGGCAGGTCAAAGATTCTTTTTCATCCTTCTGATTTCTCGATCAGAGGTTGTCCTTTTGCATCGATGCTCTCGATAAGCTCTTGTCCGAATATTACCTTTGATTTGAGCAGCTGCCAATGCTTGGTCTTGACTATTCGAACTCTATGATTCTAATGCATGTCTTCATGGACCTGATCGTAGTGTCATGTTAACTAGTAGAGACAACACTACGATCTTGAAGAGTGTTGATTGGATCTTCAATGTAGAACACCTCTTCCTTTTCTTGTGTCGTGCTTCAATACTTCTATTTTCCTCAACAGATCTTAAAAACTGATGGCTTGGCTTCTCTGTTCTGGCCCCTTCTAAATAACTGGACACTTCAGATTTGTTGCGTGTCCAGCTCGCTTTCTCCTTATGATCTCCCGTTCACTTATCATCGATGGACTGACCCAAAGCTTAACCACTTTAGCCTTGTTCTTCAGAAGCTGTCCAGTATCTCTATATGCACTCCATCAGTTCTTTCTTTGTTTGGCAAACACTACGGTCCTGGTAGCTTCCAAGATCGTTGTCTTACATCGCTTGGCCTCTGCGCGACTTGACTTTTCTTTTCTTAGTCGATTCATCAAGTCTTCTTCTGATCTCCTTGTGGAAGACTTCATCTTGAATGGCTTCACAACTCAATCTTGATGCTGATTGGGTTGGTGCTTAGATCTGTTGTTAGCTTGCATGCCATTCGTTGAGTGCTCTCTAGTTTCCTTCATAATGAGATGTATCTTTGCAGTGCTAACTAGAGGCTTCATTCCTTTGGATATTCTGGGATTGCTCATTTATTGAGAATCGTATTTGCTCTACGATTCTGCCTTGGCATGGTGAGCACATATGTTGCAGTCTTAGTTCTACACTCTACGATTTAGCTTCGGTTGTGCAGACACTACGACTCCAAGATCAGATCTTGACACTCTATGATTTTTGTCATTGAGCTTGTTGTCTTCATCTGATCTTGCTCGACTACGACCTCTGCCTCTGATATGATCAGTAGACTCTACGACTCTGAGTGTAATCTACGATTCTTGACTTGGGCTTCGGCAGATCTTTAGTCGGCTCGTAGACAGGCTGTCTCTACGATTCTGAACATGACTTCCTCAGTAGACTATAGCCCTGAGGAAGTTCTCCTCGACACACTACGATCCTCTCCTCGTCTCTCCTGGCAGTCTATAAACTCCAAACTACTATCTTGCAGACTACGATTCTACCTTGATAGCTCTCGAGTTTTCCTCGACTCTCCTGGCAGACTACAATTTCTGGTGCAGTGCTTGACGATCAGACAAGCCTATCTATTACATCATAAGATCAACCTAACATGCTTGATCTTTCTATGTTTATAGTCCTTGTACATCATTTCTTTTTAATGACTTTACAAAGCTATTTTGCTTATGTAGGATCAACCTAACATACTTGATAAATTCATTCTAAGTCCTTGTACACACGTTTCTATTATCTATCAAAGGACTTTACAGCTTTTCTTAATGCAAGCATACTTACATATTCATTCATATATATATCATAATCAAATCATATATAAATAGGAATAACATTCACATGCTTATTCCTTACACATTTCATCTTACAAGAGTGACTTTTATCCGCCACCAAGGATACATAACAGTTCATTAAACTATTCTATAATTTAATTTCATATTTCTATATTACAAGTCTTAACTTGATCTTCTCGCTCCTTCACATTCTGAATGGCACTTCATCTGGACACCGTCGGCTTGATCTCTACAGGATCCTTAAGTTCTTTTAACATCGATCACTGAAAATATTTTTCATTTAAAGCAAGTGTGAGCATTCAATTGCCCAGCAAGTCATAACAGTTGAACACATAACTTCAAGATTTTAAACGTTCCTTTAGAACTTCAACAATCAAATAAAGGTTATGAAGCAGCTTGAATAATAGGAATAGTCTCGATTTCTATCATCTTAAAACATCGGTCACTTTTACTTTGAAATACTTTCATTCCTCTACCTTTTTCATACACATCCTGTCTGGCTAGAATCATTAGCACAGACTTAAAAATAACGGTTCATGTATAAACATAACATACTTTTATTGAACAGCTCAATCACAGAACAATTCATATCATAGAAACACCAAACTATTCACATTGTGGCTCAAGGCCTCATACGTTCTACCACCTTGTACAAATATCGCACTTTCACACATAGACAGAACTTCTTAAGTTCAACATCTAAGAAGTTTAAGAAACTAGCATTCATTTAGAATATGAATGAAGTTAGGAAACTTGCCTTTACGCGACACCATAAACTTTACCGAATCGCTTCATTCCAATTCCTATATAACACATAAGGAGAAAACATAAACACCAATTAGTCATATATTGAACTTACGCATTGTTTTACTTAACTTTACTTCTTAGGGTTCGCGTTCTTGCAATATAAGTTTACGCGACTAACTTTCTTTACCAATTTACGGCTTCATGACATACAGAGATGTCTTACTCCAAACGTTCATCATCTTTGATAATTTGCATTCTTATCTTCTTCTTATAACTTCTCTAGGACTCAGCACACATCGCTTCTCTACTAGTAGTCCATATGGTACTCTGAGTGGTTTCCCACAAACAACCAACAAACAAGTTCACATTTCATCTACACTGCCATCACAGTGAGTTAGATCGGTTGCCAGTTTCTTATATACCTTCGCTCTCTGAAGGAATTGTTTAGCCCAGCTCCCATATGTCAACCATCAAAGGTTACGATTGTACCACAACCTAAACTTATCATAACTTATTCGAACTATTAAACTTAATGTTCGTTAAATCAATTCTTTATTCTTTACGGCTTTCTTAATAATTCATATCTTATTAATACTTTCGTTATCCATTACATGAACCCCATGTTCATTACTCGTTCTTAGTGTCGAAGCCATACTGATCGTTGTATGCTAAGACCGATCGTTCATCGTAACAACGTTGCATTCATAGTGTCTATACGCTTTACACTTATCTCTCACTATCATGACATAACATCGAAATGTTATTCATTACCCTCGTCGCTCAACGTCTAAGGAATCACAACCATAGCAATCCCTCACGTTCGTTCATCGCGACTACGGTCCCCGGATATCGGTTTTGTAACCCGCGTTTACATTATTTGTCTTTTAATCTCACTTAATCTTTCTGTTTAAGCTTTACTAAAGGTCTAACTCACTTGATTAACTGTTAAATTTGATGAACATTATGTTCTTTATCTTTCGTTACACTTCCCCCAGGTTTTGAGCAGTTAAAAGCTCATTACCGGGCTTTTTCCCTTCACCGGCGTTGCGATGCCACTCTCTTCTTTCTCTCTCGTCAGTAGCTGGTGGCCGAGCTCGCGCTGTGGTGTCGTCTCCCAAGGCCCAACTGTTAAATTTTCTAAGTTTTGAATCAAGATTGAGACGCGTACTTTACGATCTCGTATCTTCTTCATTATAACTCGGAACGAGGTCGTTCCAAATCTATTCTCTTTCTTATCTTACGTACTTCAATACCCCTCAGACAGAACTTTGTTTTGAATCCATTAACGTGCCATTCGATTGGCTTGATCTCCACCCTTCGTTCATTTTTACGCATTTAATGTTCTTTGTTCGTTCGTCCGTAATTCGGCCATCCGAACTCGAAACTTGATCATTCTTGAATCCATGACTCACGTTTTCTATGTCCTCTTACTTTCTTATGAAACCCTACACCTTCGGGTTCATTTACTAACTTTCTAATTCTCGTTCGTCTTTTACGAAATTTTCGCCATAACTTCGTTATGGCTAAGTTTTAATCCATTCTTCATGAACATTTCTACCGTTCCTATCCAAGCAATAAGCAACGAACTTATACGCGATGGTTTTAAACTTGTCCATCAACAACAATTATCCTATAATGGTTTTAAATTTGTCCATCAACAACGTTCTTCGTGTTATTCGTGTGTTCTTCATTCGTTCTTCATTTTAATCGATATTTTGGATTACGATTTCACTTTTTATTGGAATTTGATGTTATAGAACATCATTCCTTACTTATTTCACCTACTTATTCATATAATCCACTCGGATCGTTCTAATTCATTACGAATCTTATATTTCCTTAAGAAATTTATAAAATAAACTTCAAATTCTTATTACTTCATTTTGTTACGATTTAAACCACATGAAATCATCCCTAACATCATCTACTTCTTTTCTTCATTAAGTTATGTTTTAAACATATAGGACTTAAAGAGAAATTAAATACGACTAGGTTTTAGGTTACCTCTCTTCTTTATTTTTCTTCCGTCGGACAAAGTTTGCACACGAGCAAGCTTTTCCTCCTCCTTCTCCTCTTCTTTCTCCCATCCAAACTCTCTCTCTCTCTCTCTCTCTCTCTCTCTCTCTCTCATGTTATAGGATTTTCAAAATCCCATTTAAATGAATTAAGCTTACTATTTATAGAAAACCAAGGCTAGGGGCGTTTTAGTCATTTCTCCCCCCAAACCTCCTTACTATTCACACCTCCATACTATTCTCACCTCCTCAATACACCTCCTTATTATTCACGAAACTTCCCTTGGATGTTTTGTGGTTCCATCTTTTGGGTTTCGTCCGACAGTTTTAAAAACTGCAATTCTCGGAATATAAATATTTTTGGATATTTCGTCTTTTCTTTACCGATTAACTTTTACGTATTCTTCGGATTTCCGAAAAACTAAAAAATACTTTTTGGCGTTAAGCGTTTTCCTTCATGTTTTACCCTAGCGTAGTTAAACGAGTGAAAAGTACATAGTAGTATTTTTTGTCGTTTTTATTTCGTCCGATTTCTTCACGTTTTTTGAGAAAAACTTTTATCGGCTTTCTTAACTTTTCACGACATATTATCATCAAATCTTTCGACGGGATGTCATTTCGACATACCAAACTCTAGGAACGGCCTAGGTTATTCAAACCCTGACCCTTAGGGTTTCGTCGGGTGAATAGTGTTCTATTTCGTCTTTTTCCCCATAAATATTTTTATTCCCGGATAAATTTTATTTTCGTCTTGAAAATTCTTACTCGTTCAATCTAGCTCGCAGCCAGAATCCTCCCGACTTATAATCATCCTAGGTTCTAGAACGATTAATAAACATATAGCACATAATATTATTAATAAAAATTCCTTTTATTAATAACTAATTCTTTAAACTTAAATTCTGGACAACCCGAATTTCCGGGTCATCACACTCTTCCCCCCTTATAAAAAAAATTTTCTCGAAATTTCTTAAAATCACACCCTTACCCGGGTCATCACAGTATAAAAGAGATGACTTGAGGTTATGTTAAAATGAATGTATTGATGTTCTAAAATGATTGGAATCAGAATTTGTTCCTATTATTCAAGTTGCTTCATAACCTTTGTTCGATTATTGAAGTTTTAAAAGAAAATGTTATTCAACTGCTAGAACTTGCTAAGCAATTGAATGCTCACACTTGCTTAAAATAAAAATATTTTTAGCGAACGACGTTAGAATGAACTAAAGGATCCTGTAAAGATCAAGCTGACCAGTATCCTGATGAAGTGTCATTCATTATATGAATAAGCGTGAACATAAAGCCGAGACTTATAATGTAGAATAGTTAATTAAACTATAAAGTAGTTTAATAAACTGTATGTATTTGTTGTGGCGGATGAAAGTCACACGTGTAAAGAAACAAAGAATGATGTAATTATCATTCTTTATAATGTATGAAGATTTTAAGATAATAGAATCTGGGATTTGAAAAGATATGTTGTTATATTTAATGATATAATGATGTATGTATGGAATGGTATGTACTCGTGATGCACCAAATTTGAGTTTGAAGATAGACCGAATTTGGGGGCGTTACAAGATTTCTTTCATGTCTCCCTTAAAAAAAATTTAGGTATTTTTTCATTAAAAAAAAATCATAGAAACAACATAGGTCCAAAAATATTTTTTCATGCACATTTACATCTAATTTATAATTAATATAGTTGCCCTTTGTATTTTCATTGAATCATTTCAATTAGTTGTCCTTGAATTTTTATTCAAAACACTTCAACTACATTTTAAAACAATTCTTTTGAGATTTTAATGTTAACATTTCAAACATGTCACAAATTGACTTAATTGATAACTTCTCGCATTTTTTAAAATTATGAATTTAGTTAAATATATATATAGGGAATAATGGTCATATACAACTGTGTATGTTTTATTTGTGCACAATCTGTCAAAATTACTGTCGTTTTGGTAGATTTGTTTTTGATTTCTGATTTGGGAGAAAAGAAGCTGTTTTAAAAAAAATATATGTCAAAACGACGTGTTGGGAGAATGCATATTATGATTTGATGTTTTAATGTATATGCTCATGATTATTTGTAAAGTCCTTCAAGGAATATATGTACAAGGACTTGGTGATAAATCAAATTTGTTAGGTTGATCTAAGCTCTTAACGTGTATCATTCTGTAAATGAATGTATAGATAGAAAGATCAAAGCTGTTAGGTTGATCTTGAGATGTAATAGATAGGCTTTGAAGAATTCGTAGTGCATAAATCTGATCAATATTGCAGAAGTCAAGGCAGAAACGTAGAGCTTCAAAGATCGTAGTGTGCCTGCCTTGAAGGGCCTCTTCAGAAATCGTAGAGTGGTCCCAACGTTTGTCGAGCCAACTCAGAGATCGTAGTGTGCTCTCGGGAATGTAGAGTTTATAACTCAAGCAAACGAAGATCGTAGTGTGCAAATACTTAAGAGAAATTATAGTGCCCTCGGCTGATAGCTTCAGACCAAGCACTAAGGCGACAAGTCACCACGATCTGAATCGTAGAGTACCACAATCTAAATCGTAGAGTATCATTTGTCTTGTGTCAGAAACATCAAGCCTCACAATTTATGTGAAGACAGACTCCAACATATGAGGAATGGATTCTAAACATTGCAGTACTTACCAGTCCCAAAGTCATAAGAAATATCCTTAGTATGAAACACTGAAGCGTATTGAAGAAGCTAAGGAAAGTATCATTGGTAAGGGGGAAAACACCTTTTCAGGTGTTAGGTGAGAAAGCAGTCTGCAGTGTCAGTGGGCCAGAATGCAATTTAGAAGATGTGCAGAAATGTTTCCATCAAAGAACAGAAAGGTTAAACGCATTTAATGCTTCAACGGATGGATCCAACGGATAGTTTTCAAGATCACATATATGCAAATCAAGAAGATGAGAGAGGGAAGCAAGCATTGAACGAAAAATGTGAAGAACTCTCAAAGCTCAACTCTACGATCTGAGAAATAGAAAAGCTTGCTCAGCTACTCAGTTCTTTCGAACAAGTGCTTATACAGCAACTGAGTAGCAACCATCAAGAACTCAACATCTACCAATCAACTGAAGAAAAGTACCAAGTCTGTTGGACTTGAAGAGTTCTAAGTGAACTGAAAGAGAGCCAAGTCTGCTGGACTTGAAGAGTTCAAGAGTGAACTAAGAAGTTCCTAGACTGCTGGTCTAGAAGGAATCTGTGTGATTCAGAAGTTTTAAAAGACATCCTTAGTGGATTTCCTACTCGAGGAGTAGAAGAGTGGACTAGGAGCTTTAAGTGCTCTGAACCACTTAAAACGACTGTGTCTTTTACCTTCTTACTATAACTGCTATATCTGCCATAACTGCTATAACTGCCTCACTCTCATAACTCCACTACTTCGCAAAGGAGATTAAAACAAACATTAATTCCGCTAAATTTTAATCATCAACAACTAACAAGTTTAAAACGAAAATATTTTTTAAATATCTATTCAACTCCCCCCTTCTAGATAACTATTGTGCCTACTAGGAACTAACATGGCGTAATTTTGGCAGACTATCCACAAATAAACCATACACAGCTGTGTATGGCAATATATATATATATATATATATATATATATATATATTGTAAGACCCCGAATTTTATGAAATAAAAGTATTCAATTTTTCTATTTTGGTAAATAGTTAAATTGATAAAAGTTTAAAGTTGAGGATGATATTTGAAAATTTTGCAAAATATTCAAGTTGTTATAAAATATTCGTTTGGTCGGGGAATATTCTTTTTGTCGGGGAATATCCGTATGACGACACAATCATTGGTGGACCCCATAACAAAATAACTGTCGGATGAAGAAAACGACAAGTATAAGTTTTTATAAATAACGGTGTAATTATTCTTCATTAACAATTTGTTGGAATACCCCTAATTGGTTAAAATACGATGTCTGGCGTGATTGCAAGAAGCACACGGTGATTGCACAATATTTTTGAATTATTGATTCTTACGTAAGAAGGAACTACTCAATAATTGTTACAGTAATTACTGTTCAATATTTTATTTTATTGATTCAATAATTGCTACGTTGATATTTTATATTATTGTTGTTCAATAATTGTCAACCGCACGATATTTCCCATTATCGGATCAATAATTCATATTATTTGAATAATATTATTAGATAGCATTATTGGCAATGTCTAGAAAGTTACATCGAATGAGAGGTTTGGTCACCTAATTGCGGCGCAAGATGGAGAAATCCTTATCGAAAAGCCCCCTCTTTCCTGGGAATGGCCTGGTTGTCATAATTGTGATTCTGTAATATTATTTGTGAATAATTAATTATTGATTAATATGATAAGAAAATATATATTTTTTTATATGGCTATAAATGAAGGAATTAATGCTGAGGTGTTTTATTAGTATTTTGTCGAAATGAAGAACAAAATATGAGATTTTCATAAAAATGAGTTTATTACTTGATTTTGTAAAATCCATAACTCTTTGTGTACAATGAGTTAAGAGCCATATATCAAAAGAAAGCCCTAGAAGTAAGCTAAGTGTAAAAATTTGAATCATCCAAATATTATTTGTGGATTTTTCGTGGTGACTGTTTAAGTGAAACTGGTACGAGGGACTTATAGTCCGAAAATCAAATCAGTGTTCTTAAAGCTCTATTGCGTGAGTTATAATTTTAATCCGACCGTTGGATCGTTGTGATTTTTGGATATGTTATACATATATAAGTTGAGTATATTTCCACAAATTTTAAACTGTTAAAGATTAATGTAATTTTAAGATGTGTTAAAAATTATCCGTTTGTGGAATTCGGATATTTTCTGCTTGGAATTTGGAAAAACTTAAAGCTACAAAGTTATAGAAAATTCAATTTCGTATGAAATGGACATAAAATTCGTATTTTTCTGATAAAAGAGCTATTTATTATGAATTGTTGAAGTTTCTGAATTTATAAATAATTTTAGAAATTTCTAGAATTGGTGGGTCCCACCTTTGGTTGGTAAAAAATGTGCTAAAATTTTATTTCAAAAGTGTTGGGCATGAATAGTAGCAGGTAAAGACATCAGGTAGCAGGTTAAGTCTACTTCGGCATTCTAACATTTTCCTATAAATAGGGTGCTTAGTTAGAATTGAAAATCACACCAGAAACAAGTTTTCTCTCTTTCTCTCTCTATATTATCGAGCGTATTTAGTGAGTATTTAGATACTTTGAGAGTTGATATTCAGTGCAAGTTTTCTTTAGCGTCATATTCGATATTCCAGTTAGAAGTACTACTCTTTTGAGGTAAGGGATTGTAAGGGATAGTAAGGGATGCTATTTTCTTCCTAATGATGTTATTATTTCAATATCATTATACTGAAATATTGGTATGTATTTTATTGTGGAATTTCTATATTTTTGAGTCGGGGTTACTATTCACGTATACATTACTATTCACATATATGACACTATTCACGTATACGGCACTACTCATGTATATGACACTATTTACGTATATGATATTATTTACGTATACGGTACTATGTACGAATACAGAGTACTATTCACGAGTTATTATTCACGAGTTACTATTCATGAGTTACTATTCACGAGTTACTATTCATGAGTTACTATTCACGGGTACTATTCATGACAAACTTGGTTTCTTTTTCTGACCAAATTATTGTTGATTTATGAATCTTACTCTTGAAATTAAATCCATGTTTTGATCATATTGTTTTTTTTATTATCATATATAACATTTTTATAACCCTAGTGATGAAATTTCTCTTTGACTTGAGTGTAAAGATGGGTAGATTATTGGTATGATCGTGACTATGGATTCTCTTTGGCCAGTAGTGCAAAGATGAATTGTTGATTGGTATGATCATGACCATTGAATTTATAATTGAATATCTTTAGCTTAAGTGCAAAGGTGAATTGGTCAACATGGTTATAATTATTGTTTATATAAATTCTGAAATGATTATATATTTCTTTGATATATTAATATCTTTGGCCTGTAGTGCAAAGATGATCTGTTGTTGAATATCTTTGGCCTGTAGTACAAAAATAATCTGTTATTGAATATATTTGGCCTGTAGTGCAAAGATGACCCATTGTTGAATATCTTTGGCCAGCAGTGCAAAGATGAACTGTTGACGAATATCTTTGGCACGTAGTGCAAAGATGAACTTATTAGTATGATTATGAACAGAACTCGTGATTTGGTATAACCATGATCTTTGATGTTTCGGTGTAAAGACAATGATGTAAATTATCTTCGTCTGGATGAGAAGAGGAATTTAGAACCACAATTATGATTATGAGTTATTCACATGATTGTGATGCGAACTGATGATTGATGTTACAGGGATAAAACATTATTGGTGGACTTTTAACATGGAGAAGATAATAGACTTTATGGTCTATTTGACTCTTCTAATGGATTGTTCGTTCACCGCAACTATGGTTGAAAAGTTTTATCATCTACCATATGTTCTAAATCTACGATTTATTATCGATGAAGGCTATTGATAATTTATTTATCTTTAGTCATGATATTCTTTCTTTGGGCTAGTTGTGCTCACCCTTACGCTTCTTCACAATTCCTTTCGGGTAATAAGAGTGTAGTGTAATTGGGTCGGAAGAGAATGTAACGATGGTCTTTAGTCGTGGAGGTTCTCCTAAACAGTATAGAAAAGTGTGTTGTATTTTATACATCATTTAGTAGTTATATTTGGTGCATCCAATAGGGTGAGGCGAACCCAACGTTAGAAGGGTGTTTTGCCACTATTATATAAGATGTCTAATGACATGCGACTTCGTATTATCATAAGACAGGGTTGTGCACATCCACTTGCTGAGTATATCTACGAACACTACATGTAGCGCCCCCAAATTCGGGTATCTCCCAACCCGACAGATGGTGCTATACTGTACAACATTCATATATTCATTCAATTGAAAAGTCTCAAAGAACGAACATAACTTCTATATATTTAAAGTAATATTTACATTTCCCAAGTTCTATACCCGTTACAAAGGTTCTTTGTCATAATATCAGTTACATTATGTGACGCCCCCAAAATAGGTCCATTCCATCCAACCCATTTTGAGTCACCAAATACATGGTACAGAAATAACTACAACTTTATTATTACAACATATAAACTGTGAGTTTAAATACAATTATTGTCTTCTAAACAATATACATACCCAAATAAATCCTCATCACAATTATTTATACATTATTTTATAAAAATTGTGAGGACTACTAAATAACTCTCTCTATAACCATCATTCCATACCCCGACTCGTACTCGCTACATTCTAGCCTCCTGAGAAGAAAAATGGAACAAAAAGGAAAAGGGTGAGCTCAACTAGCCCAGTAAAGAATATTATGACTAAGATAATATACAACAAATTATCGTTAGTCTTAAACAGGAAAATCCAATAGAATCAATAGACAACCGGTTTTAAATCAACAACCTGCAATGTGAAACAACATTTCATTAGAAGAGTTAAGTAGAGAATGCAAACTACTATCTTCTATATATGAATTTAAAAGTTCATCATCGATATTTTATCCCTGTAACATCAATCAATATATATCTGGAATCAAATATTCATCTTTGAACTACAGGCCAAAGATATTCATCAGTTGATCATGTTCATCTAAACACCTGTTCATCTTTGCACTACGGGCCAAAGATATTAATCAGTCGGTCATGTTCATCTCAACACCTGTTCATCTTTGCACTACGGGCCAAAGATATTCATCAAAAAATCATTCATCTTTGCACTACAGGCCAAAGATATTCAGTAATATCATCATTTAGGACTGAGGATGATGAAAAATATTTTAAAGGAAACGAATCCAGTGAAACAAAAGAACAAATATTAAGGATTCGTATTTTAAACAATCCAAGTTCAAAAATACTTCATAAGTAATCAGAGTGGAATAAAATTCAAGAATGATCAAAACATGGATACAATCAAAGCTAGTATCCATAATAGATATTTTGGACAAAAAGAAGAAATTTCATTTTTCTATGAATAGTTATGCGTATTCGTGAATAGTCTTGTATACGTGAATAGTGCAGTATCGTGAATAGTAACTCTCGACACCAAAAGATAGAAATTTCACAAAAAATATCTTTTTACGCTTCCGTGAATAGTACTAAAGTGAATAGTAACTCGTGAATAAGTAACTCATGAAATAGTAACTCGTGAATAGTAACTCATGAATAGTAACTCGTGAATAGTAACTCATGAATAGAAACCACGACATGAAAAAGTTCTAAATTTGATAAAATTTCCAACCAATATTTTGGCATAATGATATTGAAGAAATAATATCATTTTGAATAAAATAACATCCCTTACCTCGAAATATCGATTTCTTCAAACAAACTGGATATAGGCTATATGACTTGAACTTGCACCGTATAGCAATACTCAAAGTATACTCAAAATACTCACAAGAATACGCCGATAATATAGAGAGAAAAACTTGATTTACGGTGTGATTTTCAATTCTAACCTAAGCACCCTATTTATAGAAAATGCTTAGAACACCAAAGTATAAAATTTAATATAATAATATTATATATATTACAAATTCTCTCGCATTACATTTTGACAACTGAATTCAACTTATCTCTTGCACATGCTAGGGCTGTCCACAAAAACAAAAAAAAACGTTTTTCTATTTTAAATATTTTAAACTTCCAAAAATTAATTATTTCGGAGCTTTAGAACTTAAATAATTTATAATAAATAGCTCTTTTATCAGAAAAATTCAAAACTCAAGACTTTACATATGAAATTCCATTATCTATAACTTTGCAGAAGAAAGTTTTTCCAAATTTCAAACAGAAATTGACCGAAATCCACAAACGGGCGATTTTACAGGCTATAATCAAATTTCGGTCAATAATTGTGTCCACCAACAAACCAAATATGTGTTAAACATTTAATGCCACAAAAATACTCTTCATCCTCATATACTCATATATCCCACATTCATTATAAAAATATCACCGTTAATATATTATTAAAATAATATATTTAAATGAATTATTTTATCAGAAAAAGATAAAATATTAATTTTCAACAATTGTCACATTAAAAATTTTCTCCATCTATATCCACATAAAATCAATATTTTCCTCATCATATAAATCAATAATTAATTATTCACAAATAATATTACAGAATCATAAGATCTTTGGCGACCGGTGCCGTTCCTGTGAAAGAGGGGCTTTCCAATAAGGATCTCTCTTCTTCAAGCATAATTAGGTGACCAAACCTCTCCTTAGATAGAACTTTCTAGACATTGCCAATAATGTTATCCAATAATATTATTCAGATAATATGAATTATTGCTCCGATAATGGAAAATACTATGTAATGACAATTTATTGAAACAACAGTAATATAAAATATCAATGCAGCAATTATTGAATCAATAAAATAAAATATTGAATAAGAATTCTTTAATACAATTATTGAGTAGTGCCTTCTTACGTTAGAATCAATAATTGGTGCAATACCGCAAATCTTCTTGTTCAACAACGCGTATTAGTGTGTTTTTTAACCTCCGGTATTCCAACAAGTATAACTCAGTAATAACTACGCCTGTTATTTATAAACAACTTATATTTGTCGTTTTCTTCATCCAATCGCTTTCCGTTATGGGGCCCACAAAAGATCATACCAATGCAGATGCGAATATTCCCCGACAAGCATTTAATATTCCAAGACCAAATGAATATTCTCCGACAATAATGAATATTTTATAACCACTTGCTTATTCAAAATATTTGCGTATTTTACCCATAACTATCCACATTAATCAAATCAACCCTTACTATTTCAAAATAATAAATAGAGGAAAATAAATTTCATTTATTAATAATTTGGGGTCTTACAACCTCCCCTCCTTATGAAATTTCGTCCTCGAAATTGACGTACGTACCTGGTGTTTCGAAAAGATGAGAATACCTCGCTTTCATTTCCATTTCCAATTCCCATGTCATTTCCTCAATTGCATGGTTTCTCCACAAAACTTTAACTTGTGGTATAACCTCGGTACATAGGACATGTTCTTTCCTATCCAAGATCTTGACAGGTACCTCCTCGTACGTTAAGTCTTCGGCTATCTCGTCCGGTTCTAACTCAATGACGTGGTTCGGGTCGTCCACATATTTACGTAACATCGATACGTGAAAAACGTTATGAACACGCGTCATACTTGGAGGTAAAACGAGTCTATAGGCCACAGTTCCTATTCGATCGAGAATTTCAAATTGATTAATAAATCGAAGGTTTGAGCTTTCCTCACATCACCGATTCTCGCTTTTGGAATAACGACTTCTTGCATCTTCTTCTTCATATTCATCAACTCCAGGTCTGTAGCTTGAACAGCTTTAACTTTATCGATTAAAGTTGATTATACTCGTATATCATCATGTGGGTACCTAGAGTTTTCATCTCCATCTCTATTATTTGTAAATTATACGAAATGAATCTTTGACAATATCGTACTCGTACTTGTATACGATCTTCTACTCAACACGTCGGCTACCACGTTAAACTTTTCGAGGATGGCATGGTTAGAACATGTCTTTGAAATGAGTCTCCTCTTGAGTTCTTGAAGCTCTTCCCACATTCCTTGCTCCATTCGAATTTTGTATCTCTACGAGTCAATTGCGTTAATGGAATAGCGATTCGAGAATATCCTTCAACGAATCTCCGATAATAACCAACTAAGCCTGAAAGCTACGTATTTCGATTCTGAAACTTAGGTTGTTCTCAATCGTGACTCATATCCCAACCTTGGATAAGACGTTACAATGACACCTATCGCTTTACTATCGCATGAATATGGTGTCCCTAACGAGAGTCCGCTTCTGCGGTGCATTCCACAAAGGAAGTCACCGGATAAAGGCTCGGTACCAAATTCTATAGTTGAATTTTTAACTCCACGAAGTTCAATAGAGCCATTCGATATAAGATTTTAGAAATGAGTTTTGTATCGGGTTCAAAGTCGATACAAAATTTAATATCGAGCTTTGGGAGTAAGCCAAGAAATTCTTCAGAAATACGTCGGGAAAAATCAATAACAACAGAATATTATTATTCAAATCGACGTGTCTTTATTCAAATCCATAACATGGACTAAGAAAACTTGACATCCGTAATAAACGAATGACTTCATGGCTTGATATGAAAATGTTTGACTACAATGGTTTGATTGCTTGAATTGAATAACGGAGTTGCTTATGAATATGAAAACTAACAACCTTACGAAAGTAATCAATTTCGGCGTGATGAGTAGTTAACCTTAAAATCACATCAAAAGAAAATATCTCTATAGAAATAAGGTTAACGGTAAATGTGATAGTGCCAACTTGATCAAGCAAGATTTCTAAACAACGGATGTAATGAAAATTTCTCCTAACGGAGTCTCCATAAATAGGTCAAAGTCTAATTTCTCCGTAGTCAAGTTCAAACGTTGAGCGTAAGCAAAAGAGATAAAAGAATGGGTAGAACAAATTATCTAGTAAGGTATAAACTTCGCAAGAATTTATAATTAACTAACCCATGCTAACTTCGTTCGGGTTCCTCGCATTTTGACCGGTCACGACAAACGCTCTTCTAGGAACCGTTGACTTTGACTTTTACTGGGACATCCTTTTGAGTCACCATTCATTGGATCGGTTTCGATACTGCGTAACATCTCGGCGATATGTCCTTCTTTTCCACAATTATAGCATACCTTAAAAATCTGTTGTGGGCGATTTGGGGATGATATGTCCCTCTTTCCGCATTTGTAACATACGACCGATAATGGTCTTTCTCCTCCTTGGAACTAGTTTGCTCTCTGGCGACGCGTCTTTACATGGTCGTTGTTGAATCTCCTCTTTTAAAATCTCCTCCCGACTCGCTTCTTCTATTTTCATGGCCACGGTTACCACCAGTGAGTGGTTACCACCTTTGTCCGTATTCTTCTTTCTCCATTGGTTATCATTATTACGATGATCGCTATCTTGATATGATCCTCGTTATGGTCCCTCGGTTGAACGTACTCGTTATCTCGCTCTAACAATCGAGCCTCATTGACAACATCTCGAATAGAGAGAAAATTTATGAGAAATGAGTTCTTGACGTATCTGGGGTTTCAAATCTCTCGAAACATCCGTGTCATACGTTCCTCATTCTCCACCAAATAAGGTGCAAACCTGGATAACTCCGCAAACTTCGCCTCGTCTGGGACACCGCCATGTTTTTCTACTCGAGTCTAATAAACTCCACTTCCTTCATATACGAATACTTTCAGAGAAGTACTTGTCATTGAAACTGTTTCTGAAACATCTCCCATGACATCTTTGAGTGCGGTGGATGGGTACGCTTCACAGATTCCCACCAGTAATCTGCCTCGTTCTGAAACATAAAAAGTAGCGAATGGAACATTCTGTTCCTCCGTCATCCCAAGACATCGAATATCTTGGTAATTTGTTTGACCCACGCTCCGCCTTTAATCGGATCCGGCTTTCCCGCATTCGGTGGTCCTAACTCTTTGAATCGCTTGGTGTGACCACCCGTGAATTGCTATCATTTCCTCCTGTATTTTGAACACGAGTCTCCTCGTCTGCGATTTTCATGAACTGCAAAAAGCTTCTAAACATCCCCTTGTTCATCATCCGCTTTCGGTGGTGTTGTTCACGGAGGTACATTGCCGACTGTTGCACGCTCTCCTCGTTGGTAAATCTGAGCATCTCCACGGTCTCATTTACTCCATTGTTAATATTCTCGATCGACATTCTCAAATCTTCATCATAAAACAAGGGTTAATTAAGGAAATCAATATATCACATAATATCCCTATATACTAACCAACTAACAAATAAGCTTAGGTAGGACACACTAGCGAAGGATTTACTCTCTCTCCCTCCTAGTTCTATTCCCCGATCTCATTGGAGATCATATCCCTAAGCTCGATACTACCAATTTGTGATGCCCCCCAAAATAGGTCCATTCCATCCAACCCATTCTCGAGTCGCCAAATACATGATACGTAAATAACTACAACTTTATTATTACAACATATAAACCGTGAGTTTAAATACAATTATTGTCTTCTAGACAATATACATACCCAAATGAATCCTCATCACAATTATTTATACATTATTTTATAAAAATTGTGAGGACTACTAAATAACTCTCTCTATAACCATCATTCCATTCCCCGACTCGTACTCGCTACATTCTCGCCTCCTGAGAAGAAAAATGGAACAAAAAGGAAAAGGGTGAGCTCAACTAGCCCAGTAAAGAATATTATGACTAAGATAATATACAACAAATTATCGTTAGTCTTCAACAGGGAAAAATATAATAGAATACAATAGACAACCAGTTTTAAATCAACAACTACAGCGGAAACAACAATTCATTAGAAGAGTTAAGTAGAGAATGCAAACTACTATCTTCTATATATGAATTTAAAAGTTCATCATTGATATTTTATCCCTGTAACATCAATCAATATATATCTGGAATCAAATATTCATCTTTGCACTACAGACCAAAGATATTCATCAGTTGATCATGTTCATCTAAACACCTGTTCATCTTTGCACTACGGGCCAAAGATATTAATCAGTCGGTCATATTCATCTCAACACCTGTTCATCTTTGCACTACGGGCCAAAGATATTCATCAAAAAATCATTCATCTTTGCACTACAAAAGCCAAAGATATTCAAGAATATCATCATTTAGGACCGAGGATGATGAAAAATATTTTAAAGGAAACGAATCCGGTGAAAACAAAAGAACAAATATTAAGGATTCGTATTTTAAACAATCCAAGTTCAAAAATACTTCATAAGTAATCGAGTGGAGTAAAATTCAAGAATGATCAAAACATGGATACAATCAAAGCTAGTATCCTTAATAGATATTTTGGACAAAAAGAAGAAATTTCATTTTTCAAATTGAATAATGGTAGATATAAATGAATAAAGTAATATATATCGTGAATAGTCTTGAGTATCGTGAATAGTAACTCAGACACCAAAAGATAAAATTTCACAAAAAACATCTCCACACTTCGTGAATAGTACTTTCGTGAATAGTAACTTCGTGAATAGTAACTCATGAATAGTAACTCGTGAATAGTAACTCATGAATAGTAACTCGTGAATAGTAACTCATGAATAGTAACCCCAGATATGAAAAAGTTCCAAATTTGATAAAATTTCCAACCAATATTTCTAAGATAATGATATTGAAGAAATAATATCATTTTTGAATAAAATAACATCCTTACCTCGAAAGATCAAGATTTCTTACAAAAAACAGGATATAGGCTATGACTTGAACTTGCAAGTATAGCAATACTCAAAGTATACTCAAAATACTCACAAGAATATGCTCGATAATATAGAGAGAGAAAACTTCAGTTTTAGGTGTGATTTTCAATTCTAACCTAAGCACCCTATTTATAGGAAAATGCTTAGAACACCAAAGTAGAAAATTTAATATAATAATATTCTATATATTATAAATTCTCTACGCACATTTTGACAACTGAATTCAGCTTATCTTGCACATGCTAGGGCTGCCCACAAAACAAAAAAAATGTTTTTCCTATTTTAAATATTTTAAACTTCCAAAAATTAATTATTTCGGAGCTTCGAAACTTAAATAATTCATAATAAATAGCTCTTTTATCAGAAAAAATTCAAAACTCAAGACTTTCCATAGGAAATTCCATTATCTACAACTTTGCAAAAGAAAGTTTTTCCAAATTCCAAACAGAAATTGACCGAAATCCACAAACGGGTGATTTTACAGGCTATAATCAAATTTCGGTCAATAATTGTGTCCACCAACACACAAAATATGTGTTAAACATTTAATTCCACAAAAATACTCTTCATCCTCATATACTCATATATCCCACATTCATTATAAAAATATCACCGTTAATATATTATTAAAATAATATAGTTAAATGAATTATTTTATCAGAAAAAGATAAAATATTAATTTTCAACAATTGTCACATTAAAAATTTTCTCCATCTATATCCACATAAAATTAATATTTTCCTCATCATATAAATCAATAATTAATTATTCACAAATAATATTACAGAATCACAGTATTGGCAACCAGGCCGTTCCTAGGAAAGAGGGGGCTTTCCAATAAGGATCTCTCCTTCTTGGCGCAATTAGGTGACTAAACCTCTCCTTAGATAGAACTTTCTAGACATTGCCAATAATGTTATCCAATAATATTATTCAGATAATATGAATTATTGCTCCGATAATGGAAAATACTATGTAATGACAATTTATTGAAACAACGATAATATAAAATATCAATGCGTGAATTATTGAATCAATAAAATAAAATCTTTGAATAAGAAATTATTCGTAACAATTATTGAGTAGTGCCTTCTTACGTAGAATCAATAATTGGTGCAATACCGTATCTTCTTGTTCAACAACGCCAGATTAGTGTGTTTTAACCTCCGGGTATTCCAACAAGATAATCTGTAATAACTACTGGCAAGTTATTTATAAACAACTTATATTTATCGTTTTCTTCATCCAATCGCTTTCCGTTATGGGGCCCACAAAAAGATCAAGCCATCGCATTTAATATTCCCGACAAAAGATTTAATATTCCACGACCAAACGAATATTCTCCGACAATAATGAATATTTTATAACCACTTGCTTATTCGAAATATTTGCGTATTTTACCCATAACTATCCACATTAATCAAATCAACCCTTACTATTTCAAAATAATAAATAGAGGAAAATAAATTTTATTTATTAATAATTTGGGGTCTTACACATTACAACAATAGACCTATACTATTACAAGACAGCTTAGTAATCTGCCTTAGCTTTTCCTTTATCTTTTCCTGATCCTTCGGGACGTTCAGTCTTAGCTGCATTCATATGGTTCAAGCAAGAGTGAGCATAACTAGCTCAGTAAGTATAACAATTTAATAACAACATGCTTGATACATACAAATCGTATATCTTCGATAACTAAACAATAGTTATGAAGTACTATTGATAACTCAAAATAGCAATTCATCTTTTCTTTCAAAATGTTTTACAATAACAACAATATTTAGTAAGACATTCACTCCGGTCAGAGACCTCGAGTATTCATTCTTTATTGAAAAGGACAACCCTAAGCAAGTTCAGTAGTCTGATATTACTTACGAGCACTTCTAGGTGATCGACTATTGTACTCTATGTTGATCAACACTACATCCATTAAACGTATGCACGTTTAAGCATTTGGCAACCTCACGTGCCTGTCGTTTTACCGACAAAACATTTGTTTAACATTTCAGTCTTCTTTTGAAAACCATAACAAGTAGTTGACAAAAGATAGCAACATTTGATAATACATGAATATATTATCAATACATCAAGTCTAGCCAAAGGAATTGGCTTCAACTTCAACATACCTCAATTCATGCGAAAGAATACATGAACCTCAAAAACTTGTTCAGATTAAACTGAGACAAGAGTTAGAATACTTGTCTTTAGCGTGCCTTTACTGTAAAAATTAACTTTATGTTCAAGTCGTTCAAGTCTCTACAATACATGATCACATAATGCCTTACATTAGGTCACAAATAATCAAGTATGTATATGACTATATCATACCCTTCATTTCAATCTAATTGTGTATTAGATTCAGTTACTATTCGTTCTGGTTTATCATTACCCTTGCATTTATATTTGACTAGGTTATCTCAACCTTTACATTACATTCCTTAAGGTTTAACAAAGTTTAAACAATGTTACATTACCTTCCTTAAGTTATGTTTACTTTTAAATCAATTAGGTTTTCTTTTCTTTGTACTTAGAAACCTTCATTACTATCTTTGTTACGATCTGGCCATGGCTGCCACTTTATACTCTACATCTCACGCGCGCGACGACGTGAGCTCTTAATGTCATTGTCCCTGACTTGGCGCTGCGACGCGAGTCCTTACTTATTGGGTCACACAGCACACACTCTCAGAGGTTTTTGTGCTCGTTCATGGTGTTTGCATACCACCATATATACTATATAGTTCACGCTGCAGCGAACTCTTGCAGTGTGCTCAGTTACTGTTCTGCACTGTGACGCGGCTCATTTTGCCTAGGGTTGGCACCGCGGTGCCAACTCTGTGCACCAGAAAATAATTTCAGTTTTGAAATTTTGTGAACTTCCCGAACGCATAACTTCTTCGTTATAAGTTCTAATTGGCTCGTTCAAAAGCCTACGGTTCACAAATTACGTACTCTATGCGTTTATGCAAGAATTTTATCTATTTGACTTTGTTTGCTAAAAATTCACCCTTTGGTTCATTTTTAACGAAAACGATAAACGTTCGTGAACGTTCAACGCTCGTTTCTTCGTTCTAAGTCGAAATCTGGTCATTTTCGAGTTTGCAACTCTTAAATGCCAAATATGACTTGTCTCCATTGGAAAACAATGGTTCCAAGTTCAAACACAAAATTTGACTTCCATTCCGAGAATTTTACGAATTCGACGATTATCGTCCAATCATGCAAATTCCGGCAATTATTCCTTCTTATGATTTATTCAACATTACAAATGAACTTCATTCATCATGTGAACATACTAACATACTTAATGCAAAAACTTATATTCATTGTTGGATTTTGACTTATTCTTCATGTGCTTATAACTTGTCAAATTATAAACTACTTAAGATTTCATTGTTAATGACTTATGACAATTAAAGTTTCTTAAACATCATTTCTTATATGTTCTTAACATATAACTTAACTTCGGTATACATGATATATATGATCATATAAATTCTTTTACATTCATATCATTTCTCTTAATAAACTCCTTACAAGTTCATATTATTTTCACATAAGTTTATAACTTATGCTAGCTTAAATGACTTATTACCAACTTAATTGGCTTAAGTTTACTACTTACTCATTCATGTTTCTTAATCCAACTTTTCTTATCATCCTATCATGGTAGAGATAGAAGATAATTGAGAAGAAGTCTTACTCTTTTGAAGTCTTGGTAAGGTAGCTTTCTTCTTCTTCTTACTTATGGAAGTAACTTATTTGTGACTTAAACTCTCTAACACTTAAGCACTTTGTGATGTCTTAGATTATTTGAACAACCAACAAATGGCTTGTAAGCTTCCTCTATTTATAGAAATTGCAAAGCTAGGGTAGTTTAGTCATTAAACCATCCCACCTCCATATGCACCTCCTTACTATTCATTACTTGCAAGGCACAAAACTTATCCTACACTTGGTCATTACTTCAAAGTCTTGGTCACCACACTAACTTGGTCACCACATTACTTGGTCACCACTATACTTGGTCACCACAATAACCATATCAATATGGTTTTGCCCCATGGGTCTATTAACTCATGAATTCTAGCTTGGGCTTAGATTAATAAATCCTTGGGCTTTGCATTAATAAACACTAGCTTGTTCATTAATCAATTATTGGGCCTATTCCTTTAATTCACTTGGACTTATATTAATTCTTATCAATCTTTCCAAGTCCATTAACATTTCTTAATACATATACATATAGTTTATATATTATTTTCAGTATTCTAATTCATATAGAATTTATATACTTATATTTCATCCTTCATATAAACTCATTATAATACTTCAGTATTATACTCGCTTTTCATTACTTTGTACAATACCAAGTATCATACAATTATTACTTATTCCTTAACACTTCGCTTTACTTAACGTTTATAAATTAAGTCCGCATGTTAATTATTACATTTTCCATAACTAGATTTTTTATTACATAATCCGTCTTACCTTGTTATTTCATCATTACATATTTCTGAAACTCAAAATTATATCCCGAGCAAATACCGGATGAATAGTGTTTTTCGGAAAATTTCTGAAAACTTTTTATTTTCGCTCTTGAAATTCAAACACTTTAATTCATCCACGTAACTCAAATACTACGACATTCTAACATCAATAGGTTATATAATGACAACCGTCTTGATAACACAAGGAATACGATTTTATTATTATTTAATTTAATAAAATCATTTTACAATAAGATCCGAATTTCTCGATCGTTACACTACCTATATAATCTTGGTGTTTGGTTGAAGTATAATTCTCAATTAGAGGCAGTGGAGATAATGATATATCAAGAGAGGACTCGCCATTGGAAAGAATATGATAATAATCTTCTCATTTTTCTTTGGGGTCTATTGGGTCAACCAAGAATAATTCTGTGGACATATGATATCTATCATAACCTAGACGCATGGCCTCCCATGTACGAAGGTTTCCTTGAGCACTTTCCAAAGATTCTAATTTCTAAAACAGTTTTTGATTATACCTTTATGTAAGGTGCCATTATGACGTGCTATCCAAGGTTGGGATGAGAGTCACAGTTGGTATATATTTGTATTAAAACTCACAACATATGTGTTGTTGTATTTTGCACGACAATTGTAGTAATAAAGTTGTAGTTGTTTTTTGTACCATGTATTTGACGACTCAGAATAGGTTGGATGGATTGGACCTATTTTTGGGGCGTCACACACACACACACACACACACACACACACACACACACATATATATATATATATATATATATATATATATATATATATATCTAAGTGTGTAGGAAAAGGTCTAGATATTAGGTACTTTCTTTGCTGTCTAGATCCGTTGATAATTTTAGAAGACTCCATAATTGAGAAAAACAACTTATTGCTTACCACATACCTAGGGTTGAAAATGAACCGATGTTTGAAATCTGATTCAAGATCAACTCGAAAAATTCGAGTGGGACTCGGATTCGATACTTAAAAAAGTCGAATTCGAATTTATTTTTATATTCAGACACTTATACGAGTTGATATGAGCCGCCTACTGTTCGCGCATTTAAATTATCGAATTTCTCATATATTACTGATCTCTGTTCGATACAAGTTCGTCGTCGATACTTACTCTTCTGCAATGTTGACTATACACGATTTATATAATATATAGTATTTATCGATTAAATTATCCACATAAGGAAGAGATTTTACATTTCGTGTATATGTCCATCAATTGATTCAAGAGTGATAATGTCATCTCACTAATTTTTTACAAGACTATATAGTTTGAAGAGTTTAAATTTAAATTATTCCAAATAACTAATTGAGTTAATTTTATCTGTATTATCATAACATAAATGACCCAATTTTAATTCATGTATGTCTCAAATGCTCGCGAGTAGCTCGATTAAAAACAAGTTGAATTGAGTACAATAAAATAAATTGAAATCGAATTTGAGCTATGATTGAAAAATTATATTCAAATTCGAGTACGAATTTGAGCAATTATACAAAATTTCGAGGAAAATTAAAATAATGTATTAGAATCATTTTCACCCTACACGTACCTAGGCTGGCCTACATAATTAAATTTCTTGCTGATCAAGTGCAACCTAATTTTATTTCAACTTTGAAATTTTCTTTTTGCGTTATATTTTGAAAAATCGACGTATCTTAATCAATTGGTTCCTAGCACAGTGGTCTTTGGTTATTATTTTCATCCTGAGGTCTACGGTTCGAATCATTTTTCTGTTTTATGCCCTTTTTTCCTTCATCGTCTTCCGTTTTCTATTCATCGTCTTCTTCAACTGGAAACCCTAACCCTAGATTTTTGCAGATCCTTGTTCTCTCAGCTCTCAAATCATTAGTAGCAGAACTGAGTTAACCCCATCCCCATGGAACCCATGGATCTAGATAGATCTTCAGCTCCAACCAGAAAGGTCTGTATCCGTTTTCTCTTCATATCTTTCAAGTATATGCCCTTCATGTTTATTTTAACTACCCAATAGACCACCAAATCTGATAATTTTTTGCAGGTCAGGTTTGCTCCGAAAGGACCTCGTTGCAAGAAGGCGGTTGCCCCGAAAACGTATCTTTCTCAATTTTCTTTTGTTTTTTTTTTTTAATTTTTTATGTTGTGGTATATCAAATTATTTCTGTTTTTCTTTGTTTAATGTCTTATATTAATTTGCAGTGAAGAAGATCCTGATGAGGCAGACGATAAAGCTGCCCAGGATCTCCTCCGTCGAGTCAAGGTAAAACCTTCATTATATATAGAAAGAAAAAGTGTGTTTATGTAACTAATACTCCCACCGTCCCAGGATAAAAGTCTTTATTACTATTTTGAGTTGTCTTATTAAATGTCCACTTTTTTTTAATAACCAAACTTTTACACATTTTTTTCTATTATACCTGTAGCATTAAATCTCATATTTTTCTTATTCTAATTCTCTCTATATTTAATGACATTATTATGGACAATTTTGTCATTTTATTGATGTTCTTAATATGCGTGAAAAGTCCATCAAGATTTTTATCTGGGACGGAGGGAGTATATACTAGTTGTCGATTTGAATATTCGTAGTGGTGTCCAACCATCGGTATTAAGGTTTTTGAACCAACTGAGCAAGGGTAATTTTGTTGTCTTTGTGGTTGCAACTTATTTTGAGTAATAGAACCATTTTTATTTTCCAAAATTTGTATTGGCCATTAAATACACATTTGGGTAGGAAAAAGGGGTACAACGAGATGGAAATTATGTTTTTTTTCCCTCTTTTATTTGAAATTGATAGTGAAAAGAAATATAATATTGATGTTTATAGATTGTTCTTAGTTTAACTAATTTTTGTACCTCATGGTATCGCTCATTCTAATGAAATGATAGGCGCGACACTCTTTGACATCTTAATATCTTATGGCCATTTTTGTTGGATTCTAATGAATATGATGGTGAAGAGTAGTCCTATTTTAGAAAACCTTAAATCAGGTGGTAAAGGAGAATCAATAACAAAACAATATTCAAAATCTATATAGTTAGTAAATATGTAATTACCAAGAAAGAAAAAAAATTTATTTCTTTCTTTTTAAAAAAAAGAAGATTTGACGTAAACAGACTTCTCTTGTGGAGAGTTACCAACTTTAAGCAGTTATGGTACTTTGAAGTGCATAACATGGGTCCAAATATACTCAAAAAAAAAAAGATCATAGCAAAAGTGCAAAACTATTTCGATATTATTTACACACAAATCAAGTCACCGTTGGAAACTACTTTGCTGAATCATTAGCATCTCACTAGATTAAACATCTGATTTTCTATATTTTTTACAGGATCACCTGGGGCAGGGTCGAGGACCAAAAGTCGAAAAGAAATGTAATTCCCTGTTAAATTAATGTGGTTAATTGATTGTGTAAACATAATGTTATATTATAGTCAGCTAGTTTATCAGTGGGATGGATTATTTTGATCTCGAAAAGAATTTTGTCCTGGGGGGGGTGGCGCAGTTGGCTAGTGTGTATATATCTTGTAGTTTCTGAGTTATCAAGAGTTTGAGCCTCTCTCTCACCTGATTAAAAATTTTAGTTTGTGTGTATATATATTAATAAGGTTATCTTTTAGTGCACATAAATTTAGTTACAAAAACATATGTTATGTCCTCAGTGTAAGCATTTCAATCTGAACTAGTGCAAGTAGATGTGGTAATGGAGGGCCTGTTGCATAGAGTTGAATCTACAACGAATGAACTGAGTGTGTCAAGAAAACATAAATGTGTACTGGTAGGACAGGTAAGATGAGGATCATCGTATAATGGAATTGTGTTTGGGGGTTTGCAGTCTCTTTTATGATCTACATTTTTACTTCTTCCTTCACATTTGAAAACAATCAATTTTTCTTCTTATAACCAGCAGAAAATTGAAAGTATTTGGTCTATGTTTCTTTCAGTGTAACTGTTATCATTACAAATTCATACGATTATGTTGATAAGTCAGTCTCTTGTGCTAACTATGCTGTTAGACAGATTAATCTGGAACTCTAAAGAATACTTACGGTGTGATTCAGATGCATTCATATTGAATTATTGACATATTTGATCTTGATAAGAAGGTAAAATGTAATACTTTTTTGACAAGTTAATTTTAATAAGTAAAAAAAATAATCTTAAATTAAACAGGTTTCAGAAAAGGGAAATGTAAAAACTGAAAATTGTTTTGGATGATATTAACACTATTCTGATTTTGGTACCTTCTCATACTTTTGAGTTCAAATTTGCAGCTTCAGTGCACGTTGCTTTTGGTCATGGAACTGAATCTTCAACTTCCATAAAGACATATGGCAAGCCTAGGGAAAGGAATGGTGGTAAAAGTGATGGCCCAGCATTGAAAGATTCTGCTCAAGCCAATGAACTAATCACTATTTGGTCTCCACCAACTACTAGTGCAGATGGAACCAGAGGAAGTTCAGCAGTTGGTGTGGATACATCATCTCAGAAGATCAAAAAATATTATAAAGAACTCTGGGTAAATAAGACTTTGGAATACTTCTCGTTTTTTTAACTCATTCATTGAGAGCATTTTATGATGCTTTATAGGATTGAGAGCATTTTGTTTTTTGATGCTTTACAGGATTACAACCACTCCTATTATCCTATCACTCTTCCTTTGAGGAGGCCCTACTCTGGAGATCCAGGTATGCTATTTGTGCATCTCTATCTCTCTATCAGAGGAACAACTACTGACCAATTTCTAAAACAAAATTTAAAATTTCTGTCTTTTTGTTGGTATTTTCATGGTCTCTTGATTGAAACTTGTCTCATTAGTCTCATGTTAAATAATGGTTATCTTTGAATAATCTTGAGATGCAATCCATGGTATCATAGTTGTATTACAGTCTACAGCCTCACATGTGCTGTAAGTCGGTCAACATTCTTGGTGCGAAATATCTAGTGTTGGTCAACATTCTTGGTGCGAAATATCTAGTGTTGATCGTGTTGTTTCATGTGGATGATTGAACATATTTGCAAGTAATGTTATCATTTTTTTTTGGTAATGTAGAATGCATAGAACAATTGTCCTTCAGCATAGAAGTTCACAAAGAACAGACCATTATAGCAATAAAAATATGATAATAGGAGTAACAACATAATGAGGAGAACGAGGAACACAACTGACATTTTGAAGGTCTTACAGAATGGAATGAGTAGCCAAATATTTGTTAAAATTAAGAAATGCCATTCTTGAATCAGAAATATGCACAATAACATGTGCATATTTTAAACTGCCATTAGTGTCTGTGAAGTTCTACACCTTGTGTATACTACCTCCATTCCAAATTATAAGACCAACATTGGATTTTTAAAAGTCAATTTCAATATTTTCAAACTCAAAATTGACATGAATTCATTTAATTTATGTCAGTACAATTATGAATATCATAAACTACCTAAAAAGGACTACTAGCTATAAGAATAATTGTTTTAAAACTTAAATGAACATATCAATTTTAAATTTGAAGATGTCTCAAATTGACTTTTAGAAAGTCAATAGTGAAATTATAATTCGGAGCGGAGGGAGTACATTTTATGTTATTTTGATGGTGTAACAACATGATTAAATTATTGCATTCTATCTGTTGCTATTATCTATGTGACACTGAATACCACTTTTTTTTTTTTTATTGCAAGAACAACTTGATGAAGCTGAATTTGGGAAGGGTGCAGCAGATTTGGAGTATGATGAGGATGTGACAAATTCAGCTGCAGAGCTTGGACTACTGGTTGGTAACTAGTGTTTTTCCCTTAAATAAGACATAATATTTACCTGTTCCATAATATATATACACATATAATATACACACACATACATATATGTGTGTGTGTGTGTATTCTAGAATAGGTTGTTGAGGATGTACTGGTGTATAATGGGCAGGATGAAAATGAGAATGCACAAATGCTTTTTCTCCAGTTTCCTCCTAATCTGCCCTTAGTCAAGAGAGGGGCTAGTGCAGATGGGCAAGTTACCGTTGACAACTCAGAGTTATCAAGTATGGAACGTGCTTCACACATTGCAAGGGGGGAGGACGTAGCTGGAAGCTCAATACCATTACAGGGAACAGTTTCTTCGGCTGCAGCAAAGGGAAAAGAGAAAGTTGGCAGAGGGGGTCCAGGTGTTTCACCCAGTGCAATGGGAAATGAGATTGTTGGCAGCTCCGTGGTTTCACGGAAGAGAAGTCCTCCAATGAAGGGCTACAGTTTGGAAGAGTTACCAGCAGGATACATGGGGAAAATGCTGGTTTACAAGAGTGGAGCAATTAAATTGAAGCTTGGAGACACCCTATATGATGTGAGTCGACTTTGACCTAAACTCTTAAAGACTTCTCGTATTGGTATCTATCATTGCAGATCCCCTCCTAATTTTTCGTAGCAAGGGTCATTTTGCATTAAACTCATCATATTATTTTTATTTTATTTTTTGCTTTGTCATATTCTTGTGAAATATACTTGGATGATTATGCTTACATCTTTAAAGAACTTGAATATAACTTAATGTCACAATCAGTTGTACTTTCAATTTAAATTCTTATACCATAGACCACTCACTATCCTTCAATAATTAGTCGTTAGTGACCTTCAAAAGAAAGTCAGTGGTTAGTAATACTTTAAGAAATACATGATGAAAATCATAGTGGGATACAGATTTGTATTATAGCATAAAAGTTATGTGCAGGTTTCGCCTGGTTCCGGTTGCCTATTTGCTCAAGACATTGTGGCTATCAATACCATTGATAAAGACTGTCACATGATTGGAGAAATTGGGAAGCGAGCTGTTGTAACTCCTGACATTGATTCCCTTTTGGCCAATGAGATTGACTTGAGCTAAGGCTACTGAGTTTCAGGCCATTTTACCATGTCGGGTTATCTGAGAAACATTTTAGGGAATAGATGTAGCAAAAATGTACATGTGCAACAGTTTGTTCAATATTTAGCAAAATTTATGGGAATACAAAATTGCAGCATTTAGAATCTATGTACTGATGTACTAATTCAGGTAAACTTATTCTGAATTCCCCCTAGTTCCCCACCTGATCCTTTTTCCCAACTCTCCCTAGGCTCTAGAATGAAATGTATCCCTAGATTGTGTAATAGATTCTAATGATTCTAGCTAGCTGTTCAATTGAAATGAATGGAACCATCACAACTTGATTCAACAACAAATACCTGGTTGGCCGGCCACCACTAGTTTAAAAATGAGCAACTCAACACCTTGAGGCGCTTTGCCTCGAGCTGCTTTTAAGCTTCCTGTCTTGCAGTATGTTCTCAATAGTTTATGTACTCGTATCTTCTTACTAGCAAGATCCTACACACGTTTAGTATTTTAATGGGTGATTTTCTTATTTCCTTTGGTCTAATGGAATGAGGGGATAATGAGATTTCGTTTCTCCTTTGATCTGAATTTGATCTGAATGGAATGAGGGATAATGAGATTTAAAAGTAGTCTAGGAGCAACAATTAGATTGAGAAGTACATATGTGGATACAATATTTTATGATATTCATGTATAACAAGATTTTCTGTTGCATAAAGAACAAGACCTTCAACCAGGGACGGATCCAGGATTTGTTTTCACAAGGGTTGGATTTTTTTGGACCGAACACCGAAGTGAAGGGTTGAAACTTAACGAGTTAGAGAGCCAGAGTTTGAATACATTATTATACACTGTGTTTAATTCTTTTTAAAATAGAAATAATTTAAGATCCCGCCCACCGATTAAGAGCATGACATACTTGTCAAAATGTGTAGACACCCAAAACAAAACAAAATTCTCAATCTCCTTTTCAATATCCAAAACAATGTGATCGGTTACCGATGTGCGCAACATATTTCCTAGCTCTTATTGGCTCAGCCAATTATCCCCAAGGCAATTGTAGTCGTATAGGGAGCTTGGTGACCACCAAGACATGCTTCTTTACACTACAGTGGTTAGTGGAGTGCCCTCTTGGGGAATCGTTTCACCAGTTGTTTGGCGACTGCGACATCAGTATGCCTGAAAACCTTGTCTACACGGAGATGTAGAATAACTTCATGCAGTTGTTTGTGGATACGTTTGGTTAAACGAATCAATAAATTCCCAGCTACACAGATCTTAAGCAATTATTGAGCCTATTTTCCAGATATGTTAAATAAAAAAAATTGAACACTTAGAATACAAACAATTATTTTTCAGTGATGAATACAATTGTTCGTGTTAGTAGAGAGCAATGCTCGAATTGCAGAATTTATTAAATGCAAAAATATGAACCTCTCAGCAAAAGAACTGGTGACTGTACTCTTCACAATGTTTGGCAAACAAGCTCTAATAAACAGGGCCAGTGATGCCACTTGTGGGCTGTGACGTGTGTATGTAACGACCGAGAAATTCGTATTCTTTGTAAAATATTTGAAAGAATTAAATAATAAATAAAATAATCTTATTTGTCATCATATGTGTTAATAAGATGTATGTCGTTCTATAACTTAGAAATGTTGGAACATCGTAGTATTTGAACCACGTGAATGAATTAAAGTGTTTAAATTTCCAAGACGAAAATAAAAGTTTTCCGAGAAAGTTTATGAAAAAACACTATTCACCGTTTAACGCTCGGGAATTATTTTTGAACTTTCGAAAAATACGTAACGTTATAATATCAAGATGAGATGGATTATGTAATAATAATCTAAGTATGAAAAACGTAATATTTCGCATGCGGACTTATTTTGGGAACGTTAGGTTTATTAAGCGTTAAGAAAAGAAAGTTGTAATCGTATGATGTGTATGCATTATACGAGGTAATGAACGTGAGTATAATACGACCTTTTATACTATTGTGTATGGAGAATGAAATAACATATATTACGAATTAGTATACGAGCTAGCCTACGAGAATTATATGTGGAGTATATTTGTTAAGTTGTTTGATTAAAGGTAATGGACTTGTAAGATTATTAGCTTAATAATAGAAGTTCAATAGAAAGTAATACTCAAGCCCAAGTGTTTGATAAGTCATTAGTCCAAATTATTGTAGCATAAGCCCAATAAGGAATTAGCTAGATTAATTAAGTAAGCCCAATGAATTGGCTATGATCCATGGGGCAATCCAAGTGAGATGTGGGTAGACTTGATGGACAAACATTTTGTGTGATGACCAAGTGTTGTGATGGCCAAGTAATAGAAGTGGCTAGCAAGTAGTCTTGGTTGATAAGCAATGAATAGTAAGGAGGTGTAATAAGGAGGTAGAATGTCCAAATGACTAAGTTACCCTAACTTTGGGTTGTCTATAAATAGAAAGCTCTCAATTCATTTGATTGCTTGATCAAATTCCTTTCAACTTTCTCTTACAAAGTAACTTAAGTGTTAGAGAGAATAAGCCACATAAGCACTTATAAGCCATTTCAACTTTTGCTAGATTTTCTAAAGTGAAATAAAGTAATAGTTTTCAAAGGGTAAGACTCATATCTATTATCTTTATCTCTTCTATGATAGGATTGATAGAGAAGTGGGATGGTTTGATGATAGCATGTAATAAGTTATTGATGAATGAACTTAAGCCGAATAAGTTCAATAAGCAACTTGAACCTAAATAAGTTGATGAACTTGTGAAGAGCTTGTCACATGTTTGTCATATGATGTTAATATATTCAAAATAGTTTGATAACATTGATTGATGGACTTATGTTCATAGTAAGTCATAAGCATGAGAATTTGTAGTTAATAAGTTGAATAAGTCATTGACTTACGAGAATAAGTCAAAACCTACTTTGATAATAAGTTGGTATAGTAAGTAACTTGAAATATCTATATGTTGATTAAAATCCACCTAGAATGATTAGTAATGAGGTTTCGCCAGAAATCACACGATTGGACGATAATCGTCGAATTCGTGAAATCCTCGGAATGGAAGTCGTATTTTGTGTTTGAAGTCAGAAACGTTGGTTTTCAATGGAGACAAGTCATATTTGGCATTATAGAGTTGCGGACTCGAAAATGGCCGGATTCCGACTTAAAACGAAGAAACGAGCGTTGAACGTTCGCGAACGTTTATCGTTTTCGTTAAAATGGACTAATAGGTGAAATTTTAGCAAACGAAGTAAAATAGATAAAATTCTTGTGTGAACGCATAAAGTACGTAATTTGTGACCCGTAGGCTCTTGAACGAGCCAATTCGGACTTATAACGAAGAAGTTACGAGTCCGAGAATCTCAAGTTTTGCAAAATTTGTCCAAAGTTTACGTGTACAGAGTCCGCATGCCGCTGCCGACTCAACCGTTTAGCCGTGACTGCGGCTGAAAGAACTTCACCCCAGAAACTCGTCTTGTGATAAGACAAATTATTAAAGAGACTTCATGTGCAGTACGAGTCCGATTCTGGCAATATTGGGTGATGCTTGCAAGCAAACAAATATAATAATAATGCATGTACGCTTACTAGCCTCAAGACCTAGACAATAAAGAATGTTTACATGTTGAGCATAAATGGTAATGAATGAACACTTAATTAATAATCTTAATGAAACATTGTTAAGATATAATTAAGCCTTAAGTACGTACACTTAGGGTTAAGATTAAGACAGTTACTTATGAACGTAAGAATGACGTAATGGAAAGCCGGAACCTATAATAACAAATCTAATATGTAATTAGATTGAGAAGAAGGGTAAGATTCTTTAGGAACCATGTATATTATTCATAACCTAATGTACTATGTGATGTTATTATCTAATGTAGAGACCTTAAAGACCTACAATGCACGGGTTATACTTATAAGCAGACGCTAAAGGCAAGTACTCTAACCCTTGTTCCAGTTTGATCTGGACAAGTCTTTGTGATTCATGTATTCTTCGCATGAGTTAATGTATGAGGAAGTCAAAGCCAACTCTTTCGGCTAGACGTATGTTATGTTATTCTATCAAGTGTTGATAAGGATTTACCAAACTAATATTGTTGTGGTTTTCAAAAGTAGACTGCGTATGCTAAAATGTTTTGTCGTCAAACGACAGGCACGTGAGGTTGCCACAACTTAAACGTATACACGTTTAATGAATGTAGTGTTGATCAACATAGAGTACTATAGGCTGATCACCTAGACGTGCTTAGAAGCTATCTTGGGACATCTGAGACTTAGTGTCGGGACGTCCTTTTAAAGTACTTATGATATGCTTACGGTTTTGAACCGGAATTGATGTTTTACTGAATATTGTTGTTGTAAAACGTTTTGAATGAAAAGAAGTGCTATTTTGAATTATCGATAGTACTTCATAGCTATTGTTCAGTTATTGAAGATATACTATTCCTATGTTTTAAGCATGCTGTTTTACTAGAATTGTCGTACTTGCTGAGCTAGTTAAGCTCATTCTTGCTTGAACCATATGAATTAATGCAGCTAAGACCGAACGGACCGATGGATCCGGCAAGGATAAAGGGAAGGTGAAGGCGAATCCGTAGATTACATATGTAATAGTATAGGTTTTGTAAGAATAATATTTGATATTATGACAAAGATAAATGTATTGGTTGTAAAGAAGCTGGGGAATGTAAATATTCTTTTTATATATATAAGACATATCCGTTCTTTTGAGGTATTTCAATTGAATGTTTATGTGAACTGTAGCACCGTGTAGCACCATCTGTCGGGTTGGAAGATACCCGAATTTGGGGGCGTCACAGGTTGGTATCAAAGCATTAGGTTATACTCCCTCCGTCCCAAATTAATTGCTCAGATTTGACTTTTTAAAGTCAAATTGACCATTTTTAAAACTAATCTTTTTACTATTTTTGCTAAAATATAGGTGAAGAGATTATAACCAAAAGAAAGTATATACAATTTATTACTAATCCCAATTTTTATAATTTTAGAAATATATTTATATATGCTTAATTATTAATTCTAAAAATAGTCAATTTGACTTAAAAAAGTCAAAACTGAGCAATTAATTTGGGACGAAGGGAGTAAAACTTAAGGGGGGGGGGGGGAATAAAATCTTAAGTCATAACCTTAAGAAAAGTCAAAGAATAAAAGATGGAAGATAACCATATAAAAATGCATTATATATGTTATGTGTTTTTATTATTTTACTAGCGTGTACTAATCAAACTTTTGTGTTGTTGTAGATGTCATGAGAAAATAGAGATGTGTAGATAGTCAGTGAAGGATCGGTTAATCAGGTAGAGATTATACCGAGCCCCATAGCAGCAGATCCCGAGATAGTGGTGGTTGAGTCTGGAGACTTCGAGAGCTTAGACCTCATGTCCATGTTTGACTGCATGTTGGAAGAAGAAGTGGAGGTACTGTCCTTCAACCCTGTAGCAATAGCAATAGAGATAACTCCAGGGGAGTCAATGATGTCACTGTTCATGTCAGTGTTGGATAGAAACATCCACTCATCGTCAGAAGTCAAGGAGTCAAGGCGTAGCTCCAAGTCATTATAGAAGACAAGACGGACGTGGAGTCCATGTGGGTGCAGGAACATGATGAAAGGGTTTTGGCTAAGGACAAGGTCCACGAGCTGAAACAGGAGGTCTTTGAGCTCAGGGGGGAGCTAAAGACCAAGAAGCAGAAGATAGGGAGAATGTCCTATATTAATAGGAGTTCTCATGAGGATTTCAATGCAGTAGCCTAATATCCCGTCGAAGGCGAGGCGACGCGCAGATACTTATCACCGTGATATTATCGTCGGTCTTGCCAAGACGGATTTTGAGAATGCTTTAAGGCAAATGTAATCTACTAGTGACTAGAGTAGTTAGATATGTACATATTTTCGTATCTAGTAGCGACGTAAAATCCTCTTTTGTATAATCAAGGGTAGTCTTTTGTAAATCCCAATTTTTGGAAAGCAATGGCGGGAAAGTAATGTATTCAGCTTAGGTTGTGTTATGTAACTGATGTAGTATTATACTACAATGAATTAATATAAGTCTTTTTCGGAAAAAATGTTGAGTAATGAATGTTTAGTTATTGTTTAATATTGAATAATAACTAACTGACAGGAAATGAATAATAACGAAATATGTGTTTATTGTAACAGCAAAATGCCGCCAAGAAGAGTACCACGTAATCAAGGTGCGAACGTAAATCAACCGGAGGGAGGTCCGGTTAACCCCATGCAAGAATTTTTGAACCTTTTAACCGCATCATTTAATCAAACTGGGGCTAATTTCCCCGTAAATTCTGGTGTAGTACGAGCTACTACGTTTAAGGACTTTAAGAGTGTGGGTCCGCCGGAGTTCAAAGGAACTATGGACCCTATTGAAGCCCAGACATGGGTAAAGAAAATAGAGAAAGCATTTGTGATAGCAAATGTCGACGAGGCTCAGAAGGTTGCCTTTGCAACCTACATGATGAAGGTGAAAGTAGTATGCACACAAGCCAATCATGTTTGATGATACATCATATACTTTGTAACAATCTTATTCATTTATTAATAAAAAGTATTAATTTATTAAAGGCTTTTAATTATTTACATGATGTTGTTTTATAATATGTGATAAACCCATAGTTTTAAGCAATGCTTTTAGAATAATGATGATGATCATTCTAATGAGATCTAAATTCTTAGAAAACTTAAAACTAAAATAGTTCCCAATCGTTGGATTACTAAATTGGGGATTAGTGAATCCGGGATAGATTGGTACATACGCGTTAACTTGCTTTCATTGGATGAGGATGATTGATCTCACGATCATTTGTGTGGAGACACTAAAAGCACGTATGTAGGTGCTTATTAGAGAATAAGTTCATCGAACGTAGCTCACTAAGGAATACCTAATGGAGTTTTATTTGTGCATCAATAGGAATTCCTCAGTAGTGATAGTAGTCTGAGTGATCCTTGGACTTGAGATCATCATAAGTATCTTGTGTATGATGAGTTATATTTTGACTTATTCCTTA
The DNA here is from genome assembly GCA_020205615.1 of Panax quinquefolius. Taxonomy (NCBI): domain Eukaryota; kingdom Viridiplantae; phylum Streptophyta; class Magnoliopsida; order Apiales; family Araliaceae; genus Panax; species Panax quinquefolius. Next base: position 43,957,421 of record CM035166.1, read on the forward strand.
AGACCCTTATGGTATATCAAAGGGTATGCTTGGGTATAATAAGTTATACATGGAGATAATGTATATCAATAAAGAATTTACCGCTTCTAGTAAAAGAAGAGAAATGTCCTATGCTATTCGATAAATGACAACCTAGTAGTCCTTGGCCAAGGCAAAATGAAATTAGAAAGGAGTTTCTAATTTGCATTAATCGGAGTTGTGCATTTAAGAATCGAAACACATATAATTAAATAAAATTAGACTTGACAGTAATTCCATGTCTTATATTTAATTGGGACGTTGTATGGTGGAAGGATTGAATCGTACGGTAACTATTTACTCAAAGGTTTTTTTATGATTAATGTTGAAATCTATATTATCTGGAAAGTCATTGATCGCTAGGGAGACTTATCACTATTGTAGAATAAATATTATTTATATAAATAAATTAATTGATTAATTTATTTATTTAAATAAGATTAGAATTGTTCTAATTAATTTATTTACAACCAGTTTAATATGGAGAACCTAAAGGGTCACACCATAAAAGGAAGAATAATTATTTAAGAAGTTAATGGCATAATCATAATAATATGTTAAATATATTTAATTTAATCTATGGTGATAGAATAAATTAAATAGCTTAATATTTATTATTTAATATTTTAAAAATATTAAATATAAATTAATAAGAAGAGTCTTATTGATATTATTACAATTATTATTATTTAATTTCTAAAAGAGTTTAGGAATTAAATTAATATAAGTACTCTCAATTATTCCTAATAAGATTGGGAGCCTAATTAATTAAAGGAGTTTAATTAATTAAAATAAAACTTAATTCCTTAATTGTTAAGGAGGGTTGCCTACATTTATAAATAAGAGGAGTCTTATTATGGGTGTAGAGTTGTTGTTGACTTTTTCACAACATACATGATTCCAATTGTTGGAGAGTACGCTTCTTTTCTATGAGAGATAGAAAAATCTAGGGTTTTGCCAAATACCCTTCTTCTTGAATAGTGTTTCTTCCTTGGTGGATCACCTCTAGAGGCCAAATACTTGGGTGGCTAACGTTGATCCAAGGAAGGAACCAAACCCGGTGGATTCAAGTTGAACGCGAAAAAGATTGGAGATGAACTTGTACCTTAGGAAGCTCGAATCTTCAAGGGTATGATTCTTATTCTTTATCTTTTCGTTTAATTAATAATTGTGCATAAAAGGTGATCCGGGTATATGGTTTGTAAAATTTTAAAACTCTGATTTTCATGCTTTCGCTTATTTTATGCAATTTGATTGCGTTCATGAATATTACAAACCTAACAGTGGCATCAGAGCCAGGTTTTATGCGAATTATTAATTATTTTAATTTGATATGTATATTGATATATGTTTAGAACAATTTAATTAGGCATAATTTTGTTGTATAAAATTTAAATAATAATAAAAAATTACCGCGAAACTATTTTTTGAAAATTGGTTTTTCGCTGATTTACTTGGTTTCTTCGGTAATAAGGATGCGCGTTAACGAAATCATACATGATAATATAAGGGTTAAATGTTTTTTCAGTCACCGTACTATATGTCAACTTACAGATGGATAACTGAACTTTTTTTTCTTACAGTCAACTCATTGTACTCGATTTTACTAACAAAAAGTTAAAAAAATCGTTAAGTCAATGTTGACTTAACGGAACAGTATACGTGGCAGCTGAGTTGTCCAAAAAAAATCTTATGTGGCAGTTAGTATGCGACGTGACAATGATGATGTAGATTTGGAGGAAATTTTTTATGAAAAAATGGAAACAAATATTTTAAAGTATAATATAAATTTAAAAAATTAGCCAAAAAACAAGAAAATAAATAAAAAATATATTTAATTTTTTTTAATAAAAATAAAAAAACAATTATTTTATTAAAAAAAACTGCGTTTTTTTAATTTTTATTACAAAAAAAACTACTTTTTTTTATTTTTATTAAAAAAAACTGTGTTTTAATTTCTTTTTAATAAAAAAATTTATTAAAAAAACTACGCTTTTTTAATTAAATAAAAACTAATTATTTGTATTGCACTAAAAGTACATGCCATGGGAATGATTATCACGCTTCCTATAACTAATATTTGTGGTTCCGATTGAGTTTTTTAAAAATAAAAAAAACTAAGTTTTTTCAAATAAAAAAAATTGCGTTTAAAAAAAAGATTTATTAAAACAAACTGCGCTTTTTTTATTAAAAATAATTAAAAAAAAACTGTGTTTTTTATTACAAATTTATTAATTAGTGAGATAATTTTATTTTCTCAATTATTTCTTAAATTTGATTAAATTAAATTATAAAAATTCAGAAAATAAAGTATAATTTTATTTTCTCAATTATTTTAAATTTATACTGTATTTAAATAAAGTATAACTTTATTTTCTCAATTTTTTATAATTTAATTTAATCAAATTTAAAAAATAATTATTTTTATTAAAAAAAAAGCCAAACTGCGTTGTTGTGACAGAGAATGAGAGAGAGAGAGAGCGTTGTTTGGTTTTTTTTTTTAATAAAAATAATAATTATTTTTTTATTAAAATAATAAATAAAACACATTTTTTAATAAAAATAAAAAAGCACAGTATTTTTTTATAAAAAAAAAACACGCAAATTTTTTAATAAAAAAATGTGCTTTTATTTTAACAATTATTTATGCAAATTTTTTTAATAAAAAATGCAGTTTCTTTTAACATTTTTTGCGTTTTTTTAAAAAAAAAAATGCATTTTCAGTTTATGAGAAAAAGCACAGTTTTTTTTTTTATAAAATAAAATAAAAAACATAAATTTTTTTTAATAAAAAAAAAAATGCAGTTTCTTTTAACAATTTTTGCATTTTTTAATAAAAAAAAATGCATTTTCAATTATAAGAAAAAAAGCACAGTTTTTTTTTTATAAAAATAAAATAAAAACGCAAATTTTTTTAATAAAAAATGCAGTTTCTTTTAAGAATTTTTTGCGTTTTTTATAAAAAAAATGTGCTTTTTTATTTTTATTAAAAAAATTATTTGTATTAAAAAATTGTGTTTTATTTATTATTTTAATAAAAATAATAATGTTTTTAATTTTATTAAAAAGAAATTAAAATGCAGTTTTTGTAATAATAAAAAAAAAAGTAGTTTATTTTTAATAAAAATTAAAAAAAATGCAATTTTTTTTATTTTTATTAAAAAAAATTTAAATATAATTTTTATTTATTTTCTCGTTTTTTTGGCTCATTTTTTAAATTTATATTATACTTTAAAATATTTTTTCCCATTTTTTCATAAAAAAATTCCTACAAATCCACATCATCAGTGCCACGTCGCATACTAACTGTCACATAGGATTTTTTTTGGACAACTCAGCTACCACGTGTATTGTTCCGTTAAGTCAACCTTGACTTAACTGTTTTTCTAACTTTTTGTTAGTAAAATCGAGTATAGTGAGTTGAGTGTAAAAAAAAAAAGTTCAGTTATCCATTTATAAGTTGACATATAGTACGGTGACTAAAAAACATTTAACCTGATAATATAATATATCCTGTATGCGTTAACATGTAAAATATCCCGCATGATTTCAAAGTTAAAATATATAGTAAATATATATATATATATGATATATTATATACGGTTTATATATATATATATATATATATATATATATATATATTGTTCACCGATTCATGTGATCATTAAGATTGTTGAAGGTGATATGTAACTTTTTTTTTATAAGTTACGGTTTATATATATATATATATATATATATATATATATATATATATATAATTATTTTATAATTAAAATAAAAAGTTTATTTTAATATTAAAATATAAAATTTATTTTAATTTTAAAACTAAATTTCATGCTAACTAATTAGAGTTGGAATTGGATTCCATGATAACTAATTAGAGTTAAAATTGGATTCCATGTTTTCTAAAATAAAGGAGTTTATTTGTGAATAGAAAAATGAATCCATCTTTCCTTAAATAAAGGAGTTTATTTAGATATGAAATAAGATTTCATATTATTCAAAATAAAGGATTTTATTTGTGAATAGGAAAGAGAATCCGTGTTTCCTTTAATAAAAGTTTTTTTTTCTTGGAATTAGATTCCATAATTAATTAAAATAAAGGAGTTTATTTTGATTAATGTTTTGATTAAATAAAATAGTTTATTTTATTCATAATTTGATAAATTAAAATAAAAAGTTTATTTTGATTTAAATTTGGATTAAAATAAAGGAGTTTATTTTGATTCAAAATTAGATTTTATACTAACTAAATTTGCCCATTAAATGATATCAATATATATATTGAATGTTTATTATTCATGAGATGAATGTTATTTATTGATGCATATGGTGATGTGTATGATAATAAATAGGATTAATTATGGACTATCGACCAATGTGATTGAATTTTATTTTAGTTGGATGCATGAATGTATAAGCTTTATTAAATGCGGTCTGCGTAAATCATCTTCTCTAATTTTTTCTTAATGTAAATTCTAACTCCCTCCTATGTACTTCCCCTTGACTGCTGATCAAAGTTTCTATTTATTTTAAAATAGTTTTGTAATAGGAATAGTTAGAATTAATTTTGAAGAATTAGAGATCAAGGAACAAGGAGCGACTGAAGACCCGTTTGTAATGGAGCCCGAGTTTAAATGTAATAGTTATATTTAAATATTAATTCTTGCACCCCTAGGGTTTGACCTTTTTGGTTCACTTGGTGGCTCTAGTGAACCAAACTAGAATAAAAATCCATAATCAATCCGGGTAGAATATAATATTCTATATGTGCATGCTTATACTATATATATATATATATATATGCTGTTAGGTTTGTAATATTCAAGTGCGCAATCAAATTGCAAAAAATGCGGAAGCGTGTAAAATCAGAGTTTAAAAATTTTACAAACCATATACCCGGATCACCCTTTATGCATAATTATTAATTAAACGAAAAGATAAAGAATAAAATCATACCCTTGAAGATCGAGCTTCCTCAGGTACAAGTTCACCTCCAAATCCTTTCGCGTTCAACTTGAATCTACCGGGGTTTTGTTCCTTCCTTTGATCAACGTTAGCCACCCATGTGTTTGGCCTCTAGAGGTGATCCACCAAGGAAGAATAAAATTCAAGAAGATGGGTGTTATGGCTAACCCTAGTTTTCTATCTCTATAGAAAAGGCATACTCTCCCAACAAATTGGAATTATTACGTAGTTGTCAAAGTCAACAACCCCTACCACCCATAATAAGACTCCTCTTATTTATAGATGTGGGCAACCCACCTTAACAATTAAGGAATTGGGTTTTAATTAATTAAGCTCCCTAATCTTATTAGGGATAATTAATTAAACTCCTTTAACTAATTTTCCTTCCTAATCCAATTAGGAATAAATGAGAGTACTTATATTAAATTAATTCCTAAACTCTTTTAGAAATTAAAATAATAATAATTGTAATAATATTAATAAGACTCCTCTTATTAATTTATATTTAATATTTCTAAAATATTAAATAATAAATATTAAGCTATTTAATTTATTCTATCACCATAGATTAAATTAAATATACTTAACATATATATTACGATTATGCCATTAACTTCTTAAATAATTATTCTTCCTTTTATGGTGTGACCCTTTAGGTTCTCCATATTAAACCTAGGTTGTGAATAAATCAATTAGAACAATTCTAATCTTATTTAAATAAATAAATTAAATAATTAATTTATTTAAATAATATTTATTCTACAATAGGATAAGCCTCCCTAATGATTAACGACTTTCCCGTATAATATAGATTTCAACATTAATCATAAAAGAACCTTTGAGTAAATAGTTACCGACAATTCAATCCTTCCACCATACAATGTCCCAATTAAATATAAGACATGGAATTACTGTCAAGTCTTATTTTATTTAATTATATGTATTTCGATCCTTAAATGAACAACTCCAAATAATGCAAATTAGAAACTCCTTTCTAATTTCATTCTCATTAACCAAGGACTACCGGGTTGTCATTTATCGAATCACATAGGACATTTCTCTTCTTTTATTAGAAGTGGTAGATTCTTTATCGATCATACATTATCTCCATGTATAACTTATTATACCCAAGCATACCCTTTGATATACCCTAAGGGTCTTAAGGAATAAGTCAAAGTATAACTCATCATACACAAGATACTATGATGATCTCAAGTCCAAGGATTACTTGTACTACTATCACTACAGAATTCCTATCGACAGCAAATAAAACTCCATTAGGTATTCCTTAGCGAGCCACGCTCAAAGGAACTTATTCTCTAATAAGCACCTACATACTTGCTTTAGTGTCTCCACACAAATGATCATGAGATCAATCATCCTCATCCAATGAGCAAGCAAACGTATGTACCAATCTATCCTGGATTCACTAATCCCCAATTTAGTAATCCAATGATTGGGAACTATTTTAGTTTTAAGCTTTCTAAGAATTTAGATCTCATTAGAATGATCATCATCATTATTCTAAAAGCATTGCTTAAAACTATGGGTTTATCACATATTATAAAACAAAGATCATGTAGATAATTAAAAGCCTTTAATAAATTAATACTTTTTATTAATAAATGAATAAGATTGTTACAAAGTATATGCTTTATCATCAAACATGATTGGCTTGTGTGCATACTACTTTCAATCTCCCACTTGCACTAAAGCCAATCGTCATGGTATCTTATACTCTTCTTCTCTAAGTGACGATTATCCTGCTGTTGGATAAGCTTCAGTAAATGGATATGTAATGTTGTTCTTGAGAGTCCACTATCTCTATAGTGATTTCCCATCTTTCAATGATTCTAATAATTAAATGAAAGTGCCACAACACATGTTTAGATCCAAGATGAGACTTAGGAACTATTCCTAGTTCTGTAATGAAATTTTATCCAAACAATCAACTTGTAGCTTCATTTATAGCTATATACTTTGTATTTATCACTAAATCAGCAACTCTTTGCTGTTTGGAACCTTTTCAATTCACTGCACCACCGTTCAAGGTAACACTTTACCTTAAAGTGGATTTTCTGTCGTCTTGGTCTGTCTGAAAAACTTGAGTCTGCTAAGCCCTCTAGTTTTAATTTAGACCCACCATGAATATGATCACATCTTTAGTGCCGGTTAAGCACTTTAAGATGTTTTTCACTGACTCATAGTGAACTTCTCCAGAATATGACTGATCAACATCAGGTCTCGTATATTTCATTGCATACATGATAGTCACTCATGCGACCTCTCTTCTTTTAATAGTTTGTGGGGACTATTAAGAGAGATACACTCCATAGCTCATCGACATGAGACATCTCTTGGAGCTTGCCATGCTAAACGACTTTAGCATCAAATGAATATACATTCCTTGGGTTAAGTCGAGCATCCTCTTAAATCTATCTATATAGATTTATATCCCCAATTAAGATACTCTTCCAAACCATTCATGGAGGAATGTTTAGACAACTTTATCTTTACTGATTGTAGCATTGGTATGTCATTCCTTATCCGTAGTATATCAACATATAGTACTAGAAATTTCACAATGCTCCCACTGACCCTTTTGTACACACTATGTTCATTCTTATTTTTTTTTGATAAAATCAAACTCTTTTGATTGCCTCATCAAAACGAATGTTCCATATTTGAGAAACTTGCTTCAATCCATTTCTCTGAGTGTCTACAACACTTACCTCATCGTATGTAACTGGATCATCATCTTCTATGATGTGTACCTCATCATCATCATCCATGATGAATCCATACCTCCTAGGTATCTTGATACTATTCCGATTTACGATTTATTAGGTAGTACAATAGAGTCTATCTACAGGTTCCTCTTATTTGACTTATAGTGTTTTGTGGTTCTTGAACTCTACAAGATCTATTATCCTCCCACTAGCCCCTTTAATGATAAACACCTTTATCTTAGAAGGAAGCGTGTTTCGCAATAAACACCTTTTGCTAAGTAGGATTATAGAACATTTACCCTAAACTTATTTTAGGATGTCCCACAAATCTGTATTTGTCAAATCTTGTCCCAAGCTTATTCTTTGAAACCTTTTTCACATAAGTTGGACAACCCCTTATCTTAACATACTTAAGATTAGGAATCCTCCATGTCCATAACTTTTATAGAGTCTTGGGGCCGGATTTTGAGGTTACCATTTTCGTAGATATGCAGCCATTTCTAGGACATGACCCTAGATGGATACTGAAATGTCGGTAAAATCATTATGGACCGCACCATGTCCAACAAGGTATGATTTTTCCTTTCGGATACATCAATCAATTATTACAGATCGATGATGTGTCCATTATGAGAAAACCATTTGAGATGATCCGAAACTTATTGCACAAGTATTTATTCCTCGATCTAATCAAAGAATCTTAATACATTGCCAATTTGTTTCACTTCAATTCTTTGAACCTTTCAAATAATTCACACTTGTATTTTAGCAAATACACATTCAACTCTTTGAATGATCATCTCCTTTTCTTATACTAATTTGTTCAATATGCAAAATTATTTTCATGTAAGTCAAGTATACAAAATTTATTAAGTAATATTCCAGTTCTATACAAAATATTATTATTATAAATAGAACAACAATTGTTCTTAATTATAATACCAAAGATTTCATTGTCCAACAATAAAATGGAAATAATATTTTCAACGAGAACTAAAATACAATAACAACTTATTGACTTAATAGATTTGCCCGTAGGCAGTGCTAAACTATAAGTTTCTATGGCTAATGTTGCAACCTTTGCTTCATTTCCCACACATAGGATTACTTATACTTGTTTAGCTTTCTACTTCTTCTTGGTCCATTCATAAATCTATATTTATGATAACCAAAGTCGGTATCCAATACCCAAGTAGAACCTTGACTTAAAGAAAAATTTATTTCAATCATGAACAAAATGTATTAAATCAAACTTCACTAAGCTTCAGTGGTTAACCTCTGCAAGATGCTTCTCGCAGTTTCTTTCCAGTGTCCAAGCTTATTGCAGTGGAAGCAAACTCCTTTGCTATCCATATCAGTTTTGCTCTTATTATCCTTTGTTTACGCCTTTCTTTTACCTTCTTTGAATCGTTCTTCTTTTCGTAAGATCCTTTGGCCCCTACCAAGAAGACATGGTCTTTCTTGGTTGGAAAGTGACTCTCAACCTTTTTCAATATGTTAAGCGAATCAGCGAGGCTGATATCTAGCTTGTTCATATGAAAAATTCACAACAATTGTGAAAGGAGTCCGGGAATGAGTGCAAGATCAAATCATAGCTCAACTCTCCATCCATGACAAAACCAGTTGTCCTAATTGATCAATCAAATTGATTATGTTAAGGACTTTTGTCTGTACTATAGTGCCATTGGCCATTCTAGATCGGAAAAGCTCCTTAGATATCTGATATCTATCAGTCCTACTTTCCTCACCATCAACTACTTGATGTACAGGAATATAGTAGGAGCAACCATAGTTTCATGCTGACGCTGAAGCTCGTTACTCATAGATGCGAGCATGATGCATTGAGCCAACTGTGCATCATCTTTGCCACTTTCTAAAAGTAGCAATGTCTTCCTCAGAGGCACTGTCTGCAACCATTGCAGGGATAGGCGTATTAAGGACATAAGATAGCTTTTCAGCTATGAGAACTATTCTCAAATTCCTTAACCAATCCATTTAATTGATTCAGTTAATTTAGCATCTAATATGCTTCGCAGCGATATAGTAATTTTAGACATTGTAAAATTTCGTAAATGAATTTGTAATTAACAACATTTTAACATACATTCTATTATTAATTACCAAAATAATTTAGGTCTTGTTTTAAATTGGTATCTCCCACTATTTTCTTCAAACTATATTACCCTCAATATATATAGTTCGGCTAAATCTAATTAAAGATTTGCTAGTGAGAATAAGGATCCCATTTCAAATGTATATAGCCTTGTGGTGATACAACAAACTATATATAAATAAATAGGTAGACAACTTTTGTCAATTACATCAACTATGCAACTCCTTGTATTTTGCCTCTTAGATTATTTTGATCAAGTGGTGGCACATCCGTATCAAAATTATCCAAGTTAAGTCCGACCTAGCACTCCATATATTCAAAAAAAGAAAAATATCATCCTTGTGGTGACACAACAAAACAATATTGTTCAATTTTCTTTATAAGCATCAAATGTGATAAATTAACATCTTAAATACTTAATACTTGCCTTGTGGTGACACAACAAACTCATATTAAATATTTAATACTCTATTAATTTTATCATGCTAGAAGGCGACGTTCGATATTCCAAATATCTTTGAACGCTTAGTGTTAGGTTTGTAATATTCATGAAGCAATCAAATTGCAAAAAATGCGGAAGCGTGTAAAATCAGAGTTTAAAAATTTTACAAACCATATACCCGGATCACCCTTTATGCATAATTATTAATTAAACGAAAAGATAAAGAATAAAATCATACCCTTGAAGATCGAGCTTCCTCAGGTACAAGTTCACCTCCAAATCCTTTCGCGTTCAACTTGAATCTACCGGGGTTTTGTTCCTTCCTTTGATCAACGTTAGCCACCCATGTGTTTGGCCTCTAGAGGTGATCCACCAAGGAAGAATAAAATTCAAGAAGATGGGTGTTATGGCTAACCCTAGTTTTCTATCTCTATAGAAAAGGCATACTCTCCCAACAAATTGGAATTATTACGTAGTTGTCAAAGTCAACAACCCCTACCACCCATAATAAGACTCCTCTTATTTATAGATGTGGGCAACCCACCTTAACAATTAAGGAATTGGGTTTTAATTAATTAATTTTTAATTAATTAAGCCCTAATCTTATTAGGATAATTAATTAAACTCCTTTAACTAATTTTCCTTCCTAATCCAATTAGGAATAAATGAGAGTACTTATATTAAATTAATTCCTAAACTCTTTTAGAAATTAAAATAATAATAATTGTAATAATATTAATAAGACTCCTCTTATTAATTTATATTTAATATTTCTAAAATATTAAATAATAAATATTAAGCTATTTAATTTATTCTATCACCATAGATTAAATTAAATATACTTAACATATTATTATGATTATGCCATTAACTTCTTAAATAATTATTCTTCCTTTTATGGTGTGACCCTTTAGGTTCTCCATATTAAACCGGTTGTGAATAAATCAATTAGAACAATTCTAATCTTATTTAAATAAATAAATTAAATAATTAATTTATTTAAATAATATTTATTCTACAATAGGGATAAGCATCCCTAGCGATTAACGACTTTTCAGATAATATAGATTTCAACATTAATCATAAAAGAACCTTTGAGTAAATAGTTACCGTACAATTCAATCCTTCCACCATACAATGTCCCAATTAAATATAAGACATGGAATTACTGTCAAGTCTTATTTTATTTAATTATATGTATTTCGATCCTTAAATGAACAACTCCAAATAATGCAAATTAGAAACTCCTTTCTAATTTCATTCTCGCTTTAACAAGGACTCTTTGGGTTGTCATTTATCGAATCACATAGGACATTTCTCTTCTTTATTAGAAGTGGTAGATTCTTTATTGATCATACATTATCTCCATGTATAACTTATTATACCCAAGCATACCTTTTGATATACCTTAAGGGTCTTAAGGAATAAGTCAAAGTATAACTCATCATACACAAGATACTATGATGATCTCAAGTCCAAGGATTACTTGTACTACTATCACTACAGAATTCCTATTGACAGCAAATAAAACTCCATTAGGTATTCCTTAGCGAGCCACGTTCAATGAACTTATTCTCTAATAAGCACCTACATACTTGCTTTAGTGTCTCCACACAAATGATCATGAGATCAATCATCCTCATCCAATGAGCAAACGACGTATGTACCAATCTATCCGGATTCACTAATCCCCAATTTAGTAATCCAATGATTGGGAACTATTTTAGTTTTAAGCTTTCTAAGAATTTAGATCTCATTAGAATGATCATCATCATTATTCTAAAAGCATTGCTTAAAACTATGGGTTTATCACATATTATAAAAACAAGATCATGTAGATAATTAAAAGCCTTTAATAAATTAATACTTTTTATTAATAAATGAATAAGATTGTTACAAAGTATATGCTTTATCATCAAACAAGATTGGCTTGTGTGCATACTACTTTCATATGCATGCGCGCTAAACAAGATGAGACAAATTAATAACAACCTCCTCAAATATTTTATATTAAGTTGTAACGTTCAAAGATATTTGGAATATCGAACGTTGCCTTCTAGCATGATAGAAACAATAGAGTATTGAATATTTAATATGAGTTTGTTGTGCACACACAAGGCAAGTATTAAATATTTAAGATATTGTTTTTATTACATATGATGTTTATAAGGAATTGAACATTACTGCCTTGTTGTGCACACACAAGGGCTGTGGTTTTCTCTTCACTTATATGAAAATGCTGGGTCTGACTTAACTTAAATCATTTTAGTTCGGATGTGCACAAACTTGGGCATTATGATCTAAGAGGTAAAATACAAGGAGTTGCATAGTTGATGTAATTGACAAGAGTTGTCTACCTATTTATTTATATATAGTTTGTTGTGCACACACAAGGCTATATACATTTGAAATGAGATCCTTATTCTCACTAGCATATCTTTAATTAGATATTACCGAACTATATATATTGAGGGTAATATAATTTGAAAAAAAATAGTGGGAGATACCAATTTAAAATAAGACCTAATTTATTTTGGTAATTTATAAAAGAATGTATGTTAAAATGTTGTTAATTATAAATTCATTTACAGAATTTTACAATGTCTAAATTACTATCACTGTGAAGCATATTAGATGCTATTTAATCAGACCGAATTAAACGGATTGGTTAAGGAATTTGAGAATAGTTCTCATTACTGAAAAGCTATCTTATGTCCTTAATACGTCTTTCCTGCAATGGTTGCAGACAATGCCTCTGAGGAAGAGACTGCAACTTTTAGAAAGTGGCAAATTGATGCACAGTTGGCTCAATGCATCATGCTCGTATCCATGAGTAACAAGCTTCAGCGTCAGCCTGAAACTATGGATACTCCTACTATACTCCTGCACGTCAAGTAGTTGATGGTGAGGAAAGTAGGACTAATAGATATTAGATATCTAAGGAGCTCTTTCGATCTAGAATGACCAACGACACTACAGTACAGACACATGTCCTAAACATGATCAATTTGATTGAACAATTAAGACAATGAGTTTTGTCATGGATAGAGAGTTGAACCAAGATTCGATCTTGCACTCACTCCCGGACTCCTTTCACAATTGTTGTGAATTTTTCATATGAACAAGCTAGATATCAACCTCGCTGATTAACTTAACATGTTGAAAAATGTTGAGAGTCACTTTCCAACCAAGAAAGACCAAGTCTTACTGGTAGGGGCCAAATGATCTTCTAAAAAGAAGAACGATTCTAAGAAGATAAATAGAAAGGGAAAAACAAAGGATAATTAGAACAAAACTGATACCGATAGCAAATGAGTTTGCTTCCACTGCAATAAGCCTGGAAACTAGAAAGGAAACTACAAGAAGCATCTTGTAGAGGCTAACCAGAAGAAGCTTAGTGAAGCTTTGGTTACAAATATAGTTTTTGTTCATGATTCAAATAAATTTTTCTTTAAGTCAAGGTTCTACTTGGGTATTGGATACCGACTTTGGTTATCATAAATATAGATTTATGAAGGGACCAAGTAGAAGTAGAAAGCTAAACAAAGATAAGTAATTCTATGTATGGGAAATGAAGCAAAGGTTGCTGCATTAGCCATAGAAATTTATAATTTAGCATTGCTTATGGGAAAATCTATTAAGTCAATAAGTTGTTATTGTATTCCAGTTCTTATTAGAAACATTATTTCTATTTTATTGTTGGACAATGAAATCTTTGGTATTCTATTTAAGAACAATTGTTGTTCTATTTATAATAATAATAATGTTTTGTATAGAACTGGAATATTACTTAATGGATTTTGTATACTTAACTTACATGAAAAATTATTTTACAAATTGAACAAACTAGTATAAGAAAGGGAGATGATCATTCAAATAGTTGAATGTTTGTATTTGATAAAATACATGTATGAATTATTTGAAAGGTTTAAAGAATTCAAAAGTGAAATAAATTGGCAAAGTATTAGGATTATTTGATCAGATCAAGGAAGGAATACTTGTGCAATGAGTTTCTAGATCATCTCAAATGGTTTTCTCACAATGGATGCCTCTTGATACGCAATAATTGATTGATGTATCTGAAAGGAAAAATCGTACCTTGTTGGACATGGTGCGGTCCGTAATGATTTTATCGATATTCCAGTATCCCTCTGGGGCCATGCCCTAGAAATGGTTGCATATCTACAAAAAGGTAACCTCAAAATCTAGCCCCAAGACTCCATAAGAGTTATGGACAGGGAGGATTCCTAATCTTAAGTATGTTAAGATAAGGAGTTGTCCAACTTATGTAAAAAAGTTTCAAAATGATAAGTTTGGGACAAAATTTGACAAGTACAGATTTGTGGGACATCGTAAAGTAAGTTTAGGGTATATGTTCTATAATCCTACTTAGCAAAAGGTGTTTGTTGCGAAACATGCTACCTTTTAAGATAAAGGTGTTTATCATTAATGGGGCTAGTGGGAGGATAATAGAATCTTGAAGAGTTCAAGAACCACAAAACACTATAAGTCAAATTAGAGGAACCTGTAGATAGACCTATTATACCATAACCGAATCGTAAATATGAAATAGTACCGAAGATACCTGAGAGGTATGGATTCATCATGGATGATGATGATGAGGTACACATCATAGAAGATGATGATCCAGTTACATACGACGAGGTAAGAGTTGTAGACACTCGGAGAATTAGATTGAAGCAATCTTCTAAAATATGGAACATTCGTTTTGATGAGACAATCAAAAGAGTTTGATTTTATCAAAAACAAGAATGAACCTAGTGTGTACAAAAGGGTCAGTGGGAGCATCGTGATATTCTTAGTATTATATGTTGATATACTACGGATAAGGAATGACATACCAATGCTACAATCAGTAAAGATAAAGTTGTCTAAACATTCCTCCATGAATGATTTGGGAAGAGTATCTTAATTTGGGATACACATATATATAGATAGATTTAATAGGATGCTCGACTTAACCCAAGGAACGTATATTCATTTGATGCTAAAGTCGTTTAGCATGGCAAACTCCAAGAGATGTCTCATGTTGATGAGACATGGAGTTTATCTCTCTTAATAGTCCCCAAAGAGTCCAAAAAGAGAGATCACATGAGTA
The DNA here is from genome assembly GCA_020205615.1 of Panax quinquefolius. Classification (NCBI taxonomy): domain Eukaryota; kingdom Viridiplantae; phylum Streptophyta; class Magnoliopsida; order Apiales; family Araliaceae; genus Panax; species Panax quinquefolius. The sequence goes on from CM035166.1 coordinate 43,972,810, forward strand.
ACTATCATGTATGCAATGAAATGTACGAGACCAGATGTTGATCAGTCATATTCTGGAGAGGTTCACTATGAGTCAGTGAAAAATATCATAAAGTACTTAACCGGCACTAAGGATGTGATCATATTCATGGTGGGTCTGAATTAAAACTAGAGGGCTTAACAAACTTGAGTTTTTCAGACAGACCAAGACGAAAGAAAATCCACTTTAAGGTAAAGTGTTACCTTAAACGGTGGTGCAGTGAATTAAAAAGGTTTCAAACAGCAAATAGTTGTTGGTTTAGTGATAAAGACAAAATATATAGCTATAAATGAAGCTGCAAGTTGATTGTTTGGATGAAAAGTTCATTACAGAACTAGGAATAGTTCCTAAGTCTCATCTTGGATCTAAACATGTGTTGTGGCACTTTCATTTGATTAAAGAATCATTGAAAGATGGGAAATCACTATAGAGATAGTGGACTCTCAAGAACAACAGTACATATCCATTTATTGAAGCTTATGCAACAGCAGGATAATCGTCACTTAGAGAAGAAGAGTATGAGATACCATGACGATTGACTTTAGTGCAAGTGGGAGATTGAAAGTAGTATGCACACAAGCCAATCATGTTTGATGATAAAGCATATACTTTGTAACAATCTTATTCATTTATTAATAAAAAGTATTAATTTATTAAAGGCTTTTAATTATCTACATGATACTGTTTTATAATATGTGATAAACCCATAGTTTTAAGCAATACTTTTAGAATAATGACGATGATCATTCTAATGAGATCTAAATTCTTAGAAAGTTTAAAACTAAAATAGTTCCCAATCGTTGGATTACTAAATTGGGGATTAGTGAATCCGGATAGATTGGTACATACGTTGCTTGCTCATTGGATGAGGATGATTGATCTCATGATCATTTGTGTGGAGACACTAAAGCAAGTATGTAGGTGCTTATTAGAGAATAAGTTCACTGAACGTGGCTCGCTAAGGAATACCTAATAGAGTTTTACTTGCCTGTCAATAGGAATTCCTATAGTGATAGTAGTACAAGTGATCTTTGGACTTGAGATCATCATAGTATCTTCTGTATGATGAGTTATATTTTGACTTATTCCTTAAGACCCTTAGGGTATATCAAAGGGTATGGTTGGGTATAATAAGTTGTACATGGAGATAATGTATATCAATAAAGAATCTACCGCTTCTAATAAAAGAAGAGAAATGTCCTATATGATTCGATAAATGATAATCCAGTAGTCCTTGGCTAAGGCAGAATGAAATTAGAAAGTAGTTTCTAATTTGCATTAGTCGGAGTTGTGCATTTAAGAATCGAAATACATATAATTAAATAAAATAAGACTTGACAGTAATTCCATGTCTTATATTTAATTGAGACATTGTATGGTGGAAGGATTGAATCATACGGTAACTATTTACTCAAAGGTTCTTTTATGATTAATGTTGAAATCTATATTATCTAAAAAGTCGTTGATCGCTAGGGAGGCTTATCCCTATTGTAGAATAAATATTACTTATTTAAATAAATTAAATGATTAATTTATTTATTTAAATAAGATTAGAATTGTTCTAATTGATTTATTCACAACCGGTTTAATATGGAGAACCTAAAGGGTCACAACATAATAGGAAGAATAATTATTTAAGAAGTTAATGGCATAATCATAATAATATATTAAGTATATTTAATTTAATCTATGGTGATAGAATAAATTAAATAGCTTAATATTTATTATTTAATATTTTAGAAATATTAAATGTAAATTAATAAGAGGAGTCTTATTAATATTATTACAATTATTATTATTTTAATTTCTAAAAGAGTTTAGGAATTAAATTAATATAAGTACTCTCAATTATTCCTAATAAGATTGGGAGCCTAATTAATTAAAGGAGTTTAATTAATTAGAATAAAACTTAATTCCTTAATTGTTAAGGAGGGTTGCCTACATTTATAAATAAGAGGAGTCTTATTATGGGTGTAGAGTTGTTGTTGACTTTTTCACAACATACGTGATTCCAATTGTTGGAGAGTACGCTCCTTTTCTATGAGAGATAGGAAAAACTAGGGTTTTGCCAAGTACACTTCTTCTTGAATAGTTTTTCTTCCTTGGTGGATCAACTCCAGAGGCTAAACACTTGGGTGGTTAACGTTGATCCAAGGAAGGAACCAAACCCGGTGGATTCAAGTTGAACGCGGAAAAGATTGGAGATGAACTTGTATATGAGGAAGCTCGAATCTTCAAGGGTATGATTCTTATTTTTTATCTTTTTGTTTAATTAATAATTGTGCATAAAGGGTGATCCGGGTATATGGTTTTTAAAATTTTAAAACTCTGATTTTCCATGCTTCCGCTTATTTTATGCAATTTGATTGCGTTCATGAATATTACAAACCTAACAGAAGGTAGAGGCCAACTTTTGGTGGGATGCCAATCAGGCTAGGGCCGGAATAGATGCTATAACGTGGGTGAGGTTCAAGGAAATATTTTACGAGAACTACTTTCCCACGAGCATGCAGGGAAGGATGGAGATGTGGTTTCTAGATTTAAAACAAAGGGACATGACGGTTCCCCAATACGCCGCCAAGTTTAATGAACTGGCAAGGTTCGCTCCACACCAAGTGGACACAGAGGTTAGGAAGGCACGACGGTTCGAGCATGGCATGAAACCCTGGCTCTATAACCGTATCTCTGTGTTCCAAAGTATTTATTTGGAATCATTTTAGAGAAGGCAATAATTGCCGAAGGTGGTAGTGAGGCGTTGAGCCAATACCACAAGGATAAGAAAATCAAGGGGAAGGTGTTAGGTTTGTAATATTCAAGAACGCAATCAAATTGCATAAAAAGTGCGGAAACGTGTAAAAAATCAGAGTTTAAAATTTTTACAAACCATATACCCGGATCACCCTTTATGCACAATTATTAATTAAACGAAAAAGAAAGAACAAGTATCATACCTTTGAAGATCCGAAGCTTCCCTCGTGTACAAGTTCACCTCCAATCCTTTTCGCATTCAACTTGAATCCACCGGGTTTGTTCCTTCCTTTGATCAACGTTAGCCACCCAAGTGTTTGGCCTCTGAGGTGATCCACCAAGGAAGAAGAAGAATTCAAGAAGATGGGTGGTCACTAAACCCTAGTTTTTCTATCTCTATAGAAAAGAACGTACTCTCCAACCATTGGAATTATCACGTAGTCTTGATATCCGATATAAGACTCCTCTTATAAAGATATCAAGTAACCCTATTGAAAAAATAAGGTATTATTTAATTAAACCCTTTTAATCAAAGGGCTCCCCTAATCTTATTAGGGATAATTAATTAAACTCCTTTAACTAATTTTCCTTCCTAATCCAATTAGGAATAAATGAGAGTACTTATTTTAAATTAATTCCTAAACTCTTTTAGAAATTAAAATAATAATAATAATTGAAATAATATTAATAAGACTCCTCTTATTAATTTATATTTAATATTTCTAAAATATTAAATAATAATATTAACCTATTTAATTTATTCTATCACCATAGATTAAATTAAATATACATAACATATTATTACGATTATGTCATTAACTTCTTAAATAATTATTCTTCCTTTTATGGTGTGACCCTTTAGGTTCTCCATATTAAACCTGCAGAATAAATTAATTAGAATAATTCTAATATTATTTAAATAAATAAATTAAACAATTAATTTATTTAAATAAATAATATTTATTCTACAATAGGATAAGCCTCCCTAGCGATCAACGACTTTCCGAGATAATATAGATTTCAACATTAATCATAAAAGAACCTTTGAGTAAATAGTTACCGATAATTCAATCCTTCCACCATACAATGTCCCAATTAAATATAAGACATGGAATTACCACAAAGTCTTATTTTATTTAATTATATGTATTTCGACTCTTAAATGCACAACTCAAATAATGCAAATTAGAAACTCCTTTCTAATTTCATTCCCGCTTTGCCAAGGACTCACCGGGTTGTCATTTATCGAATCACATAGACATTTCTCTTCTTTAATAGAAGTGGTAGATTCTTTATCGATCATACATTATCTCTATGTACAACTTATTATACCCAAGCATACCCTTTGATATACCCTAAGGGTCTTAAGGAATAAGTCAAAGTATAACTCATCATACACAAGATACTATGATGATCTCAAGTCCAAGGTTCACTTGACTAGTATCACTATAGGAATTCCTATCGACAGCAAAGTAAAACTCCATTAGGTATTCCTTAGCGAGTCACGCTCAAAGGAACTTATTCTCTAATAAGCACCAACATACTTACTTTAGTGTCTCCACACAAATGATCATGAGATCAATCATCCTCATCCAATGAGCAAGCAACGTATGTACCAATCTATCCGGATTCACTAATCCCCAATTTAGTAATCCAACGATTGAGAACTATTTTAGTTTTAAGCTTTCTAAGAATTTAGATCTCATTAGAATGATCATCATCGTTATTCTAAAAACATTGCTTAAAACTATGGGTTTATCACATATTATAAAACAGCATCATGTAGATAATCAAAAGCCTTTAATAAATTAATACTTTTTATTAATAAATGAATAAGATTGTTATAAAGTATATGCTTTGTCATCAAACATTATTGGCTTGTGTTCATACTACTTTCAATCTCCTACTTGCACTAAAGTCAATCGTCATGGTATCTCATACTCTTCTTCTCTAAGTGACGATTATCCTGCTGTTGGATAAGCTTTAGTTAATGGATATGTAATGTTATTTTTGAGAGTTCACTATCTCTATAGTGATTTCCCATCTTTCAATGATTCCTATAATCAAATGAAAGTGCTATAACACATGTTTAGATCCAAGATGAGACTTAGAACTATTCCTAGTTCTCAGAATGAACTTATCATCCAAACAATCAACTTGCAGCCTTCATTTACGTATATATACTTTGTCTTTATCATTAAACCAAAGAACCTTTTGCTATTTGGAACCTTTCAAATTCACTACACCATCGCTCAAGGTAACACTTTTACCTTAAAGTGGATTTTCTATTGCCTTGTCTGCATCTGAAAAAACTTGAGTCTCAGAAAGCCCTCTAGTTTTAATTCGCACCCACCATGTATGCTCACATCCTTAGTGCTTTAAGCTAAGAACTTTAAGATGTTTTTCAACGCCTTACGTTGATCTTCTCCGTAATATGACCGATCAACATTAGATCTTGTATATTTCATTGCATACATGATAGTCACTCATGCGATCTCTCTTTTCAGGAGTCTGTGGGGACTATAAAGAGAGATACACTCCATAGCTCATCAACATGAGACATCTCTTAGAGTTTGCCATGCTAAACGACTTTATCTTAACATACTTAAGATTAGGAATCCTCCCTGTCCATAACTTTTATGGAGTCTTGGGGCCGGATTTAGAGGTTACCTTTTCGTAGATATGCGTAGCCATTTCTAGAACATGACCCTGTAAGGATACTTGGAATGTCGGTAAAATTATTATGGATCGCACCATGTTCAAATAGGTACGATTTTTCCTTTCGTATACATCAATCAATTATTATGTATCTAGAGGTGTCCATTATGAAAAAACCATTTGAGATGATCTAGAAACTTATCGCACAAGTATTCCTTCCTTGATCCGATCAAAGAATCCTAATACTTTGCCAATTTGTTTCACTTTTGAATTCTTTGAACCTTTCAAATAATTCACACTTGATTTCAAAGAATACACACATTCAACTCTTTGAATGATCATCTCCTTTTCTTATACTAGTTTGTTCAATTTGCAAAATATATTTTCACGTAAAGTCAAGTATACAAAATCCATTAAGTAATATTCCAGCTTATATAAAAAACATTATTATTATAAATAGAACAACAATTGTTCTTAATTATAATACCAAAAATTTTATTGTCCAACAACAAAATAGAAATAATATTTCTAACAAGAACTGAAATACAATAACAACTTATCGACTTAATAGATTTTCCCATAGGCATTGCTAAACTATAAGTTTCTATGGCTAATGTAGCAACCTTTCGCTTCATTTCCCACACATAGGATTACTTATCTATGTTCAAACTTTCCACTTCGCTTGGTCCCTTCATAAATCTATATTTATGATAACCAAAGCTCAGATCCAATACCCAAGTAGAACCTCGACTTAAAGAAAAATTTATTTAAATCATGAACAAAATTGTATTTGTAAATCAAAACTTCACTAAGCTTCTTTTGGTTAGCCTCTCGCAAGATGCTTCGCAGCTTTTCTAGTGTCCAAAGCTTATTGCAGTGGAAGCAAACTCCTTTGCTATCCGTATTAGTTTTGTTCTTATTATCCTTTGTTTTTGCCTTTCTATATACCTTCTTTGAATCGTTCTTCTTTTCAGAAGATCCTTTGGCCCCTACCAGTAAGACATGGTCTTTCTTGGTTGGAAAGTGACTCTCATCATTTTTCAACATGTTAAGCAAATCAAGCTGATATCTAGCTTGTTTATATGAAAAATTCACAACAATTGTGAAGGGAGTCCGGGAGTGAGTGTAAGATCAAATCTTGGCTCAATTCTCCATCCATGACAAAACCAGTTGTCCTAATTGATCAATCAAATTGATTATGTTAAGAACTTTTTATGCAGTAATATAGTGCCATTGGCCATTCTAGATCTAAGAGCTCCTTAGATATCTCGATATCTATCGGCCCTACTTTTCTCACCATCAACTACTTGATGTGCAGAATATAAGTAGGAGTATCCATAGTTTCAGCCGACAAGCAAGCTTGTTACTCATGGATACGAGCATGATGCATTGAGCCAACTGTGCATCATCTTGCCACTTTCTAAAAGTAGCAATCTCTTCCTCAGAGGCATTATCTGCAACCATTGCAGGGATAGACATATTAAGGATATAAGATAGCTTTTTAGCCGTGAGAACTATTCTCAATTTCCTTAACCAATCCGTTTAATTCGGTCCGATTAAATAGCATCTAATATGCTTCGCAGTGATAGTAATTTAGACATTGTAAAATTCTGTAAATGAATTTGTAATTAACAATATTTTAACATACATTCTTTTATTAATTACCAAAATAAATTAGGTCTTGTTTTAAATTGGTATCTCCCACTATTTTCTTCAAACTATATTACCTCACTTATATAGTTCGAAGAAAATCTAATTAAAGATTTGCTAATGAGAATAAGGATCCCATTTCAAATGTATATAGCCTTGTGGTGACACAACAAACTATATATAAATAAATAGGTAGACAACTTTTGTCAATTACATCAACTATGCAACTCCTTTCTTTTTTCCTCTTAGATTATTTTGATCAAGTGGTGGCACATCCGAATCAAAATTATCCAAGTTAAGTCCGACTCTAGCACTCCATATATTCAAAAAAAAAAATATCATCCTTGTGGTGACACAACAAAATAATATTGTTCAATTTTCTTTATAAGCATCAAATGTGATAAATTAACATCTTAAATACTTAATACTTGCCTTGTGGTGACACAACAAACTCATATTAAATATTTAATACTCTATTAATTTTATCATGCTAGAAAGGCTTAACGCTCGATATTCCAAATATCTTTGAACGCTTAGGACTTAATATAAAAATTGAGGGGTTTGTTATTAATTTGTCTCATCTTGTTTAGCGCGCATGCACATATATATATAAAATACGCGTCATATTAATGAACATGCGAAGCATGTTTGCATAATATATAATATATATAGTATAAGCATGCACATATAGAATACTATATTCTACTTGGATTGATTATGGACTTTTATTCTAGTTTGGTTCACTAGAGCCACCAAGTGAACCAAAAGGTCAAACCCTAGGGGTGCAAGAAATAATATTTAAATATAACTATTACATTTAAACCCTGGCTCCATTACAAACGGGTCTTCAAGCGCTCCTTGCTCCTTGATCTCCAATTTTTCAAAATTAATTCTAACTATTCCTATTACAAAACTATTTAAAATAAATAGAAACCTTGATCGTTAATCAAGGGAAGTACATAGGAGGAGTTAGAATTTACATTAAGAAAAAATTAAAGAAGACGAGGCACGAGACCCCATTTAATATAACCCATACATTCATGCATCCAACTAAAATAAAATCCAATCACATCGGTCAATAGTCCATAATCAATCCCATTTATTATCATACACATCACCATATGCATCAATAAATAACATTCATATCATGAATAATAAACATTCAATATATATATTGATATCATTTAATGGGCAAATTTAGTTAGTATAAAATCTAATTTTGAATCAAAATAAACTCCTTTATTTTAATCCAAATATAAATCAAAATAAAACTATTTTATTTTAATTTATCTAATTTTGAATAAAATAAACTATTTTATTTTAATCAAAATCTTTAATCAAAATAAACTCATTTATTTTAATTAATTATGGAATCCAATTCCATGTAAAAAAAAAAAAAAAAAAAAAATAAACTCCTTTATTAAAGGAAACACGGATTCTTTTTCCTATTCACAAATAAACTCTTTTTATTTTGAATAATATGAGATCTTATTTCATATCTAAATAAACTCCTTTATTTAAGGAAAGATGGATTCTTTTCCTATTCGCAAATAAACTTCTTTATTTTGAATAATAGAAAATCTTATTTCATATCTAAATAAACTCTTTTATTTAAGGAAATTAGGAATCTAATTTCAACTCCAATTAGTTATTATGGAATCAAATTTCAACTCTAATTAGTTAGCATGAAATTTAATTTTAAAATTAAAATAAACTCTTTTATTTTAATAATAAAATTATTAAAAACATATTATATATATAATATTAACCGTGTGGACACCAAAAATATATATATTATCCGTACGGTTCATAAGTCACCAGGTTATATATTTGCTATTAGTAATCATATTACTATATATATATATATATATATATATATATATATATCCATGTGATCACCATATGTTTTTGAAAAACATGTCAAAGGATTATATATAATATATATATATATATATTAGAAATCATGTTATCATATTAACAGGTTACTAGTTATATATATAATGAGGCTTTGCAGGAACACAAAACACGTGAATCTCCCTGAAGCTTTAACGTGATCCCTGAAGAACGTGATTTCCTTAAATCACGACCAACAAAAAAAAAAAAGACTTTTTTTTTAAAACAGGCTTTGGTTTTTTTTTTTTTTAATAAATTTTATACAATAAAATTATGCCCAATTAAATTGTTCTAAACACATCAATATACATATCAAATTAAAACAATTAATAATTAGCATAAAAGTTTGGCTCGATATTATCGTTAGGTTTGTAATATTCAAGAACGAATCAAATTGCATAAAAAGTGCTAAACGTAAAAAATCAGAGTTTAAACTTTTTACAAACCATATACCTGGATCACCCTTTATGCACAATTATTAATTAAACGAAAAAGAAAGAACAAGTATCATACCCTTGAATATCTGAGCTTCCTCAGGTACAAGTTCACCTCCAATCCTTTTCGCATTCAACTTGAATCCACCGGGTTTTGTTCTTCCTTTGATCAACGTTAGCCACCCAAGTGTTTGGCCTCTGCAGGTGATCCACCAAGGAAGAAGAAGAATTCAAGAAGATGGGTGGTCACAAACCCTAATTTTTCTATCTCTATAGAAAAGAACGTACTCTCCAACCATTGGAATTATCACGTAGTCTTGATATCCGATATAAGACTCCTCTTATAAAGATATCAAGTAACCTATTAAAAAATAAGGTATTATTTAATTAAACCCTTTTAATCAAAGGGCTCCCTAATCTTATTAGGGATAATTAATTAAACTCCTTTAACTAATTTTCCTTCCTAATCCAATTAGGAATAAATGAGAGTACTTATATTAAATTAATTCCTAAACTCTTTTAGAAATTAAAATAATAATAATAATTGTAATAATATTAATAAGACTCCTCTTATTAATTTATATTTAATATTTCTAAAATATTAAATAATAATATTAAGCTATTTAATTTATTCTATCACCATAGATTAAATTAAATATACATAACATATTATTACGATTATGCCATTAACTTCTTAAATAATTATTCTTCCTTTAATGGTGTGACCCTTTAGGTTCTCCATATTAAACCTAGTTGTGAATAAATTAATTAGAACAATTTAATCTTATTTAAATAAATAAATTAAATAATTAATTTATTTAAATAAATAATATTTATTCTACAATAGGGATAAGCCTCCCTAGTGATCAACGACTTTCCAGATAATATAGATTTCAACATTAATCATAAAAGAACCTTTGAGTAAATAGTTACCGTACAATTCAATCCTTCCACCATACAATGTCCCAATTAAATATAAGATATGGAATTACTGTCAAGTCTTATTTTATTTAATTATATGTATTTCGACTCTTAAATGCACAACTCCAAATAATGCAAATTAGAAACTCCTTTCTAATTTCATTCTGCCTTGGCCAAGGACTACTGGGTTGTCATTTATCGAATCACATAGGACATTTCTCTTCTTTAATAAGTGGTAGATTCTTTATCGATCATACATTATCTCCACGTCTAACTTATTATACCCAAGTATACCTTTGATATACCCTAAGGGTCTTAAGGAATAAGTTAAAGTATAACTCATCATACACAAGATACTATGATGATCTTAAGTCCAAGGATCACTTGTACTACTATCACTACAGAAATTCCTATTGATGAACAAGTAAAACTCCATTAGGTATTCCTTAGCGAAGTCACGCTCAAAGGAACTTATTCTCTAATAAGCACCTACATACTTGCTTTAGTGTCTCCACACAAATGATCATGAGATCAATCATCATCATCCAATGAGCAAACAACGTATGTACCAATCTATCCGGATTCACTAATCCCCAATTTAGTAATCCAACGATTGGGAACTATTTTAGTTTTAAGCTTTCTAAGAATTTAGATCTCATTAGAATGATCATCATCATTATTCTAAAAGCATTGCTTAAAACTATGGGTTTATCACATATTATAAAATAGCATCATGTAGATAATCAAAAGCCTTTAATAAATTAATACTTTTTATTAATAAATGAATAAGATTGTTACAAAGTATATGCTTTATCATCAAACATGATTGGCTTGTGTGCATACTACTTTCAGAAGGTGGACGGGGGAGTAAAGAACGAGGGTGCCAGCGGGAGTGGCGAAGGTTATAAGAGGAATGTAGTTAGCTCTGGGAATACCGGAGTGAAACAAGGAGATCCGAAGAGGAGGATGGAGGCCTGCAAGACCTGCGGGAAGACTCACTTAGGAGTTTGTCTCAAAGGTAAGGTCGTTTGTTATAACTGTGGACAGGAGGGGCATATTGCGCCAAATTGTCCAAGCTCGAAGAAGAATCATGGATGCTTTGTATGTGGGTCAACTGACCACATGGCAAAGAACTACCCAAAGAAGGGGACAGACGGGAATAGGGGCACAAATAGTGGTAAGTTAACTATTAGGGGTCCAGCGTAGTCGGGTAGGCCGATGGCCCATACCTTTAACATGACCATCCAAGACGCAATGGCCTCGGGGGATGTAGTCACAGGTATTATTCCGATCAACGACTTAAATGCATACGTGCTGTTTGACTCGGGTGCTAGTTGTTCGTTTATCACATGTGATTTTGCTAGACGATTAGGATTACTTCCCGAAAAATTGCCTATACCTTTAAATATTAAGGTAGCAAACGAAGAGATAATTCCTGTTGAAGATATTCATAGGAGTTGTTGCGTAGATATTCGAGGTTGTAAATTATCGGTAGATCTGATACCGATAAAGTTAGGAGAATTCGACGTAATTCTTGGAATGGATTGGTTGATTAATCATGGGGCAATTATAGATTGTCAAAAGAAATGCGTAAATATTAAAACATCAATTCAATCTTATGTAATATTTTACGGGAATAAATCTCCGGGACGTTCGTGTTGTCTTACCATGACACAAACTAGGAAATTATTGAAGAAGGGGTGTGTAGGCTATTTGTGTCATGTGGTTGATACCCAGAGAGTGGGGGTGACCATGGAACAAATACCTATAGTAAGTGAGTTCATGGATGTATTTCCGAATGAGTTGCCGGGTCTTCCGCCGGATAGGGAGACCGAGTTCATAATAGACATTGTGCCAGGAGCGGCACCAGTTTCCAGGGCACCGTACCGTATGGCGCCAATGGAGATGAAGGAGTTGATGGTGCAGTTGCAAGAACTGGTAGACATGAAGTACATACAACCGAGTGTTTCGCTGTGGGGAGCACCGGTACTGTTTGTCAAGAAGAAGGATGGATCGTTAAGACTTTGTATCGACTATCGAGAATTGAACAAGTTTAACGATAAAGAATAAGTATCCGTTGCCCAGGATCGATGATCTTTTTGATCAGTTGAAGGGGGCAAAATATTTTTCCAAAATAGATTTAAGGACGGGGTACCATCAACTGAAGGTTAGAAATGAAGACGTGCCAAAGACATCATTCAGAACATGTTATGGTCATTACGAGTTTCTGGTGATGTCATTTGGGTTGACTAATGCACCTGCTGCATTTATGGACATGATGAACAGAGTGTTCAAACAATATTTGGAAAAGTTCGTCGTGGTGTTTATCGATGATATCCTAATCTATTCTAAGACGCCAGAAGATCATGCTGAACACCTAAGAATAGTGTTGGAGACACTAAGAAAGGAAAAGTTATATGCGAAGTTCACTAAGTGTGAATTCTGGTTAGAGAGAGTACAGTTTTTAGGTCATGTCATTGACCACGAGGGGATTTCAGTAGATCCAGCGAAGGTGGAAGCCGTGATGAATTGGGAACAACCGAAAATGCCAACCGAGGTGCGGAGTTTCCTAGGGTTAGCGGGTTACTATCGGAGATTTATTCAGGATTTTTCAAAGATAGCTACTCCGTTGACTAACTTGACGAGGAAGACGGTGAAGTACGTATGGATTGAGAAATGCGAAGACAGTTTTCAAGAACTGAAGAAGAGGTTGAGTGAAGCACCTGTTTTATCATTACCCGATGACACAGGAAATTTCGTAGTTTATAGCGATGCTTCGCATAAAGGATCGGGTCATGCGTCTTGATCATGGCATGGCAAGGTCATTGTGTATGCATCTAGGCAGTTGAAGGATTATGAGAAAGTTTCCCCTACTCATGATCTGGAACTAGCCGCGGTGGTGTTTGCCTTAAAGATATGGCGACATTATCTTTATGGGGAAAAGTGTGAGATATACACGGACCATAAGAGTCTAAAATATATCTTCACACATAAGGAGTTGAATATGAGACAGAGGAGATGGCTGGAGTTGATAAAGGATTATGACTGTGAAATCCTGTATCACCCTGGAAAGCTAATGTTGTGGCCGATGCCTTGAGTAGAAAAGGTCAAGAGAAGTTGTCTATGTTAACGGCTCAAACTGAGTTAATAATAGAGATGGCTAGGATGGAGTTGGAGGTGAAGTTGCCAAGTGAGGCGGATGTGACAACCCGGAAATCCGGATTGTCCAGAAATTAAGATTTAAAGAATTAGTTATTAATAAAATGAATTTTTATTAATACTATTCTGTGCTATGTGTTTATTAATCGTTCTATAACCTAGAATGATTATTAATCGGGAGGATTCTGGCTACGAGCTAGACTGAACGAGTAAGAATTTTCAAGACGAAAATAAAATATTTCCGGGAACAAAAATATTTCTGGGGAAAAAGACGAAATAGGCACTATTCACCCGTTTCTGCTCAGAGATTTATTTTGAAATTCCGAGAAGTTATTGATTACGTAAAATGTTGAGACGTGATGGAATATTCAATAATATTTCAGTTATGGCAAAAACGAAGTTTTCGCCTGCGGACTCAAAACCTAAGGGTTAGAAAAAATGAGTTCCGAGAATGTAATGAGTACGTATAATAACTAGGGTTATTAAGCGTGAGAAATACGAGTATGATACGAGTTATTATACGAGTATAGAAAGAAGAATAGTACGACGTATAATACGAATATCATACGAGTTAAATACGAAGAGATTACGAGAATACGAGAATAGAATGCGTAGAATACGATTAGTCTTAATGAACTTTGTGTTCATGGACTTTGTAGAATCCAATTGGACTTGGATTATGTCAAGCCCAATGATTTGTGAAATCAAGCCCAAGTTAGGCCCAACAAGAATTAGGGTTCAGGCCCAAACCAAGAAAAGAAACCGCGGATCGAACCGATGGGTAAACGAATGGGTAAGAACCATTAGGGCAGCCCATGGGGTTACCCATGGGCATGTGGGCCGGCCACTTGGCCACCAAGTAAGGGTGGTGGCCAAGTTAACTTGGTGGCTAAGATGTGGAGGAGGTGGGAATAATAACTTTAGGGGTAAAATGACCATTTTGACCATAGCTTTGAAAATCTATAAATAGAAAGCTAAGTTTTCATTTTCTAGGATTTTGAAAATCCTATAACTTGAGAGAGAGAGAGAGAGAGAGAGAGAGAGAGCTCGGATGAAGAGGAAGAGGAAGAGCGAGAGCATGAATGCTCGGATCAAAAGTGATCGTGAAATAGAAAAGCTAGCGAATTGCCGGCTTTGTATAACGGAAGAGGAATAAAGAAGAACGGTAATCCGAACCCTAGTTTCTTCTAATATTTTCCTTAAGTTTTCTATGTCAAAAACATAGCTTAATGAGAATAAGAAGTAAAAGAGATTATTAATGATTTCATATGGTTGAAATCATGAGAAAAAAAGAAATAAGAAATAAGAAATTTAGTTTATAAATTTCTTAAGGAAGTATAAGATTCGTAAGGATTTTGAGCGATCCAAATGAATCCTATGAATGAGTAGGTCAAATAAGTAAGGAATGGTGTTCTATAACATCAAATTCCAAGAAAAAGTAGAATCGTTATCCAAAATATCGATTAAAATGAAGAACGAATGAAGAACGTGAAGAACACGCGAAGAACACGAAGAACGTTTTTGATGGACAAATTTAAAACCATTGTAGTGTAATTGTTGTTGATGGACAAGTTTAAAACCATCGCGTATAAGTTAGATGCTTATTGCTTGGTTAGGAATGTTAGAAACGTTCATGAAGAACGGATTAAAACTAAGCTATAACGAAGTTATGGCGAAAATTTCGTAAAAGAAGAACGAAAATTTGAAAGTTAGTAAATGAACCCAATCATGTAGGGTTTCATAAGAAAGTAAGAGAACGTAGAAAACGTGAGTCGTGGACTCAAGAACGAACTAATTCCGCGTTCGGATGACTGAATTACGGACGAACGAACAAAGAACCTTAAAAACATTAAAATGAACGAAGAATGAAGATTAAGACAATTGACTAGCATGTTAACGGATTCAGAACGAAGTTCTGTCCATGGGTAATTGAAGTACGTAAGATAAGGAAGAAAATTGCTTTGGAACGACCTCGTTCCGAGTTATAACGAAGAAGTTATGAGATCGTAAAGTACGCGTCTCAAACTTGATGCAAGATTTAGAAAAATTTTCTAGGTTTCATACTCGCGCTTGGCAGTCATGAAGTCGTGCCTGGAGGCCAATAAGCCACGTACAAGCAAGAAGATCGCCATAATCTTCTGGAGAGTAGCACCAGTGATGAGAGATAACAAAGGACTTGGCCGCGCAACACCAAATGAAGAAGAGAGGAGAGAGAAGTAGGGTCCACCAGTCATGAGAGAGAAGGAAGGGCACCACGCAAGCAACGCCGGCAGCAGAAGTAGAAGCAATGCCCGTAAATGAGATTTTTATTTCTCTAGTACTGGGGGATGTGCAAGAAAGAAGTATGAACATGTAGTTCAATTAATGTAACACTTAATCAAGTGTTTTAAACCTTTAATAAAGGTTGAACAAAAAGATTTAAATGAGATTAAAAGATAAAGAATGTGGATGCGAGTTACGGAACCGATGTCCGGGGACCGTAGTCGCGATAAACGAACGTGAGGGATTACTATGATTGTGAATTCCTTAGACGTTGGTTGATGAAGGTAATGAATAACATTTCGATGTTATGTCATGGTAATGAGAGATGAATGTAAAGCGTTTAGACGCCGAACGAACGCAACGTTGTTGCGATGAACGATCGGTCTAACTTAAAAGCATACAATGAATCCGTATGGCTTCGACATTAAGAAAGAATAATGAACATGGGGTTCATGGGATGGATAACGATGAATGCAATTGAAACCTTGAGTAAAGGTTGAGTGAGAGATTAAGAGACGAGCAACGTGAACGTTGAATACGTAAACGATCTTCGTAAATCGTATTCGCGTTTGACAAACGTTCTAAGTATACCTTAGTTGTATGAATTAGACGTTGATGAAAGTAGTAAGTAAGATACAAATGGTATCAAGAAAACTGTATCGAACGGTAATAAGATTAATGAAAGCCGAATAGGAGTCGGATAAGAACGAGTTCAGAGGTATGGCAATTACTTGCCAGAAAGCCATAAGGAATAAGAAATTAACTTAATGAACATTATAATTTAATAGTTCGTATAAGTTAAGAGAAAGTTAGGTTGTGGTATAATCGAAACCTTTGATGGTTGACATATGGGAGCTGGGCTAAACAATTCCTTCAGAGAGCGAAGGTATATACAAAACTGGCAACCGATCTAACTCACTGTGTGGGCAGTGTAGATGAGACGGGAACTTGTTTATTGGTTGTTTGTGGGAAACCACTCAGAGTACCATATGGACTACTAGCAAAGAAGCGATGTGTGCTGAGTCCTAGAGAAGTATAAGAAGAAGATAAGAATCCAAATCATCAAAGATGATGAATGTTTTGAGTAAGACATCTCCGTATGTCATGAAACCGTAAATTGGTAATGAAAGTTAGTCGCGTAAAATTATATTATAAGAACGCGAACCTTAAGAAGTAAAGTTAAGTAAACCAATGCGTAAGTCAAGTATATGACTAATGGCTGTATTTGTTATTTCCTTATGTGTTATAGGGATTGGAATGAGCAGTTCAGCGTAAGCTGTTGCTGTGCGTAAGGCAAGTTTCCTAACTTCATTTATATTTTTAAATGAATGCTAGTTTCTAAAACTTCTCAGATGTTGAACTTGAGAAGTTCTGTCTATGTGCGAATGTGTGATATTTGTGCAAGGTGGTAGAGAACGTATGAGGCCTTGTGCCACAATGTGAACACTTGGTGTTTACGTGAGATGAACTGTTCTATGTTTGAACTGCTCAATAAAAAAATGTTCTGCTTATACATGAACCGTTATTGTTAAGTCTGTGCTATTAATTCTAGCCGCATGTAATGTGCATAAAAAAGAGTAGAGAATGAAAGTATTTCAAAGTGCATGTAACTAATGTTTTAAGATGATAGAATCAAGACTATTCCTATTATTCAAGCTACTTCATAACCTTTGTTCGGTTATCGAAGTCCGAAAAGAATGTTTAAATTCTTGAAGTTGTTTGTTCAATCATTATGACTTGTTTGGGCAATTGAATGCTCACACTTGCTTTTTAATGAAAAACATTTTCAACGAACGATGTTAGAAGAACTTAAGGATCCCGTGAGATAGATCAAGTCGACGGTATCCGATCGAAGTGTCATTCGTAATGTGAATGAATGAGCGAAAAGATCAAGTGAAGACTTTTAATGTAGAAAGATGAGAATTAAACTATAGAATAGTTTAATGAACGATTATGTATCCTTGGTGGCGTATAAAAATCACTCGTGCAAGATGTAAAGAATAATGTAATTATCATTATTTGTAATGAGAAAGGTTATAAGGTTTTAGAACCTGGGAATTCAGAATGTATGTTATTATATTTCAGTATATAATGATGTATGCAGAATGAATGTTGTATTCGTGACGTACGGAATCCGGGTGTGAAGATAGACCGGATTTTGGGGCGTTACAAGTTGATATCAAAGCTGATAGGTTATAAACCTTAGGTATGAGTACCTAAGACTATAATCGTAAAGAGAAGGATAAGAAGATCACCACGTGATCATAGTCAAAATCATAGTAATGATGAGCCATTAAACATTGAATGATTTATAGCTAATGCTATGAATGAATGATACTACTGTAAGTAGTACGGAAGAAAGAACTCAAATTGAGTTGTAAGGATAGTATACTGAATTAAAGAAAATTCAGTATTAAGTAAAGAGAAAGTTAGAAGTTGTAAGATTTTAATTGAGGACTCATGTGATGGCCGAGTTGTATGAATCTTTGTATGGGCGAGGTTTGTGCTTGGTGTAACAACCACTCGCGGTTTATTACAAAGGATAATCATTGAAATTGGTCGCGCTTATCAAGATGTATATGACGAGAAGGTGAATCTTTTCTCATGTATATACTTGATAGGTAGAAAATGATAAGATAGGTGCGTTCTTGAAACTCATACTTATGAAAAGTTTGTGACTCATAGTTATATGCTATGTTTCCGAGCCCCTAAGCATATGGATAGTCCTTGATTTGTTCTTGGATTACATATTATGCGAAGATAAGTTCTTAAACACATATGGTTGTGGAAAGTTCCTAAACACATAAAGTGTGGTAAGTTGATGAACTATACTAAGGTATAGGAATGTTTAGACTGAAAGTAAGTATTTTCAGTAGACTTAGCATTGAAGGTGCTAGAGAAGATTAAGTATTGTCGCACGTAAGACAATGAAGGAAAATGGAGAATAGGATATTCCAAGTCATCTAGCCAAGATTTCGAAGTTTCTTGAAATCGTGCTGATGTGCGCATTTTGAAAATGAAAGCATTGGTTCATCTTTTGGAATCAATGGATTTTAAAAGAGCTATGTTTTGTATGGCTATGCCAATTTCTTCGGCTAGACAGAAATTGATTTAAAATATCAAAATGAATTTTATATCATCCGTGCATTTGATGCAAGGATGGTAAAAAGATGGAGTTGTTAATGCAATTGAACCTGGTGTTGGATTTGATCTTAGGATCAATAACCTACTATGGTATGATGTATAATGATGAAGTCATAAACTGACGAAGTCCTCAACGTATTGTGAACAGTGCGGTATCATGACGTCATGAAACGTTTTGATGTATTGCAAATGAATTTAAAGAATTAGTCGATGTTAAGCGAGTTGACTAGACGAATGTTTCAAGTTGATGTCCAATTTATTGGTATGGTCTAAGCTACTTGATTTGGCTAAGATGAATGGTATGTCATGATTAAAAGAAAATCGAGCTTTCTTTGAAGAGCTATGCCGAACCAAATTGTTTTGGTGCGGATTCTAATGATTTAGTCTGAGGAAAACATGGAAGAGGTAGTTTACCTTCTTTGTGATTGTAAACCTTCTTTGTGATTGTAAACTGGAAAGAAAGGTTACTGACGTCATGTTTATTTAACCTAGTAAGAGTTCATGGTCAATTTGACCCCTCAGCAAAAGTATGAAATGTTTTAAAGGAATCTTTATATTCTTCGTTATTCCTTTCACTTCATGATTCTTGATAAGTTATGAAGGGTAGGAAATGTTTGAAAGATAAGAACTTTTTTGAAGAGAAGTTGAGAAGAAGAGTACGTTAAAATTTTGAGGGCGAAATTCTGTGAAGGGGTGAATGTGATGACCCGGGTATGGGTATGGTTTGAAGAAATTCCGAGGACAAAATTTTTATAAGGGGGGAAGGATGTGACAACCCGAAAATTCGGATTGTCCAGAAATTAAGATTTAAAGAATTAGTTATTAATAAAATAAATTTTTATTAATACTATTCTGTGCTATGTGTTTATTAATCGTTCTATAACCTAGAATGATTATTAATCGGGAGGATTCGCTCTGAAAGCTAGATTGAACGAGTAAGAATTTTCAAGATTTAAAATAAAATTTTTTAAAGAACAAAATATTTCGGGGAAAAAAGATGAAATAGGCACTATTCACCCGCTTTACGCTTTAGATTTATTTTGAAATTCCGAGAGTTATTGATTACGTAAAATGTTGAGACGTGATGGAATATTCAATAATATTTCAGTTATGGCAAAAATGAAGTTTTCGCCTACGGACTCAAAACCTAAGGGTTAGGGAAAGTGAGTTCCGAGAATGTAATGAGTACGTATAATAACTAGGTTTATTATGCGTGAGAAATACGAGTATGATACGAGTTATTATACGAGTATAGAAAGAAGAATAGTACGACGTATAATATGAATATCGTACGAGTTAAATACGAAGAGATTATGGGAATACGAGAATAGAATGCGTAGAATACGATTAGTCTTAATGAACTTTGTGTTCATGGACTTTGTAGAATCCAATTGGACTTGGATTATGTCAAACCCAATGATTTGTGAAATCAAGCCCAAGTTAGGCCCAATAAGAATTAGGGTTAAGGCCCAAACCAAGAAAAGAAACCGTAGATCGAACCGATGGGTAAACGAATGGGTAAGAATCATTGGGGCAACCCATGGGCATGTGGGGCGGCCACTTGGCCACCAAGTAAGGGTGGTGGCCAAGTTAACTTGGTGGCTAAGATGTGGAGGAGGTGGGAATAGTAACTTTAGGGGCGAAATGACCATTTTGACCACAACTTTGAAAATCTATAAATAGAAAGCTAAGTTTTCATTTTCTAGGATTTTGAAAATCCTATAACTTGAGAGAGAGAGAGAGAGGGAGAGAGCTCGGATGAAGAGGAAGAGGAAGAGCGAGAGCATGAATGCTTGGATCAAAAGTGATCGTGAAATAGAAAAGCTAGCGAATCGCCGACTTTGTATAACGGAAGAGGAATAAAGAAGAATGGTAATCCGAACCTTAGTTTCTTCTAATATTTTCTTTAAGTTTTCTATGTCAAAAACATAGCTTAATGAGAATAAGAAGTAAAAGAGATTAGTAATGATTTCATATGGTTGAAATCATGAGAATAGAAGAAATAAGAAATAAGAAATTTAGTTTATAAATTTTTTAAGTAAGTATAAGATTCGTAAGGATTTTGAGCGATCCAAATGAATCCTATGAATGAGTAGGTCAAATAAGTAAGGAATGGTGTTCTATAACATCAAATTCCAAGAAAAAGTAGAATCGTAATCCAAAATATCGATTAAAATGAAGAACGAACGAAGAACGCGAAGAACACGAAGAACGTTGTTGATGGACAAATTTAAAACCATCGTAGTGTAATTGTTGTTGATGGACAAGTTTAAACCATCATGTATAAGTTAGATGCTTATTGCTTGGTTAGGAATGTTAGAAACGTTCATGAAGAACGGATTAAAACTAAGCTATAACGAAGTTATGGCAAAAATTTTGTAAAAGAAGAACGAAAATTTGAATGTTAGTAAATGAACCCAATCGTGTAGGGTTTCATAAGAAAGTAAGAGAATGTAGAAAACGTGAGTCGTGGACTCAAAAACGAATGAATTCTGAGTTTGGATGACCGAATTACGGATGAACGAACAAAGAACGTTAAAAACGTTAAAATGAACGAAGAATGAAGATTAAGCCAATTGAATGGCATGTTAATGGATTCAGAACGAAGTTCTATCCATGGGTAATCGAAGTACGTAAGATAAGGAAGAAAATGGCTTTGGAACGACCTCGTTCCGAGTTATAACGAAGAAGTTATGAAATCGTAATGTACGCGTCTCAAACTTGATGCAAGACTTAGAAAAATTTTCTAGGTTTCATACTCGGCCAACATGAACGATGTCGTGCCTCGAGGCCGGCCCGTAGCCAGCTACATGAATCGGTCATAATCTTCTTCGAGTGGTAATATGCAATATGAGAGATAACAAAGGACTTGGCGCAGCCGCAAGTACCGGCCGGGAAGAGAGAGAGAGAAGTAGGTCAAGTAGGTCAAATGACAGAGAGGAAAGGAAGGGCACGACACCATTGCAGTCACGTCAAGCAGCAAATGCCTAGAAATGAGATTTTTATTTCTCTAGTACTGGGGGATGTGCAAGAAAGAAGTATGAACATGTAGTTCAATTAATGTAACACTTAATCAAGTGTTTTAAACCTTTAATAAAGGTTGAACGAAAAGATTTAAATGAGATTAAAAGATAAAGAATGTGGATGCGAGTTACAGAACCGATGTCCGAGGATCGTAGTCGCGACAAACGAACATGAAGGATTACTATGATTGTGAATTCCTTAGACATTGGTTGATGAAGGTAATGAATAACATTCCGATGTTATGTCATGGAAATGAGAGATGAATGTAAAGCGTTTAGACGCTGTGAATGCAACGTTGTTGCGATGAACGATCGGTCTTAGCATACAATGAATGGTATGGCTTCGACATTAAGAAAGAATAATGAACATGGGGTTCATGGGATGGATAACGATGAATGCAATTGAAACCTTGAGTAAAGGTTGAGTGAGAGATTAAGAGACGAGCAACGTGAACGTTGAATACGGAAACGATCTTCGTAAATCGTATTCGCGTTTGACGAACGTTCTAAGTATACCTTAGTTGTATGACTTAGACGTTGATGAAAGTAGTAAGTAAGATACAAATGGTATCAAGAAAATTGTATCGAACGGTAATAAGATTAATGAAAGTCGAATAGGAGTCGGATAAGAACGAGTTTTGAGGTATGGCAATTACTTGCCAGAAAGCCATAAGGAATAAGAAATTGACTTAACGAACATTATAATTTAATAGTTCGCATAAGTTAAGAGAAAGTTAGGTTGTGGTACAATCGAAACCTTTGATGGTTGACATATGGGAGCTGGGCTAAACAATTCCTTCAGAGACCGAAGGTATATACAAAACTGGCAACCGATCTAACTCACTGTGTGGGCAGTGTAGATGAGACAGGAACTTGTTTGTTAGTTGTTTGTGGAAACCACTCAGAGTACCATATGGACAACTAGCAAAGATGCAATATGTGTTGAGTCCTAGAGAAGTATAAGAAGAAGATAAGAATCTAAATCATCAAAGATGATGAATGTTTTGAGTAAGACATCTCCGTATGTCATGAAACTGTAAACCGGTAATGAAAGTTAGTCGCGTAAAATTATATTGTAAGAACGCGAACCTTAAGAAGTAAAGTTAAGTAAACCAATGCGTAAGTCAAGTATATGACTAATGGGTGTATTTGTTATTTCCTTATGTGTTATAGGGATTGGAATGAGCAGCTTCAAATAAAAGTCATAGTACGCATGTATAAGGCAAGTTTCCTAACTTCATTCATATTTTTAAATGAATGCTAGTTTCTAAAACTTCTCAGATGTTGAACTTGAGAAGTTCTGTCTGTGTGCGAATGTATGATATTTGTACAAGGTGGTAGAACGTATGAGGCCTTTTGCCACAATGTGAACACTTCGGTGTTTCTGTGAGATGAACTGTTCTATGTTTGAACTGTTCAATAAAAGAATGTTCTGTTTATACATGAACCGTTATTGTTAAGTCTGTGCTATTGATTCTAGCCAGATAGAATGTGCATGAAAGAGAGTAGAGAATGAAAGTATTTCAAAGTGCATGTAACTAATGTTTTAAGATGATAGGAATCAAGACTATTCCTATTATTCAAGCTGCTTTGTAACCTTTGTTCGACTATCGAAGTCTGAAAAGAATGTTTTAATTCTTGAAGTTGTTTGTTCAACTGTTATGACTTGCTGGGCAATTGAATGCTCGCACTTGTTTTAAATGAAAAACATTTTCAACGAACGATGTTAGAAGAACTTAAGGATCCCGTATAGATCAAGCTGACGGTATCCAGATGAAGTATCATTCAGAATGTGAATGAGCGAGAAGATCAAGTGAAGACTTGTAATGTAGAAAGATGAGAATTAAACTATAGAATAGTTTAATGAACGATTATGTATCCTTGGTGGCGGATAAAAGTCACTCGTGCAAGATGTAAAGAATAATGTAATTATCATTATTTGTAATGAGAAAGGTTATAAGGTTTTAGAACCTGGGAATTCAGAATGTATGTTATTATATTTCAGTATATAATGATGTATGCAGAATGAATGTTGTACTCGTGACGTACGGAATCCGGGTGTGAAGATAGACCGAATTTCGGGGCGTTACAGCGGAGCAGAGACTTTTTGCGATGGAGATGCAATCTACCATCGTAGAGAGAGTCTAAGAGGTGCAACTCAAAACTGATGAGTGTGACCAGATGAAGGAGCGGTTAACCACCGAAAAAGATATTAGGTTTAGTCTTGATAATGAGGGATTATTAAGATTTGAAGGAAGAATTTGGGTTCCGAATGAGGCAGAATTAAAGGAGCAAGTATTACAAGAGGCTCACAGTTCGAGGTACTCGATTCATCCTGGTAGCACTAAGATGTATCAAGACCTTTGATAGAGTTTTTGGTGGCCGAATATGAAGAGAGAAATAGCCAAGTATGTGAGTAAGTGCTTGACTTGTCAAAGAGTTAAAGTCGAACATCAACGACCAAGTGGCTTGTTACAGTCATTGGAGATTCCAGAGTGGAAGTGGGAGCATATCACGATGGACTTTGTGGTGGGACTTCTGACTACTCAGAAAGGGTATGATGCGATTTGGGTAATAGTGGACCGGTTGACAAAGTCGGCTCACTTTTTGCCAATTTGGGTCAAGTATAACTTAGATCAATTAGCGAAAATTTATGTTAAAGAAATTATTTCCAGACATGGAGCACCAGTTTTGATTGTGTCAGATCGTGACCCACGATTCACATCGAACTTTTGGAGAAGTCTTCAAGAGCACTTGGGGACGTAGTTGAAGTTGAGTACGACATATCATCCACAAACCAATGAACAGAGCGAGGGGATAATTCAGACGTTAGAAGATATGTTGAGATCTTGCGTCATGAATTTCAAGGGTATTTGGGATGATCATCTACCATTAGTAGAATTTGCATATAACAACAGTTATCATGCAAGCATAGGTATGCCGCCGTACAAAGCGTTGTATGGAAGAAAATGCAGAACACCATTGTATTGGGATGAAGTGGGAGAACGCCGAATGCTAGGACCAGAATTGGTGTAAAGAAACAAATGGAAGTGGTGAAGTTGATACGTGTCGCTGCTAGAATGGCGACTCAAGATGGACATAAGAAATACACAAACTTACATCGAGAGAATAGAGAGTTTGAGGTAGGCTCGTACGTATTTCTAAAGGTATCTCCTTGGAAAGGAAAGATACGCTTTGGAAAGAAGGGAAAACTAAGCCCAAGGTTTATAGGACCTTTTGAGGTATTAGATCGGGTAGGTGAGGTAGCTTATAAGGTAGCGTTACCTCCAGACCTAGAGCGAATACATAATGTATTTCACGTTTCAGTGCGACGACCTTACAAACCAGATTACAAGCACGTGATAGAAATTGAGCCTATTCAAATCGAGAAGGATTTAACATATGAAGAGATGTCGATTCAAATCATCGATAGAAAAGAGCAAGTTCTGCGAAACAAGGTAATATCTTCGGTAAATGTATTATGGAAGAACCACGATGTCGAGGAAGCAACGTGGGAATTGGAAGAGAAGATAAAGAAGGATTACCCTCTTTTGTTTGAGTAATGTAGGGCGAGATTCTGGGGACAGAATCTTTATAAGGAGGGAAGAATGTAACGACCGAGAAATTCAGATCCTTTGTAAAATATTTGAAAGAATTAAATAATGAATAAAATAATCTTATTTGTCATCATATGTGTTAATAAGATGTATGTCATTCTATAACCTAGAAATGTTGGAACATCATAGTATTTACACCATGTGAATGAATTAAAGTGTTTAAATTTCCAAGACGAAAATAACAGTTTTTCGAGAAAGTTTACGAAAAAACTATTCACCATTTAACGCTCGGGAATTATTTTTGAACTTCTGAGAAATACGTAATGTTATAATATCAAGATGAGATGGATTATGTAATAATAATCTAAGTATGGAAAACGTAATATTTCGCATGCGTACTTATTTTGGGAATGTTAGGTTTATTAAGCGTTAAGGAAAGAAAGTTGTAATCGTATGATGCGTATGCATTATACGAGGTAAGGAACGTGAGTATAATACGACCTATTATACTATTGTGTATGGAGAATAAAATAACGTATATTACGAATTAGTATACGAGCTAGCCTACGAGAATTATATGTGGAGTATATTTGTTAAGTTGTTTGATTAAAGGTAATGGACTTGTAAGATTATTAGCTTAATAATAGAAGTCCAATAGAAAGTAATACTCAAGCCCAAGTGTTTGATAAGTCATGAGTCCAAATTATTGTAGCATAAGCCCAATAAGGAATTAGCTAGATTAATTAAGTAAGCCCAATGAATTGGCTATGATCCATGGGGCAATCCAAGTGAGATGTGGGTAGACTTGATGGGCAAACATTTTGTGTGATGACCAAGTGTTGTGATGGCCAAGTAATAGAAGTGGCTAACAAGTAGTCTTGGTTGATAAGCAATGAATAGTAAGGAGGTGTAATAAGGAGGTGGAATGTCCAAATGACTAAGTTACCCTAACTTTGGGTTGTCTATAAATAGAAAGCTCTCAATTCATTTGATTGCTTGATCAAATTCCTTTCAACTTTCTCTTACAAAGTAACTTAAGTGTTAGAGAGAATAAGCCACATAAGCACTTATAAGCCATTTCAACTTTTGCTAGATTTTCCAAAGTGAAGTGAAGTAATAGTCTTCAAAGGGTAAGACTCATATCTATTATCTTTATCTCTTC
Organism: Panax quinquefolius; assembly: GCA_020205615.1. Classification (NCBI taxonomy): domain Eukaryota; kingdom Viridiplantae; phylum Streptophyta; class Magnoliopsida; order Apiales; family Araliaceae; genus Panax; species Panax quinquefolius. Next base: position 43,999,439 of record CM035166.1, read on the forward strand.
TATGATAGGATTGATAGAGAAGTGGGATGGTTTGATGATAGCATGTAATAAGTCATTGATGAATGAACTTAAGCCGAATAAGTTGAATAAGCAACTTGAACCTAAATAAGTTGATGAACTTGTGAAGAGCTTGTCACATGTTTGTCATATGATGTTAATATATTCAAAATAGTTTGAGAACATTGATTGATGGACTTAAGTTCATAGTAAGTCATAAGCATGAGAATTTATAGTTAATAAGTTGAATAAGTCATTGACTTATGAGAATAAGTCAAAACCTACTTTGATAATAAGTTGGTATAGTAAGTAACTTGAAATATCTATATGTTGATTAAAATCCACCCAGAATGATTAGTAATGAGGTTTCGCCAGAAATCACACGATTGGACGATAATCGTCGAATTCGTGAAATCCTCGGAATGGAAGTCGTATTTTGTGTTTGAAGTCGGAAACGTTGGTTTTCGATGGAGACAAGTCATATTTAGCATTATAGAGTTGTGGACTCGAAAATGGCCGGATTCCGACTTAAAACGAAGAAACGAGTGTTGAACGTTCGTGAACGTTTATCGTTTTCGTTAAAATGGACTAATAGGTGAAATTTTAGTAAACGAAGTAAAATAGTTAAAATTCTTGCGTGAACGCATAAAATACGTAATTTGTGACCCGTAGGCTCTTGAACGAGCCAATTCGGACTTATAACGAAGAAGTTACGAGTCCGGGAATCTCTGCTTTTGCAAAATTTGTCCAAAGTTTCTGTGGCATAGAGTCCACGCTGTGGCACGACTCCAAGCCATTTAGCCGGCGCCGCAGCGCCAAAGGGAGCTTCAGACCCTGCAAACTCGCGCCACAACGCGACCATTAACAAAGAGACTCGCGCCGCAGCGCCGAGTCCGGTTTCTGGGCAATATTGGGTGACGCCGCAGTGCGGAACCAAGTATAATAGCCGGCGCCGCAGCGCCAGCCGCAAGACCTAGACAATAAAGAATGTTTACATGTTGAGCATAAATGGTAATGAATGAACACTTAATTAATAATCTTAATGAAACATTGTTAAGATATAATTAAGCCTTAAGTACGAACAGTTAAGGTTAAGATTAAGACAGTTACTTATGAACGTAAGAATGATGTAATGGAAAGACGGAACCTATAATAACAAATCTAATATGTAATTAGATTGAGAAGAAGGGTAAGATTCTTTAGGAATCATGTATATTATTCATAACCTAATGTACTATGTGATGTTATTATCTAATGTAGAGACCTTAAAGACCTACAGTGCACGGGTTATACTTATAAGCAGACGCTAAAGGAAAGTACTCTAACCCTTGTTCCAGTTCGATCTGGACAAGTCCTTGTGATTCATTTATTCTTCGCATGAGTTATTGTATGAGGAAGTCAAAGCCAACTCTTTCGGCTAGACGTATGCTATGTTATTCTATCAAGTGTTGATAAGGATTTGCCAAACTAATATTGTTGTGGTTTTCAAAAGTAGACTGAGTATGCTAAAATATTTTATCATCAAACGACAGGCACGTGAGGTTGCCACAACTTAAACGTATACACGTTTAATGAATGTAGTGTTGATCAACATAGAGTACTATAAGTGATCACCTAGGCGTGCTTTCGTAAGCTATCTTAGGACATACTGACTTAGTCTTGGGGACGTCCTTTTTAAAGTACTTATGATATGCTTATGGTTTTGAACCGGAATTGATGTTTTACTGAATATTGTTGTTGTAAAACGTTTTGAATGAAAAGAAGTGCTATTTTGAATTATCGATAGTACTTCATAGCTATTGTTCAGTTATTGAAGATATACTATTCCTATGTTTCAAGCATGCTATTTTACTAGAATTGTCGTACTTGCTGAGCTAGTTAGGCTCATTCTTGCTTGAACCATATGAATGCAGCTAAGACCGAACGGACCGATGGATCCGACAAAGATAATATTTGTACACTAAGTTCCAAATTAGAAAGTCCTGGTAACAAAAATTATATAAGTTCTGATGAGGAATCATTTAAAACAGGAAGAAATACTTAATTCTTCAGTTCTTCTAATATATTTCATTAATACACAATCCTCTTAATAATGAAATCCAAAAAGAATTATATTTCTGATTACCAAACACTTAAATAACAAAATATCTTGTTATATAAATATATAAAACTAGCTTGCATACAATGTTCCAACTTGCAAGAACGTTCCTAATTTACATCACAAATAATCCACATATGATTTTATTTCAAACTGAGGAGTTTAAACCATGTTAAAGTAAGTTACATTACCAGTAGTACCATAGGATACGCCCTACAAACTCAGGTAACAACTGGAGCAGATTGCTAGGTTCTGTCCCATACTGAACAATAACCTTGCATGTTTATGTAATTCAAAAAATGGAATCAGTTGTTAAGCAAGGAGAAAATTATACATGAAATCATAACCCAAATTAAACTGTAAGGATACATAGAGTAAAAGTTACTAAGATAATCGAAAAACCCTCTTCTTCTTTTGGGTAATAAAGTGACCATTCTGAAGAAAAACAATTAAACCTAAATTAGATAATAAACACATAAAAGAAATCCAAATTGACAAGAAATCGTGGAAGAAACACAATCAAACCCAAATTATACAGTACGCATAAAGTAGACATCACTCAAATAATCGAAAAACCTTTTTATTCTTTTGGGTAATTAAGTGAAGAACTGAAGATTCTGAAGAGGCGGAGGCCAGAGCAGAGATTGAGGCGGAGAGAGGCTGGAGGCGGAGGCCGAAGATGATGTAACGTGAAGCAAGAAGAGGCTGAGGAATTGATTTGAGAATTAAGATCTTAGATCTGGCCCATCTGGGAGCGACGGCTACTCTCGTCTCTCGGCTAGGGCAAAAAATAAAAAATGATGTAACTGAAATACTGATAGTGAAATACTCGACTACTCGTAGATATTAGATAATACTAATAGTATAAAATTATTATTTTTTAAATATTAAAATTCGGATATTCGGGTATCCGAATTATCTGTTTTTTAAAACCAAAACCGAAACTGAATAATGAGTAATAAATCGGATATAACCGAAATAAGAAAAAAAACTGAAAAACCGAAATAATTCGGTTAAAAAAATTTGGTTCGGTTCGGTAGTTCGGTTTTATCCGTTTTTTGCTCACTCCTACCTCGCGCCTAAAAAAAATATTCGGATGTGCATGGTCAGGATGTGACTACACTTAAAAACAAGAGATTTACACAAAAACAAAAGATGTAAGCACGTGAATTATGTTTTTATATTAGTGACTGATTAAGATGAATAATTTCAAATCTTTAAATTTGTTGAATATTTGGCTTATCTTTCTTCTTTGGTCAAAGTCTCCGCCCATTCTTTTTTCCACAGTCCAGCCCATTTATTTTCGCCTTCTCTTTTCTTTGCCTACAATCAGATTTTTGGGCTATATATAGGCAGCAAATGAGAAGTGAATGACACACCAAAATTGATAGAGCATCTCTTAGAGAAAAAAGAGAGCAATGCTCTAGTTTGAGTGTCAAAGAGTGTGGAGAGTTAGAGAGAACGCTTAGTTGAGAAAATAGTGAGTTAGAGAGGTTTATTTCTTAGTTGAGAGTTTGTAATCTCTATATTATTTTCATAGTGAATTTATGAGATCTCTCCCCGTGGTTTTTCCCAGTTGGGTTTCCACGTAAATTTCTGGTGTTATTATTTTATATCTCATACAGTAGTGTGTTTGTATTTATCTTAGTGTATTTGTGTGAGCCTGATTTCTCAACAATTGGTATCAAAACTTTTGGTTCACGCTGTTGGTGTCTAGGAAAGTGGTTCAAAAGGCAGCGCCTTTAAGAAAGGTGGTTATTTAATTAGTCACCATTGAAAAAGCACGGAGAGACTCCCACCCGACTTACACTTACTTGGCTAACTAGTACGATCCGTTTAAAGAGAAATTAGGCAGGTCACAAATACAAAGATTGCAAGCACAAGTGCGAGGTATGAAGTTGAACCATTTGACGATAAGTCAAATTTTAGTATTTGGCAGTGTACAGTCAAAGATGTATTGGCTAAACAAGGATTGACAAAAGCACTAGAAGGGAAGAAACCAGCGACTATGACAGATGAAAAATGGACGGAACTTAAAGCAAAGGTCGTGATAACAATCAGATTGAGTTTGGCGCCACAGATCAAATATCAGGTTTTGACAGAAACCTCTTCGAAGGACTTGTGGGAGAAACTTGAGAAAGTTTACAAGTCAAAGTCTATGTCAAACCGGTTATATTTGAAGAAACAATTGTACTGGATTCAGATGGAAGAAGGGTCAAATTTGGCCAATCATATTAATGAGTTTAATAGATTGGTGACCCAACTAGCCAGTATTAATATGAAGTTGGACATAGAAGATAAATCCTTATTACTTCTTGTCTCTCTACCAGATTCATACTCAACTCTCCAGACGACACTCCTTGTAGGGAAGGAAAAGCTTGCAGTTGACGATGTGATGTCAGTAGTCCTGGACCAGGATAAGTTCAGGAACACTACTTCCAGAGATAAAGGAGACAGTCTTCTTAATTTTTTAGATGGGCGTGGCAGGGGTCCTAATCGAAAGAAGTATTCCGGCAAGGAACGAGAAAGGTATCAGTCGAGACCAGGCAAGAAGGATAATCTCAGGTTGAGTGTTATCATTGCCACGAGAAGGGCCACTACAAAAATCAGTGTCCATTGTTGAAGAAGGATAACAAGAAGAAAGGTAAGCAAATTAAAAATTCTTCTAATGTTGCTGAGTAAGCAGATGTGTGCAGCGAGCTGTACACAGTAACATAAAATGAAGCTTCACAAGGTGATCTCTTATCTGTTAGAGACAGTGGCAGCCTTACATATTGGTATATGGATTCCGGTTGTTCTTTTCATATGTCCCCTCACAGGGATTGGTTTGATACTTTTACATCCTGCAATGGTGGTACAATTTTATTGGGTAACAATGCAGTCTGCAAAGTAACTGGGATAGGCACCATCAAAATTAAAATGTTTGATGGGATTGTCAGAACATTGGGTGATGTAAGGTATATTCCAGATTTGAAGAAGAGCTTGCTATCGGTTGAAGTACTCGACTCTACAGGTTGCAGTATCTCAGTCAGAGATGGTGTCATGAAAATTACCAAGGATTCGATGGTAATTATGAAGGGCCAGAAGAAGGGCACCCTCTACAAGCTGATAGTGGACACAGTTGCTAGTGGAGCAACAATTTTTGTGCAGCATAATTCCAACAGTGATAACACAGAATTATGGCATATGCGACTTGGTCATTTGAGTGAAGGTGGAATGAAAAAACTTCACAAAAGGCAGTTGCTGAAAGGTGTCAAAACGTGCAGTTTGGAATTTTACATGTTTTGCGTGTACAACAAATAACAGAGGGTCAGCTTCAAGGCAGGAACACATACCAGTAAGAATGTACTTGAATATGTACATTCGGATGTGTGGGGCCTAATCAAGAATACGTCAATGGGTGGAGCCCATTATTTTGTTAGCTTTATAGATTACTACTCTAGAAAGGTGTGGGTGTATTTTATGAAGCAGAAATATGAGGTTTTCATAATCTTTAAGCAGTGGAAAGCTAAAGTAGAAAAATAGACCGAAAAGAAGCTGAAGTATTTAGATCAGATAATGGCACAGAATATAAGGACAGATCATTTATACAGTTCTGCCAAGATGAAGGCATCACCAGGCACTTCTCGGTCAAAAGAACTCAAGAGCAAAATGGGGTTGCCGAGAGGATGAACAGAACTCTATTGGAACATGCCAGATGTATGAGGTTGAATGCAGGATTGCCCAAGAGTTTCTGGGCTGAGGCAATCAACACATCATGTTATTTGATTAATCGATCTCCTTCAGCTGGAATTGATTACAAAATCCCCGAAGAGGTATGGAGCGGGAAACCAGTTGATTTTTCTGTGATGAAAATCTTTGGTTGTCCAGCTTATGTTCATCTGTCAGTCGAGGAGCGACAGTCCAAGCTTGATCCAAGGTCAAAAGAGTGTATTTTCCTTGGATATGAAGATGGAGTCAAGGGATACAGGTTATGGGATACAGGTTAGGGGATCCAGTATCCAAGAAGAAGGTTGTCAGCAAAGATGTGGTGTTCAATGAGAAACACATGCTGAACAAGTCCGAGAATAAAGAATCTGCAGCAGGTGAGTTGCAGAAACACCCAGTTGAGGTAGAGCTTCCTGAAGAGATTGAAGATGATCATCCTTCAGATCCCCAAAAGAGGTCATATAATCTTGTTAGAGATCGGGAAAGGCGAGTCAACAAACCAGTGCAGAGATATGGGTTTTAAGACATGGTTGCCTTTATCTTAATTGTTGTTAGTGGAGATCTAACTAGCTATCAGGATGTTATTCAGTCCGAGGATAATGATAAATGGGTGATAGTGATGGCAGAAGAGATGTAGTCTTTACAAAAGAACCAGACCTGGGAGATAGTTCAGCTTCCAAAAGGATCAAAGGCTATAGGATACAAGTGGGTGTTCAGGAAAAAGGAAGCTCAGTCTGATAAAGAAGGTGAAAGATTCAAGGCCAGATTAGTGGTTAAAGGATTTTTTCAGAGAGAGGGAATCAATTACAATGAGATCTTCTCACCAGTTGTGAAACACACATCGATTCAGTTGATCTTATCTATTGTAGCATCACATGATATGGAGTTAGAACAGCTTGATGTTAAAACAACTTTTCTCCATGGTGATTTAGAAGAAAAGATCTACATGAAGCAGCCTGAGGGGTTTATTGAACCATGGAAAGAGGGCTTAGTTTTCAGTTTGAAGAAGTCTCTCTATGGTTTGAAGCAGTCCCCAAGACAGTGGTACATGAAGTTTGACAACTTCATGGTGGCTCATGGTTACTCTCGTTTGGAGTATGATCCATGTGTGTATTTCAGATCCCTTGATGATGGTTCTCTAGTACTGTTGACATTATATGTCGATGACATGTTGATAGGAGCAAAGAGGAAGTCAGATATTCTTTAGCTAAATAATTTGTTGAGCAGTGAATTTGACATGAAGGATCTTGGGTCAGCCAAGAAGATTCTAGGTATGGAAATTCACAGGGATCGTCAGGCAGGAAATTTGTGGCTAACTCAGAAAGGATATGTGCAGAAGGTTTTGGAGAGGTTTAACATGAACAATGCTAAACCAGTTAGCACTCTGTTGGCAACACATTTCAGGTTGTCTTCGCAGTTGAGCCCACAGACAGAGGACGAGGTGGAGTATATGTCCAAAGTACCGTATGCAAATGTGGTGGGTTGTCTAATGTACGCCATGGTATGTACAAGGCCAGATATTTCACATACAGTCAGTGTGGTTAGCAGGTATATGGAAAATCCAGGAAAAGAGCATTGAAATGCTGTGAAATGGATTTTTCGTTATCTAACATATACAATCAATTACGGTCTTAGTTTGATCATGATACCGTAATAAGTGAGGTTATAGGGTTTGTTGATTCGGATAATGCTGGAGACCTAGATGCAATGAGATCTACGATAGGGTTTGTATAAACCTTTTATGGAGGATGTATATGTTGGAGGTCAGTGTTGCAGTCTACGGTAGCGTTATCAACAACAGAGGCTGAGTATATGGCGATGACAGAGGCAAGAAAGGAGGTTTTGTGGCTTAAGGGACTAGTTGAAGAACTATGTTTCAAGCAGGGCAGTATCTAGATTCAGTGTGATAGTTAAAGTGCTATTCATTTAGCAAAGAACTAGGTGTTTCATGTCAGGACCAAACATATCGATGTTCAGTATCACAAGATTCATGAGTGGCTGAATAATGGTGACATTACAGTTCGCAAAGTTCACACAAAGGAGAATGTTGCAGATATGCTCACAAAGTCGGTTACAACAGAAACGTTAAAGTATTGCTTGGACTTAATTCACTTCGTCGAATACTGAAATCGTAGTGGAGTATCCAGGGAGAGGGATACATTCATAAACACAAAGAAGTTCACAGTAGTTGAAAAATAAGAGCCAAGGTGGAGATTGTTGAATATTTGGCTCCACTTTCTTCTTTGGTCAAAGTCTCCGCCCATTCTTTTTTCCACAGTCCAGCCTATTGATTTCCGCCTTCTCTTTTCTTTGCCTAAAATCAGATTTTTGGGCTATAAATAGGAAGCAAATGAGAAGGTAATGACACACCAAAATTGATAGAGCATCTCTTAGAGAGAAAAGAGAGCAAAGCTCTAGTTTGAGTGTCAAAGAGTGTGGAGAGTTAGAAGAAAGCTCAGTTGAGCAAATAATGAGTTAGAGAGGTGTATTTCTCAGTTGAGAGTTTGTAATCTCTATTTTATTTTTGTAGTGAATTTTTGAGATCTCTCCCCGTGGTTTTTTCCAGTTGGGTTTCCACATAAATTTCTGGTGTTATTATTTTATATCTCATACAGTAGTGTGTTTGTATTTATCTTAGTGTATTTGTGTGAGCCTGATTTCTCAACAAAATTTATAGATTAGGGGATGTCACTACCCCCAAATTCTCGTCCTTTAACCAAAACTTACCATAAGGTTAGAAATAGCCATCACACAGCACCATAAAGAACTATATTTATTTATTCTGTTCGATTGGGCTTCAAGAAGCATTGTTGAAGCACTGTTCTGAGATTCCCATCGCACTGTTATTTTAGTTGAAGTATATGAAAGGAATAAGTGATTATTGCTGAAATTAGCTTAATTTTAATTCTCTCATCATCTTAAATGTATACAAACCTTAAGTTTTTTTATGCTACCAAAAGATCCATGACATTCAACCAGAAATATTAAATAGCATTCCCCCTCTCTAGACCATGGTCACAGCTAGAAATCAAAATTAGTAAAACTGTCATTTTGTTAAAAGTAAAAATAGAACTTATTCATTGCCAAGTAATTATTGATCTCCTATAATTTAATCATGAAAGAAAAGCAAGTTTTATTCAACCAAAAGTTGGTCCATAAATCTACTACAGAAATACCTTATCCACAAAACGAGAAATTAGATGTGCTGAATGTTTTTTTTAATTTATCATCATTTATCATGTTTGAGAAATCTATACCATTATGCAGAGCCTGAGAAACTTTCGAAAAAAAACTTTAACACCCCCTTCCCGAAAAAGAAAGGGAGGTCACGTGCAAAGCAAAACAAACTTCAAAATAAGTAACAGAGCACTAATAACATCAAATATTTAATAATGATTTCCATCAATAAAGTACCAAATACAATTCTCTAAACAGAGTCAAAATAATCAAACCTAAAATCGAATCAACCTAGATTGTAAGACCCCAACTTTTATGAATAAAGAATAATTTTCTCGAATTATATTTTTGAATATTATGGTGTTGATTTGATATAATGTTATAGTTGTGGGTAATATTTACAAATTTTGCAAAGTAAGCAAGTGGTTATATAATATTCGATTGGTCGGGGAATATTCTTTTTGTCAAGGAATATTCGATGCGATTTACTACACAATCATTGGTGGACCCCACAACGAAAGTATTGTCGTAGTTAGAAAAGCGACAAAATTATCTTTCTATAAAAATAACAAATGAGGTGTTACTGTTAAAACTGTTGAACTATCCGTAGTAGTATAAGTACAAGAATACTGGCATGGTTGCATAGTAGCACACTAGATTGATTATTGATGCTTACGTGAGAAGTCACTTAGCTATACTCAATTATTGCTACAATAATTCTTTGCATCATATCTCTTATATTATTGATTCAATTATTGTCACAAAGATCATCTCGTATAATATGTTATATTATTAATTGAGATGACAAGTTATAAATGATTAATAATTGTTGAAAGATTAAATATGTGTTGATTAAAAATAAAATGATTTGTGGTAATATTTATTCAATCCTTGATGTATATAAAGAGTCTATTATGAGACGTTTGTGGTAAATTTGGTTATTCTATGGGGGCCCATATGTCATCATCTAAGAGTCTCTTTCGCCAATAGTAATTACCTTTACCAGACGTCAAACCACTTGCCGTTTTATATTATAGGTGTCGAACCAATTGTCGTTTCACATTACAGGCGTCGAACCAATTGTCGTTTCACATTACAGGCATCAAACCACTTGGTGTTTCACATTACAGGCGTCAAACCACTTTTCTTTACACATCACCAGTCGTCAAGTCGCTTGCCTTTTCACATTGCAAGTGCTAAGCTAGAAATCTTCTATAAATAGAGGCCTAGTTCTTCATTATTTTTCACGAATTCATTCAAGCTATAGAGAGAGAAAGTATAGAGAGAATAAGAGAGAAAGAAGAAGAGTATTCTGTTACTACACTACTGCAGTATTCAATCTCCTACTAATGTAAGGGGTGTTATTTCTTTTGTATTCATGAAGATAACTTCTGTTATTCCATTACTTATTATTACATTGAAAATAACTCAGATACGCGGGCTACCCTATACTTGGTTAAATTCTTCTATTATTCCAATCTTTATTATTACATTGGAATATCCTCATTCATGCATTTTACGCCGACTGGTTCCGATCTTTATTATTACGTTGGAATATCCACATGCATGCGTTTTACGTCGGACTGGTTCCGATCTTTATTATTCTATTGGAATATCACATGCGTGTGTTTTACACAACTGGTTCCATTCTTTATTATTACATTGGAATATCACATGCATGCGTTTTACGTCCTGACTGGTTCCTTTATTTATTATTACGCTGGAATAACTCCTTGTGCGGTCTATCGCATGCATGGTGATTTCTTTTGTTATTCCAATTTTTATTATACTCAGTTGGTTAAAACTTTGACTTCTATACTCCATGAAATTAGTGGAATATCCTTGATATTTGCACTTCATCCAGTATCTTTTCATGGAAATATTCTTCTGAGCATTCTTGAATTTCACTCTACAAAGCAGTATCATGTTGACTGTTTGGACATTATTAGTTCCTGGATAAATTAATTCTTGAACTTGTTTTATTGAATTCTTATATCATTGTCATCATCCTCATGTTTATATTATGTTGAAAGTCATCTGTGGCCTGTAGTGCATAGATGGACTTGGTATGATTATGACCAGAGACTATTCGGTGTAATCATGATCGTAATGTTACAAATGATGTGGTAAAAATCCTCAGTGGTCGTAGTGCATTGATGGACAGTTGTTGGCATGATCATGACCATTAATGAATACACAAATATTCTTGGCCCGTAGTGCATGGATAATTGTGGTCGTGATACTAAAGAATATCCTTGGCCAGAAAAGGGGGGTGATTTCGATGATGTGGATTATTTATTGTCAATCCCATGATAAAAGTGATGAAAAATCCTTTTAAATTATAAAAGATAGTAGATTTTATTCTCTACTTGACTCTTTTAATGGATTGCTTGTTCATCTACGAGCTTAAACTTGATGTTTGTTTTATTGTATCGGTTTAACATTTGTTTAAGGCTAATGATAATTTATTCGCATTATCTTAGTCATAATATTTCTTCTTCGGGCTAGTTGAGCTCACCCTTTCTTTCCTTTGTTATCTTGTGAAATGAGAATATAGTTGAGACGAGCCTGGGAACTAGAGTGATGGTCCTAGATGGTGCATTAGTAGTCCTCACTATTCTGTGATATAGTGTGATAATAATTGTAATGAGGACTCCTTTTGAGTTTGTATACTCTCTAGTAGATAATATTTGTATTCAAACCCACAGTTTATGTTTTGTCGTATTGTACACGATAATTGTATTATTAAGTTGTATTTAAATTCTGTACCATGTATCTGGCGACTCAAGATGGGTGATATACACCTAATTTTGGGGGCGTCACATAGATGGTCAAAGGCATCTCTTTATCACACTAGTCCTGAATCACCCCGGCAAACCTGTCGGAAGAAAAACGCAGCATGAGCCAAATGCCAAGTACGGATATAGATATACAACTGATACACGAAATCAACTAAGACAAAATACTGAACAAAGTCTCGAGGTTAAATACCGACGAAAATATAATTTCCAAATATTTGAATAGAATATATCTGAATCAACAAAATTAACGAAGCAAACATAAGTGTAAAAAAAATAATGAACTGAAATAACTAACCCAATTAATTGAATTGAACAGAAACCAACAAAACTAATATAATGAAATAATAGGCTGAATCAGATGGATGGGGTTATTTCATACCGATTGAGCTGAGAAATATACTTTGTCACACATACAAGTCAAAATAATGTCACACAGGCAAATCAAATGATGCCACACAGACAATCAAAATAATGTCACACAGGCACTCACACATTGGACCACGAATCCAAATGTATGCAAATCAGATAGATGTGTTTAGCACAACATCACCAATCTGCAGAACAATAAATTAGGGTTTAACCCATACGCCTCCCACAACAAAACACCAAATGGTCCACTTCCTTCGGAGCCCAAAATGGAGACGCTATGGATTAATCACACTGCCACAGAAAGTTTTATACCTCTCATGCCAAGACGACGCCTGAGATACCCTACCCCCACAAGTGGTTATAGCTCAGGTATACCCTACGGAATATTCTAACAAATGTATCATGTCACAACACATGCAACACAATACCAACAAAAAAAGGGGGTTCTATATGTATATGTTGAACCAGATCAAATCATAATCATAATGTATCCAAAAGAAGGTAACAACATATACCGCTATACAAATATCAAATAAATACTAGACATGATAACCGAATTCAAAGAGTACAAATTTGAGTCATATGAATCAACTCCAAATGAAACTACTATATGAATTTCACAAGAAACAATTATGTGAATAATAATAGAATTCGAATCAAGGAACAAAACAAACAAATCAAATTAAACAAGAGTGTCGCTGAAAGAGTACAAAATCCGTATCTGAATTGAGCAACGTAATACCCAAAATTTGTATCCCAAATATAACTCGTTAAGTTACTTCTGTCCGAGCTAATTACACAAATTAACAAAAATAAATTAATAATAATATATTAAATTCATAAATAATAATTTCTCCTTTTTCATGATTTGTTATTATTATTATTATTATAAAATAATATGAGCTTCATGTTCCTTATATACAAATTACAAAGAAAATTATATCGACTTATGTTCCAATATATATATATAATATAGACTCATTCTTTATATATACTATACATCACCACTGCTTCATAACAGTGACCTTAAGTCATGCCACAAATATATATTTTTTAAACTCTTTATGTCAGGTTCATTGAAAACTATTCTTATATATACACACATATAATAATAATTTAATAATTCTCCAGATTATATATTCATTCCTGATATATATAAGAATTAATTCTCATCATTCCATAGGTTGACCTATAACTATTAAAATCAGAATACAACTTTTACGTTTTCATTATCACATGCAATCCCTTTTATTATTATTGACCTCAAATGTTTTTATTTGCAATCCATTCACAACAGCCATGAATTGAAGGAGCAACTTACCACAAAATAATCTATATAATAAAACAAAACTCATTTTAAATCTTTCATTTGATAAAGCACAATGATGGTTCAGATTTCATCTCAATTCTTTCAACTTAATCTAAAGGCTCACACTTCATCTCACACTAAAAATTCCAGCCCAAATCAAATTCACCCTTAAAAATTTCCGCCCAAATCAAATAACAACAATAATAATAATAATAATAATAATAATTATTATTATAATAATAAAAATAAAAATAATAATAACAATAATTATAATTATAATTATCATTATAATTATAATAATTATCGCTATTATTATTATTATAATAGTACTAATAATAATAATAATAATTATTATTATAATAGTACTAAAAATAATAATAATAATAATAATAATAATAATAATAATAATAATAATAATAATAATAATAATAATAATAGTAGTAGTAGTAGTAGTAGTAATAGTTATAGTAATAATAACACTAATTACTATTATTAGTACTATTATAATTATTATAATAGTAATAATTATAATAATTATAATAATAGTAATAATAATTAATAATAATAATAAAATAATAATAATAATAGTAATAATAATAATAATAGTAATAATAATACTAATTATAATAATTGTTATAGTAATAGTAATAATAATTATAATAATAATAATAATTAATAATAATAATGAATAATAGTCATAAGAATAGTAATAGTAGTAGTAGTAGTAGTAATAATAATAATAATAATAATAATAATAATAATAATAATAATAATAATAATAATAATAATAATAATAATAATAATAATAATAATAATAATAATAATAATTAATAATAGTTAAAATAATAATATAATTGTGTCGCCCCCAAAATAGGTATACATCACCTATTCCGAATTCGCCAAATACATGGTACGAATCACAATACAACCTTAAATATACAAAGATGAAATTTGTGAGTTTTAATAAAATATTGTCTTCAGGCATGATTCAAACTCAAGTCCTTAATACATTTATTATCACATTATTTCATGTAGAATAGTAAGGACTACTAATGCTATCATCTGACCGTCACTCCGCTTCTCGACTAGTCCATGCTACGTTCTCATTTCACGAGAGAACAATGAAAGCAAAAAGGGTGAGCTCAACTAGCCCAAAGAAGAAATATTATGACTAAGATAATGCATAATAAATTATCATTAGCCTTCAACAAATGTTAAACGATAAAATATAACAAACATCAAGTTTAACTGCGGTTGAACAAGCAATCCATTAAAAGAGTCAAGTAGAGAATAAAATCTACTATCTTCTATGATTTAAAAGGTTTTCATTACTTTTATCACGAGACTCGACAATAAATAATCCACATCATCCCCGCACTTTTCTGACGAGGATATTCATTAGTATCACGACCACAAATTATCCATGCACTACGGGCCGAGGATATTCATGTATTCATCAATGGTCGCGATCATGCCAAAAACTGTTCATCAATGCACTACGGCCAATGATGATTTTTGCCACATCATTTGTAACATTACGATCATGATTATACCGAATAATCCCTGGTCATAATCATACCAAGTCCATCTATACACTACAGGCCAAAGATGACTTTCAACATATTATAAACATGAGGATGATGACAATTCAATAAAACAAGTTCAAGAATAAATTTTAAAGATTTATAAGTTAATTTATCCCGAACTCAATAACGTCCCAAATTGTCAACATGATCTTTGCTTTGTGGAGTAAAATTCAAGAATGCTCAGTAGAATATTTCCATGAAAAGATACTAGATGAAGCGCAAATATCAAGGATATTCCACTAATTTCATGGAGTATAGAAGCCAAAACTTTAATCAACTAAGTATAATAGAATATATGAAACCAAGAATGGATTTTTTTTGCCGCCATGCGGTAATCCACGTAGATGATTATTCCAATGTAATAATAAAGAATGGAACCAGTCATGCGTAACTCTGTCTGCATGTGATATTCCAACTAAATAATAAAGAATGGAACCAGGTCATGCGTAATCCGCACAAATAGGATGTTCCAACAGGATAATAAAGAATGGAACCAGGTCATGCGTAATCCGCACAGATAGGATGTTCCAACAGAATAATAAAGAATATAATAACAACAGAATTCACCAGGCATGCAATAGACCGCACAGATAGGTTATTCTAACAGAATAATAAAGAATGGAATAATAGAAGAATTTCACCATGTATGCGGTACTTCGCATAGACAGGTTATTCCAACATAATAACAAAGAAGAGAATAACAGAAGCTCTCTTCATGAATACGAAAGAATAATACACCTTACGAGTACAACAAATAATATTCCTTACCTTAAAAAGAAAAGTATTCAGACTGGTAGGGCGAGGATATTCTTGAAGAAAACTTGCACTAATTTTTATGCTCAAAGCTTTCTTAAACTCGAAAAAAATACGCTCAAGATTATAGAAGGAGAATTCTCTGAACTTCTGGTGTGATTTTCAATTCTAACTAAGCATCCTATTTATAGGAGAATGGAAAGTATACTATGCTGCACTATGCAATAAAATATAATATATTCTATTTATAATCAAATAAAATAAAACTTTATAAAAAAGTATTCTGTTTTATATAAAAAAAAATTTACTATGCAAACACTATGCAGGCACTATGCAAACACTATGCATAATAAAATATAATATATTCTATTTAAAATCTAATAAAACAAATAACTTTATAAAAGTATTCAAACTTTTATATAAAAGATTTTACTATCGCAAGCACTATGCATAATAAAATATAATATATTCTATTTAAAATCTAATAAAATAAATAACTTTATAAAAGTATTCATTTTATATAAAAAGTTTTCTTTTATTACATTTATAATAATAATAAAACAAACTTTATCATCAACCAAACCTGTGACGCCCCCAAAATAGGTATACATCACCCATTCTCGAGTTGTCAATACATGGTACGTAAACAACTACAACTTTATTATTACAACAAAAGAAATCGTGAGTTTAAATACAAATATTATCTTCTGTATAATATTTATACTCACATAAATCCTCATCACATTTATTGATACATTATTTTACAAAAATGGTGAGGACTACTAAACAATCCTTTCTAAAACCTTCATTCCATACCCCAGACTCGCACTTGCTATATTCTCGCCTCCCCGAGAAGAATGGAACAAAAGGAAAAGGGTGAGCTCAACTAGCTCAAAGAAAGAATATTATGACTAAGATAATACACAACAAATTATCGTTAGTCTTCAACAGGAAAAAATTTAATAGAATACAATAGACAACAAATTTTCAATCAATATTCGCAATGAAATAATAATTCATTAGAAGAGTTAAGTAGAGAATGCAAACTACTATCTTCTATGTATGAATTTAAAAGTTCATCGCTCATCTTTTATCCCCAGTAATAACAATCAATATACATCCGAATCAAAATTCATCTTTGCACTACAGCCAAAGATATTCATCACTTGGTCATGTTCATTTAAACACTGCTCATCTTTGCACTATGTGCCAAAGATATTACTCGATCTGGCCATGTTCATCTCAACACTGCTCATCTTTGCACTACAGCCAAAGATATTCTTCAGAAATCATTCATCTTTGCACTACAGCCAAAGATATTCAATAATATCATCATTTAAGACCGAGGATGATGAAAATATTTTTAAAGAACGAATCCAAAGGAAACAAATTGACAAGGATTAAGGATTAAGGATTCGTACTTTGTTTTATCCATGTCCAACAATACCCCAAAAATAATCACAGTGGTGTAAAATTCAAGAATGATCAAAACATGGATACAATCAAAGCTAGTATCCAAAATAGATGTTTTGGACAAAAGAAGAAATTTTATTTTTGGTGAATAGTGCCAGATACGTGAATAGTGCCAGATATCGTGAATAGTGCCAGAATAAAAATAAGACCGTATACATGAATAGTAAATCCGACACCAAAAGATAGAAATTCCACAAAAAAAAACATTTTCACGCTTCATGAATAAAGACTCGTGAATAAGAACTCGTGAATAGTAACTCATGAATAGTAACTCGTGAATAAGAACTCATGAATAGTAACCCCGACATGAAAAAGTTCCAAATTTGATAAAAACTTCAGATCAATATTTCAAAGATAATGATATCAAGAAATAATATCATTACTTAAAAAAATAATATCCCTTACCTCAAAGAATCAAGATTTCTAAGGAAAAAGGCTCAAGTGATGCCGAATGAAACTTGTAATCGAATAAAGAACTCTCAAAGTATCTAAATACTCACAAAATACGCTCAATAATATAGAGAGAAGAGAGAAAACTTTGTTTCGTGTGATTTTCAATTCTAACTTAGCCCTCTATTTATAGAAAAATGTTAGCCCACCAAGGCATTTGACTCAAGCACCGATGGCTTTACTCGCTACTATTGCCACCCACCACATTTGAAATAAAATTCAGCACATTTCTTCACCAACCACAAGTGGGGCCCACTCAATTCTAGAATTTTCCACCAAAATCAATTATAACCCTAATTTCCTAATCGTACACCTCTTAAAATTCATAACAAATCATTCGTACATTTTTAACGGTTCAAAATTTGTGGACATATACTCAACTTATATATGTATAACATATCCAAAAATTACTATTATCCAACTCTGGGCTTGATTAAAAATTATAATCCCCAAATATATCTCAAAACCCCGATTTAATTTTTAATACCTCCAACTGTAAAATACCGATAAAACACCTCAACAATAATTTCTTCATTTATAACCACATAAATAAATCCATCATTTATATCCACATAAAATAAATATTTCTTTATCATATGAATCAATAATTAATTATTCACAAATAATATTACGTAATCACAATTATGACAACCAGCCGCTCCTGTGAAAGAGGGGGCTTTCCGATAAGGATTTCTCCTTCTCGGCGCGCAATTTAGGTGACCAAACCTCTCCTCGACGTAACTTTCTAGACATTGCCAATAATGCTATCTAATAATATTATTCAAATAATATGAATTATTGATCCGATAATGGAGATAATGTGCAAGGACAATTATCAACAAAGAATAATATAAAATATCAACGCAAAGAATTATCAATCAATAAAATAAAATATCAATAAGAATTCACCGTGAAAATTATCGAGTAAAGTGCCTTCACGTAAGGATCAATAATTCAACAATACTGCAATACCGTGGTGCTATCGCTGGCAACCACGCCAGACATCGTATTTTAACCACCGGTATTCCAATAGCCTTAATCAGTAATAACTACGCCGTTATTTTTAACCAACTTATATTCACTCGCTTTCTTCATCCAATCGCTTCACATTATGGGCCCACACATGGTCGCTACCGCATTTAATATTCCCCGACAAAGATTTAATATTCCACGACCAAACGAATATTCCCCGACAAAAATGAATATTTTATAACCACTTGTTTATTTTGAAATATTTATGATTTAACCCTTAACTATCCACATTAATCAAATCAACCCTTACTATTTCAAAATAATAAATAAAGGAAATTCCTTTTATTTAAAAAATTTCTGGTCTTACAACCTCCCTCCTTATGAAATTTCGTCCTCGAAATCGACGTGACGACTGGTGTTTTCAAAAAGGTGAGGATACCTCGCTTTCATTTCCGCTTTCCAATTCCTGTGTCATTTCCTCTATAGCATGATTTCTCCACAAAACTTTAACTTGTGGTATGACCTTTCATGCAGTAGGACATGCTCCTTCCTATCCAAGATCTTGATGTACCTCCTCATACGTTAAGTCTTCTGCTATCTCGTCCGGCTCTAACTCAATAACGTGGTTCGGGTCTTTCACATATTTACGGCATATGATATGTGAAACACATTATGAACACGAGACATACTCGAGGTAACGCAAGTCTATAGGCTACATTTCCTACTCGGTCAAGAATTTGAAATGGACCAATAAATCGTGGATCGAGCTTTCCTCTCTTCCCAAATCTTGTAACTCCTTCCACGGAGCAACTCGCAACAATACATGATCCCCTACATTAAATTCCACGTCCTTTCGATGAAGATCCGCATAACTCTTTTGTCGATCTTGTGCCGCTTTGTATACGCTGTCGAATCATTTGGATCTTTTCTTAGTCATACGCATTTAAACTCGGTCCCAACAATGTTGCTTCACCCACCTCATCCCAACATATCGAGAACGACATTTTCGGCCCATATAATGCTTCAATGGAGCCACACCTATACTTGCTCGATAACTGTTGTTGTAGGAGAATTCCACCAATGGTAAATACTTATCCCAACTACCCTTGAAGTCAGGACACAGAGTCTTAATAGATCTTCAAGAGTTTGAATAGTCCTCTCTCGATTGTCCGTCTGCTTTGGGGATGGTATGCCAACTAAATCGCAAATCCGCGCCCATAGCTTTTTGCAAGCTAACCCAAAATCTTGAAGTGAATCTTGGGTCACGATCCGAAACTATGGATACAGCATGCCATGCAACCTCACGATCTCATTTACGCATATACTAGCAAGACGCTCAAGGAATAAGTCTCCGTGACGGCAAGAAATGAGTTGACTTGGTTAATCTATCAACAATAACCCAAATAGCATTGATGCCTTGAGAAACCGTAGGAAGACCCGAATCGAAATCCATGGTAATGTGTTCCCACTTCCATTCCGGAATCTCAAGTGGTTGCAACGGACCCTTAGGTACTAGATGCTCCGCCTTTACACGCTATAAGTTAAACACATCGAGATAAACTTTGCAATCTCTCTCTTCATATTATTCCACCAAAATGTATGTCAAGATCACGATACATTTTAGTACTTCCGTGATGGATTGCAAATGGTGTATTGTGTGCCTCCATCATAATCTTGTACTTCAAATCGTAGTCGTTAGGAACACAAAGCCTAGAGTGGACTCAAGTATTCCTTCTTCATCAATTCTCGCCCTAATAGCTCCTTCTTGTACTTTCTTCTTCATACGATCAGCCTCGGCTGCGGTGGCTTGAGCAACCTTAACTTTTTCTATTAAAGTCGGCTCTATGCGTATACTTGACATCATCACACTGCTCCTCAAGATATGATCTTCTACTCAATGCGCAAACTACCACGCTCGCGCTTTACCAGATGGTATCAATAGTGTGGTCGTAGTCTTTCAATAGCTCGAGCCAACGTCACGCCGCCGCATGTTGAGTTCTTTTTTGAGTGAAGAAATATTTAAGGCTTTTATGATCCGAATATATCTCCACTTTCTCCCCATATAGATAGTGCCTCCATATCTTTAGCGCCAAAACGATCACGCTAACTCTAGATCATGAGTAGTAGATAATTCCTCTCATACTCTTTTAAGTTGTCGCGAGGCATAGGCTATGACTTTCCCACGCTGCATGAGAACACATCCTAACCCTTTGCACCAAGCATCACCAGAGATAACAAATCCATCCGAACCGGATGGTATTGTTAGAACAGTCCGAAATAAGTCTCCTCTTAAGCTCTTGGAAACTTTTCTCGCATTCTTCATTCCAAACGAATTTTGTATCCTTCCGAAAGTTAATGAGTTAATGGAGTAGCGATTCGAGAAAACCCTTCCACGAATCTCCGATAATAACCAAATTTAAGCCCAAAAACTACGTGATTTCAACCACCGACTTTGCTGTTCTAACTTCAGATTGCTTCAATCTTCACGGATCAACAGATACTCCATGTTTTGACACTATTATGCCCAAGAAATGCTACTTCCTCGCCGTAACTCGCATTTCTTCAATTTGGCATATAGTTGGTTTTCACGAAGCCTTTGGAGTACCAAATTTCAAATGGTGCTCATGATCTTCACGACTTTTGGAATATATAAGGATGTCATCAATAAAGACAACAACGAATCGATCCAAATATTCCTTGAATACTTTCGGTTCATCATATCCATGAAAGCCATAGGAGCATTAGTTAGTCCGAAAAGACATGACTAAGAATTCATAATGCCCATACCGAAGTTCTCAAGGCGCCTTTGAATATCCTCGCCTAATTTTCAAATTGATGATATCCGTAATCTAAGATCGATTTTTGAAAAGAATTGTGCCCTCAAATCGGGTCAAACAAGTCATCAATACGAGGTAGAGGATACCTATTCTTGATGGTGACATGGTTCAATTCCCGATAGTCAATACAAAGTCGCATACTCCCGCTTTTTTTTTTACAAATAAAACAGAGCACCCCAAGGAGATGTACTAGACGAATGAAACCGATGTCCAACAATTCCTCGAGTTGGACCTTTAACTCCTCAAGTTCAATAGAGCCATTCGATATGGGGTTTTAGAAATGGGCTTTGTACCAGTTCAAGATCAATAAAGAATTCAACTTCACGCTCGGGGTAGACCGAAGTTCTTCAGAAATACGCCGTGAAAGTCAATAACAACAGAATATTATTCAAATTTGACGTGTCTTTATTCAAATCCATAACATGGGCTAAGAAAGCTTGACATCCGCTTTTTAATAAACGAATAGCTTTATGATTAGATATGATAAAGGATTGATTTTAATGGTTTAGTTGCTTGAATTGCATAACAGTCAAGTTAGGAATATGAAAACTAACAACCTTACGAAAACAATCAATTTTGGCATGATGAGTAGTTAACCAATCAATCCCTAAAATCACATCAAAAGCAAGTATCTTTAAAGAGATAAGGTCAATGTGTAAGGTGATGGTGCCAACTTGAATCAAACAAGATTTATAAACAAAGGGATGTGATGAAAGTTTCTCCTAACGAGTTTCCACAGATAGATCAAAGTCTAATTTCTCCGAGTCAAGTTTAAACGCTGAGCACATGCAGAGAGATAAATGGAATGGGTAGCACCCCAGATCAAGTAAGGTATAAACTTCGCAAGAATTTATAAATAGCTTACCCGTGATCACCTCGTTTGGGTTCCTCGATGATGATGACCAATACAACAAACGCCTTCCTAATCGCTGACTTTGACTTTTCTCGACAAATTTTTGAGTCACCGCCCTCACGAACTAGGTTTCGCTATCTGCATAATCTCGAAAGCGATATGTCCTTCCTTTCCACAACTATAGCATACCTTGAACTGCTTGTGGGCGCTTGACCGATATGTCCTCTTTTCGCATTTGAAGCATATACGACCGGTGGTCGCTTCTCCTCCCTTAGAACCAGGTCACCGCAAGACTGCTGCCTTCACATAGTCGTTGTTAAATCTCCTTTTTAAAATCTCCTCCCGACTCGCTTCTTCGCTTTTCATGACCATGATTACCACCAGAGTGGTTACCATTTCGTCCGTCTCTTTTTTTCTCCGCAGTTATCATTATTCGCTGATCGCTATCTCCGTACGATCCTCGGTTATGGTCCTCACTGACCGTACTCGTTATCTCGCTCTAATAATTGAGCCCTGCTTACAACATCTCAATAAAGAGAAAGTTTATGAGAAATGAGATATCGACGTATCCGGTTTCAAACCTCTAAGAAACATCCGCGCCATACGCTCCTCATTCTCCACCAAATGAGGTGCAAACTCGATAACTCGCAAACTTTGCCTCGCATCGAGACACCGCCATGTTATTTTGCTCTAATCTGATGAACTCCACTTCCTTCATATGACGAACACTTTCGTGAAAGTATTTGTCATTAAATAGTCTCTCAAACGCTCCCAAGACATGCCGAAAAGGCTCGATGGGTACGCTTCACGCATTCCCACCAAGAGTCCGCCTCGCCACGGAACATAAAGGTGGCGAATGGAACCTTCGTTCTCTCCGCATCCCAAGACATCGAATATCTTGGTAATTTGTTTGACCCATGTTTCCGCCATGATCGGATCCGCTTTCCCTTAAATTCGTGGTCCCAACTTTTGAATCGCTTGGTGTGATAACCCGTGAATTGCTATCATTTCCTCCTCAGATTTTGAACACGAGTCTCCTCGTCTCGATTTTGCATGAACTCGCAAAAAAGCTTCTAAACATCCCCTCGCTCATCATCTCGCTCAAAGGGTGTTGTTCACAGAGGAACATTGCCACTGTTAGACGCTCTCCTCGCTGGTAAAGACAGCATCTCCACTGGCTCATTTACTCCATCATTAATATTCTCAATGACATTCTCAAATACCGCCATAAAACAAGGGTTAATTAAGGAAATCAATATATCACATAATATCCCTATATATCGACTAACTAACAAATAAGCTTAGGTAGGACACACTAGCGAAGGATTTACTCGCCTCTCCCCTCCTAGTTCTATTCCCCGATCTCCGCCAGAGATCATATCCTAAGCTCGATACCAACTCGACTCGGACACCAACCGCGACGCAAGACCTCACATTAGTATATACATCACCCATTCGATTCCCCATCAACAGTCACCAATAGAGGCTATTATGGCTATACCAACCGTGAAAAATAGGTATACATCACCCATTCCGACAATACATGGTACGAAACTTTTATTATTACAACAAGAAATCGTGAGTTTAAATACAAATATTATCTTCTGTATAATATTTATACTCACATAAATCCTCATCACATTTATTGATACATTATTTTACAAAATGGTGAGGACTACTAAACAATCCTTTCTAAAACCTTCATTCCATACCCCCACTCGTATTTCTTGCTATATTCTCGCCTCCGAGAAGAATGGAACAAAAAGGAAAAGGGTGAGCTCAACTAGCTCAAGAAAGAATATTATGACTAAGATAATACACAACAAATTATCGTTAGTCTTCAACAGGAAAAATTTAATAGAATACAATAGACAACAAATTTTCAATCAATATTCGCAATGAAATAATAATTCATTAGAAGAGTTAAGTAGAGAATGCAAACTACTATCTTCTATGTATGAATTTAAAAGTTCATCGCTCATCTTTTATCCCCTCAGAATAACAATCAATATACATCTGAATCAAATATTCATCTTTGCACTACAGCCAAAGATATTCATCACCGGGTCATGTTCATTTAAACACTGCTCATCTTTGCACTACAAAGCCAAAGATATTACTCACTCGGTCATGTTCATCTCAACACTGCTCATCTTTGCACTACAGCCAAAGATATTCTTCAGAAATCATTCATCTTTGCACTATACAGCCAAAGATATTCAATAATATCATCATTTAAGACCGAGGATGATGAAAATATTTTTAAAGAACGAATCCAAAGAAACAAATTGACAAGGATTAAGGATTAAGGATTCGTACTTTGTTTTATCCATGTCCAACAATACCCCAAAAAATAATCACAAGTGGTGTAAAATTCAAGAATGATCAAAACATGGATACAATCAAAGCTAGTATCCAAAATAGATGTTTTGGACAAAAAGAAGAAATTTTATTTTTTGGTGAATAGTGCCAGATATGAATAGTGCCAGATACGTGAATAGTGCCAGATATCGTGAATAAGACCAGATACATGAATAGTAAATCCGACACCAAAAGATAGAAATTCCACAAAAAACATTTTCACGCTTCATTTAATAGTACTCGTGAATAAGAATCGTGAATAGTAACTCATGAATAGTAACTCGTGAATAGTAACTCATGAATAGTAACCCCGATATGAAAAAGTTCCAAATTTGATAAAAACTTCAGATCAACATTTCAAAGATAATGATATCAAGAAATAATATCATTACGAAAAAAATAATATCCCTTACCTCAAAGAATCAAGATTTCTAAGGAAAGGCTCAAGTGATGTCGAATGAAACTTGTAATCGAATAAAGAACTCTCAAAGTATCTAAATACTCACAAAATACGCCAATAATATAGAGAGAGAAAGAGAGAAAACTTTGTTTCGTGTGATTTTCAATTCTAACTTAGCCCTCTATTTATAGAAAATGTTAGCCCGCCAAGGCAGACTTGACCACACCCGATGGCTTTACCTCGCTACTATTGCCACCCACCACATTTGAAATAAAATTCAGCACATTTCTTCACCAACCACAAGTGGGGCCCACTCAATTCTAGAATTTTCCACCAAAATCAATTATAACCCTAATTTCCTAATCGATACACCTCTTAAAATTCATAACAAATCATTCGTACATTTTAACGGCTCAAAATTTGTGAGATATACTCAACTTATATATGTATAACATATCCAAAATTACCATTAATCCAACTATTTGATTAAAAATTATAATCCCCGCAATATATCTCAAAACCCCGATTTAATTTTTAATACCTCCAACTGTAAAATACCGATAAAACACCTCAACAATAATTTCTTCATTTATAACCACATAAATAAATCCATCATTTATATCCACATAAAATAAATATTTCTTTATCATATGAATCAATAATTAATTATTCACAAATAATATTACGTAATCACAATTATGACAACCAAAGCCGCTCCTCAGAAAGAGGGGCTTTCCGATAAGGATTTCTCCTTCATCGCGCCGCAATTAGGTGACCAAACCTCTCCTCGATGTAACTTTCTAGACATCGCCAATAATGCTATCTAATAATATTATTCAAATAATATGAATTATTGATCCGATAATGGAGATAATGTGCAAAGGACAATTATCGAACAAAGAATAATATAAAATATCAACGCAAAGAATTATCAAATCAATAAAATAAAATATCGAATAAAGAATTCATCGTGAAAATTATTGAGTAGTGCCTTCTTACGTAAGGATCAATAATTCAACAATACTGCGTAATACCGTAGCTACTGCATCGCGCAACCACGCCAGACATCGTAGATTTTAACCACCGGTATTCCAATGGTTTTAATTCAGAATAACTACGCCGTTATTTTTAACCAACTTATATTCATTCGCTTTCTTCATCCAATCGCTTCATCATGGGGCCCACACATGGTCGCTACCGTCGCATTTAATATTCCCTCGACAAGATTTAATATTCCACGACCAAACGAATATTCCCCGACAAAAAAATGAATATTTTATAACCACTTGTTTATTTTGAAATATTTGCATATTTAACCCTTAACTATCCACATTAATCAAATCAACCCATACTATTTCAAAATAATAAATAAAGGAAATTCCTTTTATTTAAAAAATTTTGGGGTCTTACAATAGCAATTCTTTGTAATAATAATTGAACAAAACTGAGTGACTTTTCACGTAAGCATCAATAATTAATATCGTGTGCTACTATGCAAACACGCGTATTACTGTACTTTTAACACCGGGTGTTTCAATAGTTACCGGTAAAACTTCCGCCGTTATTTTTATAAAGTATTTTTATCGTTTTCTCAATTCGACAATAATTCCGTTGTGGGGTCCACCAATGATTGTGCCGTTGTACGAATATTTCATGTTAAAACGAATATTCCCCGACCAATCGAATATTATATAACAACTTGCGTACTTTGCAAAATTTATAAATATTACCCACAACTATATCAAATTCATTCCATAATATTCAAAAATGATATTTATAAAAATTCATCTTTATTCATAAAAGTTGAGGTCTTACAATAATAATAATAATAATAATAATAATAATAATAATAATAATAATAATAATAATAATTGTAATAATAATAATAATAGTAATAGTAATAATAATTATAATATTATTATAATTATAATAGAAATATTAATTATAATAATAATAATAGTAATAATTATAATAATAATTATGATAATAGATAATAATAGTAATAATAATAATAATAATAATAATAATATTTACAATAATAAAAATATCAATAACAATAATAATAAAAATAACAAAAAAATAAATATAATAATAATAATAATAATAATAATAATAATAATAATAATTATTATTATTATAATTATTACTATTATAATAATAATTATTATTACTATTATTATATAATAATTATTATTATAATAATAATTATTATTATAATTATAATTGTAATAATAATTTTATAATAGTTATAATTGTAATAATAATAATATTAATAATAATTAGTATTATTATAACTATAATAGTAATAATAATAATAATAGTAATAATAATAATAATTATGATAAGAGTAATAATAATAATAATAATAATAATAATAATAATAATAACAATAACAACAATAATAAGAATAACAATAATAATAAGAACAATAATAATAATAACAATAATAATAACAATAACAATAATAATAATAATATTAATAATTATAATAATAAATATGATAATAGATAATAATAGTAATAATAAGAACAACAATAATAACAATATTTACAATAATAATAATAACAATAATAATAACAACAATAATAATTATAATAATAATTATAATAATAATAATAATTATAATTATTACTATAATAATAATAATAATAATAATAATAATAATAATTAGAATTATTATTATATAATAATTATAATTATAATTATAATTATAATTTTATAATAATAATAGTAATAATAATTATTATAATAGTAATAGTAATAATAATAATAATATTAATAATAATAATAATAGTAATAATTATAATAATAATTATGATAAGAGTAATAATAATAGTAATAATAATAACAACAATAATAATAACAATAACAACAATAATAACAATAGCAATAATAATTTATTGATGATTTGTAAGTGTTGTAGACATGTTTAAATTTTTATGGATATCTATTTTTAAAAGAAAATTAATTATTGTGGTGGTGTGGTAAATTATGATAATTGTTATGTGTTACTATAAGTTATTTTAGGTTGCAAAAAGTCTTTAGGTAATGTAGTATTTTTCGAATTTTAATCTAATTTTTCGTTAACTCGTGCATTCAGGTACGGGCAATTACTAGTCAACAACTGAAATGTAAGTTGTTCTCCTTTGCGGCTCCCTTTTCGTTCTCTCGCCTCAATTAGTTTGTATAGTGAAATAAAATTAGGTCTAATTGTTTATTAATTAAGAGGGTCTTGCCCTAATGAACTTCTAATTGAGTTCAATTAATATTAAGGCCCAAATATTTTACCAAATTAAATTAGGATTCTTTACATAAATATACACTAATTAAAAAGTAATTACACCATTAGTGCATCAACAAAATAATTACAAAAAGAGAGTAATTAGGACCCATATTATAAAAATAGTACAATTCACATTAATAAGGAAACCTAAAATCAATGAGAAATAACTGCCATAATTAATAATTCAAATTCAAATATTTGGGATCTAACAACAAAAATAAATTCAAATTCAAAATAATAATTCAAATTCAAATCTTCATCTCCCTCACATACACTTTGAAATAATAGTTAACAAATAAGTAAATAAATAAATAAAATATCTGTACATATAAATTGGGTTCTGTTTCAGTTTTTACTTTTTTAGTTCTCTCTCCCCGTCGGCTTCTCTTCCGTTACTCCGCCGCTACACCGCCGCAAATCTCCATTGTCCAAAACGCCAATGCGAAGAAGAAGAAGATTCGCCCTACAAAAAGTTTAAAAATAAATAGATGTAACATTTACTGTTCTGAAATTTTTTTTATGACTATTTTGTTACTCATAAATACTAAAATGGTTACCTTTGTATGAATGGTTAGCTACCAACTGCATCACATTTAAACAAAATTGGTAACTTAATAAAACTGAATTGGTTACCTTAGTCTGATGGTTTGGCTAGCAACTGCACTATAAAAAAACTGTAGGTGTGGATGTGATTTGGTTACTTTAGGTATGAAGGTTTGCTTAACTTGATCTGAAAGTTTGGTTACCAACTGTACTAAGAAAAAAAAAATTGAAAGTGTGGAGGTTGATTGGTTACTTTGATATGACAGTTTGGTTATGTTAGTTCCTAGTAGGCACAATAGATCTAGGGGGGGGGGGGGTTGAATAGATCCTTTTTATTTTAAATACTTTTCTGGTTTATATTGTATTGCTCATAATTTATCATATGACAAACATAAGAATCTTTTCAAGCACAGCGGAATAAGTAAAAGATCCCCTTCATTGATATATTCATAATCATACATACATTGTTCGTAAAGTGAGTTTAGTTGTAAGCAGTTAAAACATACATAGCAGTTATAACAGTTAATGGACATAACGTAAATGACATAATGTTAAAGACACAAGGGGTTTTAAGTGGTTCAGAGACTCAAGCTCCTAATCCACTTTTCTTTTTTCAACTAGCAGGATTTCCACTAAGGAAGGGCAACACCCTGAATCACTAAGATTCCTTCAAGGCCAGCAGCCTTGGGACTTCAGTTCACTATGAACTCTTCAAGGCCAGCAGCCTTGGGACTTCAGTTCACTAAGAACTCTTCAAGGCCAGCAGCCTTGGGACTCCTCTAGTTCCCTAGGAACTCTTCAAGTCCAACAGGCTTGGAACTTCGTTTAGTCCTTCCGGACAAGGACCCTTCTGGCCCTGGCTTCATTTAGTCCCTTCGAACAAGGACCCCTCAGGCCATGGCTTCTGTTGAGTTATTTGTTTATTGTTGTTGTTGTTGGAGTCGGTGCTGAGCTGCTAAGATGTCTGCATGCTCTAGACATCTTCTATACTTAGCAGCTTAGCTTGATCATCCTTGAAGAGCAGTTGAGTGATACATGATGCTCAACTTCTTCAGTTACTCAACCACTTCGGATGACCCCTTGATGAACTGCCTTAATGATCATTCTCCTTGATACTTGATGGCTGCACATGATTGGCTTCTAAGATGACTTTAAACTCTTCTGCTAGGTACTTAGAAGCTTTCTCATGCTTGACACCAAGATGGCATTTGTGATCTCCCTTCTTGATACTTGATGTCTTCTCATGATGGACTTCTAAGATGACTGTGAGCTCTTCTCTATTATACTTAGAGTCTTCCCATGATGGACACCAAGATGACATGATGCTCTTCTTTCTCTCAGCAGTTCAGAACACTCTTCTTGTAGTAGAACTCTCACTTCTACATAACAGAACTCTCATTTCTGCTTCTTTGTCAGTTTATCTCCAAGTGTTCTTGGTGGATCGTAGAGTGATCCTTCGGACTCACTATCTCACTTGGTTTAGATCAGTCCATCTTTACTCCAAACTCGGCAACTCCAGCAACCTTTTATCTTTGAAGCTCTTCCTGATTTATACTCCTTCCCAATCCTTCCGTTGGAAAGTAGCCGTTGAAGGCTATTCAAATATCTTCACAGATCTCGAGTTGCTTGAGGTAGACTGTTGATGTGACATGTCATACTTTATCTAACATTACAGTCTACTGTTTCACCTACCCATCAGAGTTGTCACTTTAATGTCTTGGGTAGGTCGAAGACTTATTTCCTCCTTCTGATTTTTTGATCAGAGGTTGTCCTTTTTGCATCGATGCTCTCAATAAGCTCTTGTCCGAATACTATCCTTCATATTGAACCGTTGCCAATGCTTCAATCTTCGGGTGTTCGAACTCTACGATTCTGATGCTTGTCTTCAAGGACCTGATCGTAGTGTCTTGTTGAGTGTTGCTCATTAACTGGTAGAGTTAACACTACGTTTGAAGAGTGTTGATTGGATCTTCAATATAGAACACCTCTTCCTTCTATTGTGCAGTGCTTCAACACTTCTGTTTGCTTCGACTGTTCTCAGATACTGATGGCCTAACTCCTTGCTCTGGTTCCCTTTAAATAGCAAGACACTTCAGATTTGTGGCGCGTCCAACTCGCTTTCTCCTTGTGATCTCCCGTTCACTTATCATCAATGGACTGACCCTACACTTAATCACTTTAGCCTTGTTCTTTAGAGGCTAACCAGTATCTCGGTTCACTTTCCATAAGTTCTTTCTTGTTTGGCAAACACTACGATCTTGGTTGCTTCCAAGATCGTTGTCTTCTGTTCACTTGACAGCTACTGCACTAGCTGACTTTCCTTAGTCAGTTATTGAAGTCTTCTTCTGATCTCCTTATAGAAAGACTTCATCTCGAATGACTTCACAACTCAATCTTGATGTTGATTAGGTTGGTGCTTAGATCTTCTATTAGCTTGCATGTCATTCGGTGAGTGCTCTCTAGTTTTTTTGGATGTAACATTGTAGCTTGAACCAGAGGCGTCGTTCCTTTGGATATTCTGGGAGTGCTCATTTGTTGAGAACCGTGTTTTCTCTACGATTCTTCCTTGGCATTGTGCGAACTTCGGTTGAGGTCGTAGTTCTGCACTCTACAATTCAGCTTCGGCTATACAGACACTACGATCCTGAGATCAGATCTTGACACTCTATAGTTTCTACCTTGTGCTTGTTGTCTTCATCTGATCTTACCCGACTACGATCTCTGCATATAATCAATAGACTCTATGAACTCAGAGTGTAGTCTACGATCCTTGACTTTACTTCGGCATCGGTAGACTCTACGACTCCGAGTATAGTCTACGCTTCTGTCTTGGCTTCGGCAGATGATCGATCGGCTCGTAGGTAGGCTGTCTCTACGATTCTGAACATGACTTCCTCAGCACACTATGATCCTGAGGAATCTCTACTCAACACACTACGATCCTTCTTCGTTTCCCCTGGCAGTCTACGAACTCTAAGATCTACTATCTTGCATACTCCTATTTTGCCTCGATAGCTCTCGAGTTAACCTTAACTCTCCTGGAAGACTACGACTTCTGGTGCAGTGCTCGACGATCAGACAAGCCTATCTATTACATTATAAGATCAACCTAACAAGCTTGATCTTTCTATATTTATAGTCCTTGTACATCATTTCTTTTTAAGGACTTTACAACGCAGTTTTGCTTATATAGGATCAACCTAACATATTTGATCAATTTATTCTAAGTCCTTGTACATATGTTTCTATTTATCTGTTAAAGGACTTACAGCTTTTCTTGATGCAAGCATACTTGCATATTCATTCATATATATATATATATATATATATATCATAATCAAATCATATACTAAATAAGAATATCATTCACATGTTTATTCCTGATAATCTCCCCCTATTTGATTATGACAAAAACAATAAGTGCATATGCATGTTATGAATGAATCTTATATACAGTGAGCAGTTGTATTTCTAAAACAGATAATAATGAATGTCATTTATATTGATATGGCAATTTATATATTAAGACATTCTACATCCTGGATCCAGAACATATTTAATAGGTTAGAGCTGTACCTCTTTGGCTCCATGTATGTTTCCAGGATGTCTGTTGTTCAGCTATTCATCTGTTTCTTCTACTTGCTCTTGCTCCCCCTGGGATGATGACCTTCTATCTTTGCTTTGCTCCCCTTTAATATCCTTCTGAACATGCTCCCCATCAGACTCTGCGATCATGTGATCATCATCTTTTGGCTCCCCCTTAAATGATGATTCTTTTTCTGAAGCTGCTGTCTTCTTCTTAGACTTCTTCTCTCTTATCCCTCTGCTCTTCTTTGAGTGCCTCTTGCTCCTATTCTTTCTATGCCTCTTTTTCTCCCCCTTTTTGTCATCAATCAATTGAGAAAGCTGCTCCATGTTGGACATAAGCTGCTCCATTAGGTAGGAGGAATTTGCAACTTCAAACTTGATTTCCTGTTGGCCTAGCTCAAGTTGCACTGAGAAAGACTACTTCAGGTCGCCAATCTTGTCAAAGAGGGCTTGGATCTGCTCTTCATTTGCCTTCTGAACTCGTAGAGCTTCTGCTTTTTGATCTTGTATGGCCTTCTGATAGATGCTATCTCTCTCTTGGAGTTTGAGAGATACATCAACCATAGTAGCTTGAAGTCTGTTCTGAAGTGAGTTATCTCCTTTTTCTGTCAGCTTCTGTGACTCTGCAGTGAGTAGAGATATTTTCTCACTTAGTTCATCAGAACTCTTCAGTAGTTCCTGCTACAAAATAGTTTGATCCTCTTGTTGTGCAGCTTCAGTTGAGCATTGGATTGGACTCTACGATTTTCATTCTTGGACAGATTTTTGAAAGTTTGGAGAATCTGAATAATCGTTGAGTACCAATTGCTTGTAGAGGATGAGGGAATGTCAAAGAGCAGTGACTGGGCTGTTGGAAGCTTCTGACTTTGAATCTGATCAGTCTCAGCAGTAGAGTGACCAGACTCTATGATCACATTGATCATGTTCCTTCTTCCTTCCGAGTCCACTCTACGATCGTAGGGGATATAGTGATTGCCAGACTGTTGATAGACTTTGAAGTGAGGTTGGTCTTTGATCATTTTGGTGGAATAACTTTTCACTCTAGGGAAGTTTTGAGCCACCAACTCCAGGCTTGGAAACTACTTGTAACACCAACTGAAGTAGCTTCCATCTCCTTCAGTATGGGCCTTTAGCCATGGCATCCACTGGGAGAACCATCTCATCAGCAAGTCGTCAGGATTGTATAGAATGGTCGAGCAGTCTAGTTCCATGTTGTTCCAGTTTTTAAACACCTCAAACGCAGTCATCTTTACTACTTTGAGCTGTTCATTTCCATGACTTACCCATCTTTCAGGTAGTGTCTCTGATGGTTTATTTGGGACTTCTACCACTATTCTTCTTGTGAATTTTGCTGGAGAAAGGACGGGTTAAAATTCTAGTTCTTCTGATTCTTGATTTTCAGAATTTGAATCATTCTTCATTACTTCTCTCTCGTAGCCTGAACCATCCTGTTCATTTCCAGCAGAGAGATCTTCTTGCTGCATTTCATTCTCCGAACCTTCTTCAGCAAGATCTTCCTTTGATTCAGTTTCGTCATTGCTGGTCCTATCCTCAGCACTTTCTTTCTGTGATACAGATTCATCATCACTTAATTCAATGGGGGCATTTGATTAATCACTTCTCCTTTTGGAAGCAAATTTGGCTTGCAGTTTGTAGCTCTTCCTTCTTCTTGGAGGTTCAGGTATGGGAGAGTCAAACTCCTCTTCTTCTTCAGACTTGGAAGCCTCTGATTCATCAGAAGAACTTCCTTTAGGTTCAGCAAGGGCAAGGGCAGCCCCTTCTTCTTTTGAGGCAGCATTGACTGACCCATTATCTGGGCATGTTGGGGCAGTTGCATTTGGGGATTGAGTTTGGTCATCTTGAATCTCTTCTTTATTTGCAGAGTGACCACTCTGAGAATTAGCCATGGGGCTTGAGCATTCTTCTTCTTTATCAGTAGATGCTAAATTTTCATTCATTAGTCCAGCTTCACCTTCACTGTTGGATTTGGTTTGAGAGGGCTCAGCCTTGACATCAGTCTCCTTTTCTTCTGCTAACTCTACGTCCTTCTCTTCAGCAGATGTACTGGTTTGAGAGGCTGAGGCTGGTTTATCTTCCACCTTAGCTTTCTTGCTGATTGGGCCTTGAAGTAATCTGTTACTTCTTATCTTCGTTGTTTCAGCGGTTAGGCCCTTTTCTTCTTCACCTTTGACTTTGGTGGAGAGACTCCTTGGTGGGGCCTTGGCCTTCTTTACATCACCAGCTTTCTTTATACCTTTTGATTTCTTTCTTGCTGGTGTGATTTCTGCTGGTGCAGAGTCATCAGACTCAGAGCTCTTTGCCTCTTCTATCTTCTTCTTCTTTGCAGAGGCCCTACTGCTGCTCCCGGTTGTCAGCCTTCGGTTCTCCTTAGGGTTCTTCTTCCAGTTCACAAATAAATGTGGAGACATCACTTTGTGACCATTCAAAGTATCTCCCTCATCATCCTTGATTTTTCCTTTTAGTTTTTTCTTTAGCACAATACTCAGCAATATACCATGAAACACCTTAGTCAGGGGTTTTTCGGTGGACTTCTTCTTCTCAGCTTTTTCTACCCACATGGAGATTTGATCGAACAAGATAGCTCCAAAGTTGATTTGTTTCTTCAGAACTATTGCTGACATTATCTTCAAATTGTTGGTCAAGAACGTGTCATGTGCGCGGTGTCCTCAAGACAATGATGCATTTTCCAACTATTTCAGCAAGGAACTCATACTCTTCAGGAAACTCCTTCTTCTTCATGTCTTTAAGATTAGGGTTTCTTTGGTACCCCATAACCTCCTTCGCTTGTTCAATATTGACATCATCAAGGTTCTTCAGCCCTTGGTTAGGAAAACCTAGGCATTGATTGAGGTCAGAAGACTTTAACGTCAGAGACTGACCTTTAACCATGGTAGTAAGAGTTTTGGAGTTTATGAAGGCATTTGAGTAGAACTCCTTAACCAGATCAACATATACTCGAGTGCTAGCCTCGAGGCATTATGAGAATCTTGCTTTCTTCACGAGCTCTAGAATGTCCCTGAACTTCCTTTTGGATTTCTCAAATGATTTGGTTCCGAGCTGAATGCCAGTGATTACTCGCCAGTTTTCCATCTGAGTAGTTCGAAGAATGTGGGTATTTAATTTAGAGATGTTTATAAGAGATGGCTGAATGTGATTTGGTAAGGCTCTAGAGGGTTAACTGATTTTGGCTCTTGAGAGGATTCTAGGGTTTAAAAATGGGAGGGAGAAAGGTTTGATAGCTTTTGGTAACTGTCTGCAGATTTGAAATTGTCTTTAAGGCAGTTCCTTCTAACTCTGCATAATCAATGATGTGTCAACCGTCCATTGGTTGCACGATTCCTAGTAATGAGCTGTAACTCCCTATAATTTTTTAGTTAAATGTTTCCTTTTAGAAGAGTAGTCGTTTAAACGACGTGGCTCTGACCGTTGACCTTTTGATTCGTAGAGTAGCATGGTAAGGTAGCTATTGACTCTACAATTCTCTTTGTTAACTCAATGATCAACCTTTAAGAAATGCTGTAATGGATGGCTTTATCTTTTATCCTTACTTTGATGCAGCATAGCTCAATCACTGATGTATTCGAACTTATCTCCTCATTTTGAATGGTTGAGCAATTGTCTCATTTTCCAATCTCCTTGTGAACTGGAGTACCCTTTGGTAGAACTACGATCGTCGAGTTGTCTTCTACGATCGTTGAGGTTGCACTGTGATCGTGGAGTTCTCTTCAGCCTCGACTCTATGATCGTTGACTCACTTGGTCCTTGAGATAAATTTGATCAAGCAATTCTTCTTGGACAAGGTAGCTTAGGAAGGGCCAACCTCTTAGAGTGGGCTAAGGGTCAGGTTTGTCCCTGAGGTGCTTTCCAGATGAAATGCTATAGAAGTGATTTGCAATGACATCTCATTCGACCTTTTCTGATGGGGAGGTCCTCTACCAACTTTGGACAATTGCATTTGCTGTAATCGTGGTGTCCTTCTTCTTCTACACTGCGATCAGATGTTTGATCATATGAATTCCACGATTTTGAGTTGGGTGGCTAAAAGGTTATCAGTAGTACATTTTGAGATGTTCCTACTGACTATGGATCTTCATTTGGTTCATCAGCCACAAAGTTTTGGGACTTTGTAGCTGGTACTTTTCCTCATAGTATAATTCAGTGTTGTTGTTTCTCAATAGATCACTTCTCCCCATGATTGAAGTTGTCTTCCCGGATATATGTGATTCCTTTTTGTCGACGTCGGGATTTTTGGATGTCCCTTTCCGTTACTTTTTCTTTGGTGTTCTCATTTTAGGTGAGATTTATTTGAAAAAACAAGTGAAAAAGGTCCGACATGTATAATGTCGATGATGGGACTGTTAATAGTCGCCAGTTGGTTTTTTAAATGGTTGTACCAACACAACCGAGAAAAGGTTTGCACATTGACCAAGTGATGTGACACTGATATACGGGTCGGCGAAACCGAGATTCATTTAGGGTCCGGGGACTTGGTTATGCGGGGGGAAGGTGTTAGGCACCCCCCGACATCCATGTTACCACGGTGACCGCCTCTTTTTAAGAAACTATTATCTGAGTATGTGTGTGTGTGTGTGTGTGTGGGTCAATGTGCTATTATATGAAAGTTGTGCGAGGCCTCTTTCGAACCTATATACACAGGATTTGAATTTATGTAAAAATTCAGTTTTTAGCAAAATATGGCAATGATGTTTTATAAAAGAGGTTTTTCAAACCCTGATGCTCAATAGGAATTGAGACCTTTTACACCTCCATTTTTATTAAGTGAGCGGCTGAATTGATTTTTATTTGACGAATGCGAGGCATCCGTACGAAAATAATATATATAAAGAAAATAATACCGACTTCCTCGTGGGTATGGAAACCATCTGAGGAAATATAGACATCGTAGAATAATTTATAAGCTGCTTACAGCTGAAAATGTCCATCACGGGAACCGAATCTAGATCCAATGAAATGAATCTGTGATCACATGATTCCTAGGCGCACAGAATATTGCAATTTGTATAACAACAATAAGCAGGTATATATATAAAAGTGGTAAATATATATATACAGACAGGATCACCAACCACGAAGCACCTCCATGGGGGATCAAAAATATAAATAAAGTCAGAGATACGGCCAACCGCCACGAAAAGAAACTCCAAAGTGACGAATGTAAATAAAGTCAGAATGCGGCAATCGCCACGAAGTAAACTCCAAAGGACTAAATGTAAAGAAAGTCATAAAAGCGATAAACCGCCACTTAAGGAACTCCAGAGCAGACAAAAAATATATATATATATATATATATATATATATATATATATATATATATATATATATAAAAGCAGTAAATGCACCAGATGTAAAATCCAGGCTCATCGAACATAGTTCGACCACAGTTCATATATATAAGTATATATATATATATATAAAAGCGAGTAAACGCACCAGACCGAAGTCTAGGCTCATCGAACAAAGTTCGACACACAATTGATATATATAAGTATATATATATAGATAAAAAGCGAATAAACGCACCAGACCGAAGTCTAGGCTCATCGAACAAAGTCCGACACACAGTTGATTTATATAAGTATATATATATAAAAAAATCGAATAAACACACCAGACTGAAGTCTAAGCTCATCGAACAAAGTCCGACAGACACTTAATATATATAAGTATATATATATATATTAAAGTAAGTAAACGCCTGCATCAAGTTCAGGCTCAATCGAGGCATAACTTCGATAATGTTAGTCAATATATATAAATATATATATATATATATATATATATATACTGATCGGAATGAAAACACTAATCAAGTCCGGCAAAAGTAAAAGTGCAACACGACTCTCAACGTGTAGAAGGGTGTGTACAAAGATGAAGAGAAAGACTCTAAAAGTGTGTGAGAAGGCTTACAACCGAATCGATAAAAAGGGCTTCTATATCTTTAGAGTGGGTAAACACTTGGCTTTTGTGGGTACAAAAGAAGAGGCTATATATGAGCTCACAGTGTTTGAAAGTGGGAAAATACATCGTATGGCGAGTCAGTGAACAAATTGTGCGGTTTCCCGCCTTTATTCTCTTAAAATCAAGAACCCAAGCCTCTTATTTATAGGCAAAGGGTGTCAAGGTGTACTGCTGGCTCACCCTTGAGTGTACCAGGGCGGTCCTGGTCGGCGGATCCTCGGTTGGGTCATCTTTCAAGACGTGCACTCTCGCCTTCAGAATGTCCACTCGGATTTTGAGAAGTGCAATTCAGGCATTCATTTGGAGGTATTCAGGACCTATTTCGGACCGCCATTATCGAGAGTTGTACGATGGCATGGGATTAGAGTTTGTATGAAGTATTTGAAGATGGGACGATGCCCTCCGGTCTTCAAGCTTCAACTTTCATCCGTTACCCCGCACAATAGTCACTCGGGATTGGTTAGCCTTGTGGGACATTATTGCATAGAGACAAGACGTGGCATCGTTTTGGATGAGATGGCGATGTTGTCCCTCACTGGTGTTACTGCCGGATTGGGCCGATAAGCAGACGTTACTCAGACTTCGTTGAGATTGGACTGCTGCATTTGTTGAAGATCCTCATTATTATCTTTGAGGTGTGCCTGTCTTCCCGATGTGATTGCCATGTTGGCACAGTGTATTTCGTTGTGAGTGCCGAGATTGAAGTTGATGACATTTGAAACAAGCATTTTTGGGGTTATCTCCGAAACTGCATTCCTTG
This sequence comes from Panax quinquefolius, assembly GCA_020205615.1. Classification (NCBI taxonomy): domain Eukaryota; kingdom Viridiplantae; phylum Streptophyta; class Magnoliopsida; order Apiales; family Araliaceae; genus Panax; species Panax quinquefolius. Next base: position 44,038,757 of record CM035166.1, read on the forward strand.
GGGTTATCACCAAGGTTGGTGGCTATTCTCATGGTTGGGACTAAGACTGGATACCTCGAGGTTATCTCTGAGATTAATCGGTCTTCTCCAGTGTGTGTTCCAGTATTGTATCTGTAGGTCTCGGGGTTAAATTCTGAGGTTGAAACCATTACTCCCAGATTGCGATCCGGGGTTGATGCTGAACTTCCGGTAGTATCCGGTATGGATTTGGATTGTCTTTCGTGGTTCTCTCTTAAAGATTTAATCTGTCCTCTCCCGTAACGTTAATGTAATAAAGAGAGTACAAAAAATTTTGAGTGTCTCATGAGATGCCCTCTTTATCATACTCATGCATGGCGATGCATGGGTAGGATAAAGAATCCTAGACACTTGAAACGCAAACAAGATAAACATGGTGCTAAAGGTAGCAACATGATGCAAATGTATGATGCATGTATGCGGGGTTGAGGCCCAACATCTCTTTGGGATGATATTTGGTTCCTGTTGCTTTCAACTGGGATTGGCAATCTCGACCAGATCGATGTGCAAGTCAATCTATTAGGATATTGGTGTTGGAGTTATCACCAAATTCACATGTTCTTGATAACGACTTGATCATCAAGGGTATCTCTTGTGTGTAAGAGATCCGTGGGGATAAAGCTTGATCTGCTTTGAGGATGTGTATAACATATTCCATCATATATCCTCTTTGATAATGTTGACCTCTCCCGGTTAGTATCGCCCGAGAATATGTCACGATTCTGTTGGATTTATCGCCAATCAAGAAATCTTTGTCGAGGATGCCCGACCTTCGTTGACTTCAGAACCAACAATGAAACATCCTCATGGGATATCTTGTCAAGGTTGCTTGACCTTGGCGACGTGAATCAATGGTGAAACTCTGTGAGGAGATCATCAAGGTTGATTGACCTTCTCTGACGTGTAGATCAACGAGCATCATACGTTGTGACCCCGTAGAATATGAGCACCGGGTATGAGAACCTCGAATGCTCTCTATAGCTCGATGAGGTTTAAACGCTATCGGCTGAAATGATGTTAAGGTTGCTTGACCTTCGTTGATACGTGTGTCAACAGCTGAGCATGCATTGCTACTCCCGCTGGAGATATACGTTGTAACCCCCATCGGGGACGTATTGGGGATGCATAAGTACGTACACAACTACCGAACGGTTCTCAACGCTTCGATGGGTTTACCTGCCATCGGCGGAAATAATGTCAAGGCTGCTTGACCTTCGTTGATAGAATTATCAACGGATGAACGTGTTGTAACCCCCACCGGGAATCTACGTTGTATTCCCAGTCGGGGATTCACGTTGTAACCCCCATCGGGGACTCACGTTGTAACCCCCGTCGGGGACTCACGTAGGGTAACGACCCGGAGTCGGCGGCATCAGATCGTACCTATATAAGGTATTGTCGAATGTGATTTGTGACAACTGAGGTCATTGGCAGAGTATACCTTGTGTTCAGGCGACTACCAATGAATGATGTGCAGATTCAAAGTCTCATCTAAGAAGACCAGGATTGCATGCTATTTTGCTCAATCGCATGGCATTTTTATTCCCAATTTAACCTTTCTAGCCCGTAAGAACTCCGTTTTAACTCGAACTGGACCGAGCCAGAGGGGTGGGACCCACATAGAGGAGCCGCAGGTGCACCTCTTGTAGCCGCAGGTGGGCCTGCGGCCAGGCGTGGATGATAAATCCTAGCAGCCTGCCTTCACAAGTCACTTTCAACTTGTTTCTCTCTACAAAAACCATGAGCCACTTCCAGATTTGCTGAGTTCGGGTTGCTTTCTGCAAATTTTGTCACCGTACAAGTGTTCTACACTATCCTGGTAATGTATGCATGTATTTTTTCCAGTTTACATCATTAGATTGTGAGATATTGCACTTAAATGCATCTAAACACATAGTAGTGATTATGTATGCACAAATGACTTAATAAAAATATTCAACATAGTAAATGTTAGTATTAAACCATCTTTGAACATAATGATGTGAAAAATTTGACTTCGAGACAACAAATTGGCACCTTTTTCTGCTATTTTTTGTCCTATTTGAGGTCCAATGAGCAAAAGGTAGAAAGGCAAGATACTCCTAGCATTGAGGTTGGCCTTATGCAAGATGAGTTTGATTTTTAATGCATATATTATGTATATGACTTTGGGGTAGGTGTGCTACTGAATGGCCACCTAGACATGCCTGTGCGCATGTGGATAGTCCTATTTTCAAAGGGGACTATGGCGAAATTTTTCCAAATGTAGGCATTGGGTAGTCATGCATTCTAACTCTATTATATGTTAAAGTAAATGCATGCATGCATATAGTCATATAATGCATTTTAGAAAGCTTCAGGTAAGGCAATACCACACCCTTTCTGAGGTGATTTGGAGACTTATTGTCCAGATATTATGGATCCCACCACCGAGCGGTTTACAAGACCGCCTTTCACGGCGTCTGGCGGAGGGCTTCTGAAGTGCCTCGTCCCCGTTCTGTCAGAAAGCCTCGTCGATTGGTGGAGGCTGTGATTCTTCCCGTCCAGGTAGAGGTTCCAGACGTTGAGGACAAGGAGATGGATATTGAGGATCCCGCTCCTGCTGTACATATCCCTCGCAGGGAGCTTCCGAGCATCCAGGTGGTGAACCCAGAGTTGCTAGGTGATTTAGGTAGACACCCATCGATGTACTTGCATGCTAACGAGGTATGACGCTAGACTTTATCTTCCTTCTCTCCTATTGATGAGGATTAAAAGGGTCCTGATGTTGATCTGCGCTTCATGCAGGTTCTAGGTTTTACACAGCCTCGGGGGAACTGGTTTAGCATCCACTCCATGTATCAAAGCTTCATCCCGATTATAGAGCGAAGAGTGCGTGAGTGGGGATTTGGGGCATTTTTCTCTATCCTTCCCCGTCGTTGTCCCTGGGGTTACCTCAGGGCATTTTTGAGCGATGGTTTCATCAGACTCAGTCACTCCACCTGCTGGATTGCGAGGTGATGATGGCGCCTATGGATTGGCGATTTATCATAGGTATGGAGTTTGGAGGGGAGCCAATGCCTTGCATGGCGAATATCACCCCTACTGCCGTCCGGTCCTTGTTAGGAGTTCCGGCGGGTGCGCTCAAAGGTAGGATTGTCCGTTCAGGTCCTTTGAGTGTAGATGTTATGAGCGGGCTATTAAGTGAGCCCATGCCTGATGATGTCAGGATCAGGGATCGCGTTCTGCGGTGATTGTTCCTGATAATCATT